>JAJMSK010000007.1:0-349951 GCA_030578555.1 Diutina neorugosa | reverse complement strand
TGACGAGTCCCAAACGGGAGGTTCATACACGAAGCACTTTTGGAAAGAGGCGTAGCAATATGGATTTCCGACGAAAACATTAAAGGAAAAATGAATAATCAATAAACTATATATATACAATGAGTTTACTCAAATCTTGTAATGATTTTTCTTTATACTGGTAATCTTCCACGCAATGTGTGTTGGAATTTGTGACAATTCAAGTCAAAGTATGTGCGAAATGAGGTAGCGAGAAGTGTCTCCGAGCATTCTACAATTCGTAACAAAATTTGTTACCTACCCGTGCGAAAAAGCCTTCATTTTTTACTACAATTAATAATCGTCGCATTGTCAATTCGTTCGATTTCCGGTGATAATATGAAAAGTGCCGGTGCGAAATTTATATGGTCGGATTTCACGAATATTATGCAAACCACTGTACGTTGATTATTAATTGATGAATTCACGTGACTTCATGACTCGACTCGACCATGAATGATCACACTTATACGACCCCGTGATTCATGGTAGCCTATTCAATATTTTTTTTTAATATTACTCTATGTTCTTAATTGATATTGGTGGGGTAATGTACACTCATTAATGGGCAGCCTTGGGGGCGTTAGGCAATTGTTCCAAAGCCTTTTCGATGGCGGTGACCCCCTTAAGCAAGTCTTCTTCAGAGATGACCAAAGGAGGAGCCAACCGGATGATGTGGTCGTGAGTAGGCTTAGCCAACACACCTTGGTCCTTCATGAGCAAGCACAAGTCCCAAGCGGTGCGGCCGTTAGTCTTGGAGTCGTCGATGACGATGGCATTAAGCAAGCCTCTACCTCTAACTTCGGAGATGATCCCGTTGGATTTAGCCTTGAGGTCTTCCAACTTCGACCGCATCAATTGACCCAAAGTTTCGGCTCTTTCGACGAGGTTTTCTTCCTTGACCACTTCCAAAGCGGCAATGGCCACGCGGCACGACAATGGGTTACCACCGTAAGTGGAACCGTGAGAACCAGCGGTCAAAGTGAGCATGATTTCCTTCAGAGAAAGCACGGCCGACACCGGGGTGACACCACCAGAGATGGCCTTACCCAAAAGAATCACGTCGGGCTTGACGCCTTCGGAGTGTTCGTAGCAAAGCATCTTACCGGTTCTGGCAATCCCGGTTTGGATTTCGTCACAGATAAGCAACACGTTGTGCTTCTTACAAAGGGCTTGCACTTGAGGCAAGTAGTCAGCAGGAGGCACGACGATACCGGCTTCACCTTGGATGGGTTCGAGGAGAACGGCGGCAATCTTGTCACCGGCATTGTTCATGGCCTTTTCGATGTCTTCGATGACCCCGTATCTGATGAGAGTACCTTCAGCTTCACCAGGAATTTGAGGACCCACCCCCTTCAAGTAGGGGCCAAAGTCGGTTCTAGCGTCGGGGTCGGTCGACATGGAAATGACCCCCAACGTACGACCGTGGAAGTTGTCGGCAGCCGAAAGAATGATGGCTTCTTCGGGCTTGATCCCCTTCTTTTCGTAACCCCATCTTCTCGCCAACTTAAGCGCAGTTTCCACCGCTTCGGCCCCCGTGTTCATCGGCAACATCATTTCGTAGCCAAAGTATTCCGTCAAGTACTTAGCGTAGACCCCGAACACGTCGGACGAGAACGCTCTCGAACAGAGGGTAAGAGTGCTAGCTTGATCGACAAGCGCTTGGACAATCTTGGGGTGGCAGTGACCTTGGTTCACGGCGGAGTACGCCGACAAAAAGTCCAAGTATTCCTTGCCTTCAGCATCCCACACCTTAGCCCCTTGAGCCTTGTGGAATACCACGGGGAGAGGGTGGTAGTTGTGGGCCGAGTACTCGGTTTCCCATTCTCTGGCGGTAGCGGAAGAGATGTTGAAGTCAACCATGGTTGTGTATGTGATGGAGGATCATGGGGGCAATTGGCTTGGCTTATATAGGCATAACCAGTCATCACTCGGGACCGCCGTGTAATCCCCTATAGGCAAGCCCTGCCAGGGCTACAACCCCTATAGGCAGGTCACAGCGCAACGCGCGCCATGCGAGACGGCACTTTCTACCAATGTCGTGGTTACCAGGGGAGATCATAGAAAGACATTAGGTAAAGCGAAATCGAAATGTTTGGGGTAATGTCATCGTTGTTAGTAACGTTTATTTCATTTTTCACTAGTTTTCCACTAAAAATAACTCGGCGGACGGGTTCCGCTTTTAATTCCGCACCTAAATGGGGAAAAATTCCGCACGCACCCCACCTAAGGGGAATCATGAGGTGCAGCTTATAATCTACCCCGAGAGTAATTCGGAAGACATTAGCGATGAGAATATTAAAATGGCACTGGGTGCAGTATAATATTTCACTATAGGTTATTGTTTACCATGATGGGGTTATGTCTATGAATATAGTGTTCTAAGCTTCAAGGTCTAAACTATCGAGAAGCAGCTCAATGATCTCCATGTTTTGATCATACTGAAGCAGAGCCTGCTTCATGATGTCGGTTTCTTCAATCTTGGCTCCCGATAATAAGCCAACACCTTCGATATCTTCAAATGCCTCCTTATCGATGTACTTTTTGCCGAGATAATAACGAATATCATCGATGACTTCAATCGTGTCCGTGGTTTGTCTCTCGGCAATTCGTTCAGCACTCTCGGCAATGATGGCGAGCATTTTATCACGATCAGTTGCAAACACCTGCTGCAAATTGAACGCCAACATCCGCGTGATGTGCTGTTCTAGTTTTTCTTGCTTTAATTGCCAAGCTATACGAAGGAGATCGTATCCATCGTAGCCTGTTGCGGTCTTTAAACTTTTGAACTCTTTCCAGGTGAAGTTTGGGAACTTTGCAGTAATTCTAACTGCACAGATCAGTTTCAATCGACTTAGCAAGAGTTCATCAGCACAAAAGAGTAAGTCGATTGCTTTTTCCAAGGGGAGAGATGGTATGTCATCGTGGTACAAGAATTCAAGAATCATTTCTGCGACTTCTGCGTCAGCACAGTTTCCCAGTAACTGAAGGATGGGAACTGACGTCAATTTCGATCGATCAACTACGGCACGATTCAAAGTACGATCGGGATCCGTAATGTATGGCGCCTCATTGTTCTCCAAAAATAACGGAGACTTGAACATGGTTTCAAAGTATTCCGCCCGGGCCAACATCAGTTTATGGGTTGGATAATATACTGCAACTTCTCTTTCGGCATCAACTACTCCCACGATTGTATCACATAATGTCAGTTTTATCAACTGTTGTATTTGATCGTTAGTGATATGGTCAGTCAAGTTGATATCGCTGGCATCCACCTCGCCATCGTCTCCCACAAGATCATTGACATCAAGTGGGACTTCGATACGTTTATAAAAGATCTCTTCTCTCAAATAAGTCCGAAATTGTTCCCGAGCAGTGGTTGGAAATGCAAGTGTGTGTTCATTCTTCAATCTTGCCGCCTCACGTACGTCATGAACCTTAGAGAGAGCATCGAGAGCAGCTACTGCTTCGTCAAGGTGTACACTTTCTGCATACTGGCGTACATGTTCATCAGCGGATAAACTATTGGGCTTTAAGTAGAGATAATCCACAACCGACTTGAATGCCTCAGGTTTCACCGAGGTAGGCATAGTTATCACTGCCTGGTTGCTCCATTCACCTCTAAGTTTCTCCATGAAGTACTTTGACCGGGTTGCTAGCAAAAACCTATGCAATCGGAACATCAGGTAGTCTCGCACCAATGGTCCGTTGACATGAGGAAAATGAAAGCATATATCATGAGAAGCAGGAGCTAGCGGTCCCGTAAGGCTCGAGATGTGGCTAGCAAATGGTTGCGCTGAATCAACCGCTTTTGACACGTCAAAACTGATCAATAGATCACGAATGCTATCTGTCAACGCCCCATAAATGCAACGAGCTCCCTGGTAGGTATCACGGTCACAGACGGCACCACGCTTAAGTAATAGCTCCACCACCGGTAAGTGACCACATAGCAGCAGTAAAATGAGTGGCGAATAATCCCATTCATCGACCATGTTGATGTCCAAATTGGGAGTGGAAAGAAGGGCTTCCACTTCCTCTAAATCACCCTTACGACACGCTAGACAAAGAGCATCGAACGCAGCGGCGGTTTCTTGATCCACTGTCTTTCCTGCCAGCGGAAACTCAGTGTATTTCACTGGTTGTTCGTCGCCAGCAACCGGCATGATATAGGATTAGGCGCGCCTAGTAGAATTGGCAACTTTCCAATTGTATCCGAGGTTATATGAACAATTATTGTCGGAGTTCCTGATTTAGCTAACGTTACAAATACAATGCAATATGATCGAGTCACTGTTCATTTGATAGTCTCAACGTTGTGACAAGGCGGTGTAGGTTTGTTAAATTAAGAGAATAGATATATATGATGATGAGTTATGTAATGAAGAATCAGAAGCGATGGCGACGATTAGCTTCTTCGTGCTGGATAACAAATGTAACCACGTTAGTCATGTTTTCGAACCCGCGTTGGTTGCCTTTAATGCGATGCAAATGGAGAGACAGAGTATCCACCAAATCTATAATTTCAATCTTGAACCTAAGCTTTTTGCCATGAGCGTACTTTGCCGGAATGGACCCATTGATCAAGCCAAACTCTTCATCCAACTCAATCAGCAGGATGGTTCCTTCCATCGCCTTAAGCTGGAGATGCTTTTTGATAACCCCCATCAACTCCGCCAGAGTAAGCATTGAATTGATAACATTGGTATCTTTTTCTTGAAGTCGAGCGTCGCGGACGTCCGACACACCAAACAAGTCAACTAATCGAGAGAACCACGATTTACGTGGCGGTGTATTGTGACTCGAAATGGCCTCGGTGACGGGCCGAGGAGCGGGTGGTGCTTGACGCTTAGGTTTAAGGGATAATTTCCTTAAGAGAGTACCAGTTCTCTTTGGGAAACCACCTGCCAGAGTTTCTGGCGTTGGATTAATGGTCACCCGCTTATTAGTGGCCGTGGTGTTGGTAGGTTGTTCTGTGGGTGGCTTGATCCTGGTAGAGAATATCCGTGATGGTTCGGGGTGCAGAGCTGGTCTTTGCTTCACCAAAGGTCTTTCCTCGACATTAGGCTCGGGCAACTTAACCAGCTTCCGACGGTTGATGCCAATTTCAGATATTTCGAGTGGCAGCAGCAGAATGGAAGCAATATAGTCGTTTGTCGGAACTCCTGCCACCGGCGTCAACACCTGCGAATTCAGCAATTCCGTCTTTGGTTCGTCATCGTCATCGAAATCAAGTTCGTGGCCGTCATGGCCGTTCATCGTTATGTCTTGTAGAGAAAACAGGGGTTGCAGATCATCCTTTTTATGAGCAAAGGTATCTTCATCGTACTCTTCTTCCAGCGACAGCAACGTCGCGTCCGCCCCAATACCCAATCCTGCCGAAAGTGGTTGTTCTTCAAGTAAGGGACCTACTGAGAACCTCGAAAACCGCGGGTTAGGAATAGGGTCTTTGCGAGCAGTCAGCGCAAGCAGTAATTGCAGGGTTTGCCCGCCCAACAAAGTCTTGTAAGTTCCTGAATGTCTTGAGCGACGCTTCTCCGGATGTTCTATGCGATTATAGTCATCCAACGATAACTCACCTTGGCCAATAGGCGCCAGCACCAATGGATCAGGATTGAGTTGTTGATTGAGGTTGAGATACAGCGACAAGTTGCGCGATCCCAGCTGTTTCAAATTCAGGGAAAACAGTCGGGGTGGAGCAGGAGCAATGCTGATGCCAAGCAGTTGAAGCACTTTTTCCTGTGATGATCCCACACCTTTACCTCGAAGCACCAGGCCCTTACGTCGCGGGTCAAGCGACGTCGGTGCCAGTTCCACCAGCTCGTGCGATGATACCAGCGTCCGCTGGAGTTGCTGTTGAGCTTCGCGTTGCATTTTTACAAGAAGTTGTCGTTGTTGTCTTTGGGCATCGAGTCGTATCAGCTCAGTCAGTTCATTGCGAGCGACACGCTTCTGCGGTGGAGGGAAGTTCTCCTTATTATCCAAAGGTGGTAATTGGGGCGTTGGCGGCACCGGCAGTGATGCTCCGTGGCCTTCTTTTCTCAGCAGTCTGACCAGGGTTTGCAGGAACGTCTTAGAAATGACATGTTTGTTATGGGTGATCCGGCGTTTCAGCAGCAGCAGGACGATATGATGTTTTGGTTTAAGGGGCAGATTAACCGGCTGCAACGGTTTGCGTGCGGGGACATACTTGATCAGTGTTGTCAGTTCACCGGTCAATTCGTTGGTGACGGTGGTCTTGACAACCAGAGTCAGACGAGGAATCAGTGCCTTTGCCTTAGGTTTGCCGACATCGGGGTCGGTGTCAGCGGCGTAATTCTCATTGCGGTACTTCAAAAGCAAATAATAAAACATCTTCTCTGGTGATCGAGAAGATAGTAGAAGCCGCCTAATGATGGTTTCTTCGGCGCAGTTGTGGAAGAGTACCAGCAAATTCTTGAGGATTTCTCTATCGATTTGATCGGGAGACTCGATCGCCGGTAAATCGTAGTAGGCCGGGCCCGAGCGGTTTCGACTTGACCGACCATAACCATACTTGCTAAGCAATGGGTGAGCAAAGATATCCTCGGTGGTGATCCGTTCAGTCGGGTTGACCCGAAGCATGCGCAGAATAAGGTCCTTAGCAGGGGGCAGAAGGTTCGACGGCATGTCGAATTTACCTCGTTGCACTTTCATCAAAAGTTTACGGATGTTTTCGTCGTCAAACGGGAGATGGCCGGTGAGTAAGGCAAAGAGGATGATACCGCACAGCCACACGTCCAGAGGGGCACCATGGTAGTGGCTACCGGCGACGATTTCCGGCAGAGCGTAATGGGGCAGCCCGCACAGGGTTTCCAACAATTTTTCTTCCATTTCCAACGCTGCCATGCCGAAATCGGCGATTTTGATGTTGTTGCTTTTATCCAACAAGATATTCTCCGGTTTAAGATCGCGGTGGCAGATGTTAAACTGGTGCAAGTAACTGATCCCCTGGACGATCTGAGCAAAGTAGCGCACGGCTTCTTGTTCGGGCAAGTAGCGTTTTTTGATCAAGTAGTCGAATAACTCACCGCCTTCGACGTATTCCAAGATGAGGTAAAGATCGTTTCGGTTTTCCCACACGTCGTATAATCCCATGATGTGAGGGTGCAGAATAAGCTTCATGATGATGATTTCCCGTTCGATCCCGTAAGGGAGCCGATCGGCGTGGCGTTTGTACTTGGGGTTTTCCAACTTTTTGAAGTTGGCCTTGGGCACGATTTTGACGGCGGCCAACCGACCATTGTGAACGTGTTTTGCCAAGCGGACTCGACCCGTCGACCCTCGACCCAACGTTCGTCCGAGTTTCCAGGGTCCGATGCGGTTATGGGACTTGCGCTTTTTCAGCGACGACGTCGTCAGGGTGGAGATCTGCGACAACCGTTTGGTGGCATTGGTCACCAGCTCCACGACCTTGTCGACGTTTTCCTCCGTCATCACCGTGGTGCCGATGGTGTAGTGTGAATGGTCGGCACTAATTAGGAGCGGTAGCCAAACAAATCGAGGTGACGCGGACCTGTACGAGGGATGACAAAACATTGCCTGCGGAGCGGTAAACGCGTCGCCCGAAGGGGAAAAATCAACTCGACTCGACCCTGACTACGAAAGATGATGATAAGGCTACCATTAGGGAGATAGAGGGTGATGATCGTCACTAAATCGCCCAAGTTTCTTCGGTGGTTTGGGGACCTCGTCCTGCATGGAGGTAGGCTGCTCCCCGCGTCACAGGGGGGCACATCCACACCCAAACACGCCCATTGAAAAACGGCTTGAGCATTGAGAGGGTGTCACTTGCGAGGGGAGCGCCATGTGCAGGTAAATGACTCCCCCAGACACTTAATGAACTAGGTCAATCACTCATCACGATGACGACGTCATCCATCATTACTAATTACTGATTACGTTACGCTAAGGTTGGGGTCCCCCACTCGCAGTGGGGCAGGTTCCATTTGGTGTTGTCCAATAAGCTCGCACTTTTCGGTGATCCACAAAATATCAGCGACACTTGCTCGAAGAAACGACATATTAAACGCACCTGTGGCACTGCAATTGGCGACACTCAGTGACACTGTCAAATGGCAAGTTTACGAGAACGCCCAACATAGATTATCATTACAACCTGGTTGTTTTGGGTTATGGGTTTACTTTCCTGGTATTTGTTATTGAATTATTGTCGTGGTTGGTATCATTGTTATTTACCCCAAACTCCGTGTCATGGGGGCCTTTCCATTGTTCTCGCCGCAAGCACCGCCTTGACCTGGAATTTCGGGGTACGGCCAAATGTAAACATTAAGCCACGGCTTCGACTTGGCACGATATTCGAGCCCCCACTCCCGTATCGAGATTGCTAAAGTACACGCTACCGTGATGGTAAACAATTGATACCAACGCTCATAGACATCCTCAGTCGTGTCGCTCTTTTAAGCACCAATGATTAGTCGAAGGAAATCGTGATTACGTATAGAAGTCGGAGAAACGTTGTGTTGATGTTTTGTCGGGTAGAGGTTTTGTCTGGTTGGGGTATTGACGATTTTCTTGATAATTTTCATCACCACGTTGTATTAAGACCCCTTCGGCAATACTTCCGTCGCAAATTGACAAAAATGCAAGGGTACGCGTCGACGAACATTCGATGAGGTGAGCCAGGGTCCTGGGTGATGCCGGAAGCGTCTAAAGTCGTCCGTTCGATGCCGACATCGACTCGATTGGTTATAATTACTACAACTATAGCCGTGCCTATATCTCCCTTAATCCCCTCATCCCCCTAATTAAGGTATTGGGAGGTTAAGAGCAATTAATCCCTCCCCTTGACAATGATATCATCCATTATCACCATCACCATCAAAAACCAACTATAATTGGAAAAACAAATACCTTCCCTATGTCCTTCGGTTGGTTGGCGGACTTTGTCCACGGGGGTAACCATTATATGGCCCACGTTCAGCCCTAACCGGCTTTACTCCTGCATATAACCACGCTGGCCCAATTTTTCTCTGGTTGCACCGGGACAAATTTTTCACCATCCATCACTGTAAGTATCGATGACGTGCCCCTTCCAATTGACGTCCCCTCCAATTGTCTTGGCTGAAATGAAATGCTAACGTCTTAGATGTCCAACACTGAAAGAACTTTCATTGCCATCAAGCCCGACGGTGTTCAAAGAGGTCTCATTGGCCCCATCCTCTCGAGATTCGAAAACAGAGGTTACAAGTTGGTTGCCATCAAGTTGTGCACTCCTCCCGAATCGCAATTGAGAGAACACTACGCCGACTTGCAAGACAAGCCTTTCTTCCCCTCGTTGTTGTCGTACATGATGTCGGGTCCCGTCCTCGCCACCGTCTGGGAAGGTAAGGACGTCGTCAAGCAAGGTAGAGCCATCTTGGGCGCCACCAACCCCTTGCAATCGGCCCCCGGCACCATCAGAGGTGACTACGCCGTTGACATGGGCAGAAACGTCTGCCACGGTTCCGACTCCGTCGAATCGGCCAACAAGGAAATCTCCTTGTGGTTCAAGAAGGAAGAACTCGTCGAGTACAAGTCCGCCTTGTTCTCGTGGATCTACGAATAAGCGTGCTTTCCATAATCACATTATACGTTTGTAGCTTTAACCAGCGCCGAGAGTATTTCCATCACTCAACTGTAGACATCCATCTTCGCAAAAAATTAGTTCTCAAAAGCGACAATTGTAAGCCTTTAACATCTAGTGGTAATGATAAAGCTAGCCATTGATCTTCCTTGAGCCAAGCAGGACTGGCTAGGCTCTTTGTAGACGGTATGGCTCGCGTCCGCGATCTCGCGATATCTCGCTATATGGTAGCGCCAACGAGTTCCCAACCGTCAAGATGGATGAATTGTTCAATGACGTAGAGGACGTCCCCGACGACGCCCAAGACGACATCGCCGAACAAGATGACGTCGATATGGATATGCTGCAGTCAGCCAACGGTGATGAAGCCCCAGGCGGCGACGACGACGACGACAATGACGACGACGATAACGACGACGACAATGATGACGACAACGATGAAGACATGGAGGACGATAACGACGATGATAATGAACAGGAAGAAGATAATGACGAAGATGAAGAGATGGAAGAGGATGAAGAAGAGGATGAAGATGCTGAGCAGCCGACGCAGGACGTAAAATCAGTTGAGGCAGAACCCACCGACCCTCAACCGGAATCGACTGAAGCTGACGTCCCGTCGACGGAAGCCAATGAAGATGCTAAGGAGTCGGCACGTATAGCTTCCAATGGTGATCTGCACGAACCCAACGAGCGGCGACTGCTGGACGATGGATCATCGTCATCTCCTCATCGAGAGCAGTTTCTGCCGCGAGAACTGTATCGGCTTAAGGCTCAACTTGCTGAGAAATTTGATATCACACCCCTGGTGGCTATTCCTTACGCTGGCCAGTGTCAATCGTTGGCATTCACTTCGGGTCCTAAATGGATCATGACCGGTGGAGAAGATGGTTTTATCCGCAAATACGACTTTATCCAATCGATGGAGGGGAAACTGCCATTGACAATGGCGCAAAAACATAATCTTGTCGATCTGATAACCAAAGCTGGGGTCATCGTTCTGTACTGGGAAAATGAACAACCGGTAACCAAAAGCGAATTGCTTAAAACTCATCCTAAACTTAAGCCAAATGATTTGTCGCTGGCTACCGCTTCATACGAGCCGAAAACCAGTCCCGTGTATGCTTTAGAGGCGCAAAAGCTGGGTCTCTGGTGTTTATCGGGGGTGCAACTGGGAGGTATCAGTCTTTATTCCATGCGTCATTCGGAGGGGCAAATACAATACTACTTCCGGGATTCCAAGCAAGGGGGTCTACCTACGGGTCATCTGGATGCAGTGTCGGTGCTTAAGCTCAACGCCGATCAAACTCAATTCCTCTCTGGCTCTTGGGACAAAACGGTAAAGCTTTGGGATTTGAATTCCGGTAGCAACGTGACGACATACGCCGGTAGTACTGGTCAAATTTCCAGCGTCCAGTTTCGACCTCAAGAGTTGGACGCGTTTGCTATTTCTGAGCCTGGTGGTGAAAATAATGATGATGTTGATCTGCTATTTGGTAGCGATGATGATGCCGAAAAGGAAGACGAACCGAAAAAGGAAATGCCGTCGCTGCTGACGCTGTATCCTAATTCACAAGTGTTCATGAGTTCAAGTATCGACGGGACGGTTAATATCTGGGATATTAGAACCCCTCAAGCAGTACTCAAACTCGGAGTGCCCAACGGCACTCCGCCGTGGTGTATGTCGCTGACGTGGTCCAACGATGGTTACCATATATTTGCTGGGCGTCGTAACTCCACCGTGGAAGAATTTGACCTTAAAATGCCCCATATACGGGCTCCCGGGGGCAACTTGGCTCCCAACGTGTCCAAGACGCTTGTATTCCCCAAGATTCTGGGACCGGTACTGACCCTTGCCACCATGCCTAATGAAAACTTTTTGCTTTGTGGGTCGGTGGATAATATTCGGTTGTATAATCTTCGATTATACGATGATTTGGCTGCAACTGGCAAAAAGCAAGCCACGCCGTTTACGATCATTCCCGGACATCATGGCGGGGTACTTTCATGTCTTTGGGTCGATGATACGGGACGATTTATGGTGAGTGCTAGTGGTAACCGGGGTTGGGGACAATCAAACTATACCGAAACCGTGATCATTTATGAGATTGATTTCGACGTTTGATATCAGGACATTACATCAGGTCACGGTTATGGTTAATGAAAGTGTAATTTATTTGTAACCCCTGGCAACATACGTAATACAAGAAATAATTATACAAAAGAGCCCGCTTTTGTCACCATTGACCACGCCCTAAACCCACCAGGTTGATCATCAGCACCGGTGGCGTCCACAGAGTTTGTTGAAATACTCGGTTGAGTAGTACCTGCGCCCAGTCAGATATTTTGGTTTGAACGTATTGCAGTTTGAGGAGCAAGTGTATTAGCACCCCGACGAACCCGACGGTGAGTCCAATTTTGTAAAGGTTGGGAACATGCTTCACCGAATCAAATTTTGAGTAAATGACCAGCGGAATGAGAGTCAGAGTCAGCAGCGCCAATGATAAGTCATCAGAGCTTTCGGAAATATTAAACTCTGCCACTTCATCGTCCTGGATGGCCATGGTGGTCTCAAGATCATCGACGGCGATAACTTTACCGGCAAGTACCGAATGGGGATTAGATTTTTTGAACCATAAGTCGTAAGTCGTCAGCGAGTTGGGAAGTTCTTCGAGTTTAAAGTCATCGTAAAATGTCGCTGCCTTTTCGAGAATCACCAGCCAATCGTCGACGTTGGCGAAAAGCTTGGTTGGCAGCGCTTGCGAGTGGATGATATCGGGATCGGTTTCGTTGATGAACCGGTGACGAAAATGGACGAGGGCGGCGGTATAAATGTACAATGCCGCCGAAATCGACCCCCGGTCGAGGATAAAGTCCCAGATGCTAAACACATCGGCCACTTTGGTGACGTCGTGGGAAAACACGGTGATGATGGAAGAAATGGCGGGGAAAAAGTCGTAGTTGGGACGGTCGCCCAATGCCGTGTATAGTTCGGGGTCGATGATCTCGATGAGGGCCATGATTAACCGCAAATGACACATGGTGAGCCCGATGTCTTTGACCATGAAATCCCGCAAATAGTTGACGGTGAGCATTTGGAGGATGTCGAAGGCATCACTGCTCCCTTCGGGGCACACCAACAACACTATCAGCGCCACGTCGTGATAGCCTTGGTAGTAATTGAGACACGGGTGATGCCGAAGCACGGAGATCACCAATGTCTTCAAGCGTTTGCGCAATTGGGCCACCTCCTGAGGCAGCCAGATGGCAGTATAGCTCAAATTGCTCTCGTCCAACGTCAGCAGACTCAGCACTGGCGGGTGGAACAGGATGGCGGTGAACAGTCGATCGATGTCGAGGGCGACCTGGGCTTCGTCGGGATGCGGGGGCAAATCGACGGTAGCAAATTCCACAAGGTCAGAGGTGAAACTCAGCAGCAGAAGGTGTAAGAGGCGCCGCCACCGCTCTCGGCGGGGACCATGGGCATCGATCATTTTGGGGCACCGGACGAGTCGAATGCGAGTGGAGAAAAACCATGGTGGGGTGCGGCTTGGCCGGTCATCGGCTCCGACGTCCCGACGTTCCCTTGAGTTAATGCCATGGTTTGGGGGAGTATTAATGATGGTAGGAGAAGGGGAAATTATCGGTTAGTGTTGGAGAGGACGGAGAGGGGATGCCATGCCGCAAGCAGCCCCTTGGTAGACGCTGGGGTGGGGAAAGATTAGGTGTGGTGAGTTCGTACCAGTGGGAGCCCCAACCCCAGATGAGCCTTGAAAGACTAGCCAATCACATTGATTATAAACGTCAATGATGATGATCATAGTGATCACGTCATGAAAGTAGCCTCCGATGATTATATCGATCATGGACAACTACGCTACATTGGGTTTTTTGAGGTAAACTGTACTAACGCCACAATTTGTCAAAGTTGCGTCGTGATAACGGTCACCTGCTACCGATGTGTCACCTTCCATCGACGCAGGGTCTACCTTAACTCTACTTCTAGCGTCGCCTCGTCAATATCTCCGATACTGTACCGTAGCGACAAACGCATCGTTATGTCATGGACTCTCCTCCTCAGTTTAATCCCCCGGCCCTTTAATTCCGTTGAAATCATTCGATTATTCACATGCAAAAACTTCCCCTTTTCTACCTAGGTGGAATTTGCCACTAGGGGATGGATTGCTGGTGAGGTAATGGTGGGAGCAAGGAGGCGGTGTCGGTAGCGGTGCCGGAAGTGTCGTGCGGCACGGTCTATTGTTTTCCATGCCTCGATGCCGTAGCGCCTGGCGGCGATGGGCGCCCGGCGCCAGTAGCGCCAGCAGCGCCGGCAGCGCCCCCTGAAACGACGACTCCTAAGTAACCAGATAACCAGATAGGGGGGTCTAGAAGGTCGGGAACCGGCATCTGACTAACTCCGTAGCGGGCCAAGACCAGAAACTAACGGTGTCGGCAACTTCGTAGGCGGTTCCTACATCCGAGCGTCGGCCCGCGCCTGCGCCTGGGGCGACGATGATAGTGCCGCTCTTACGGTGATAGCCGCCTAAAATAAGCGCTTGGCCTCCTCTATCCTAGTGTCGTCAGCGCCTTAATTTTGTCGATTGAATGGGACATCATTGTCGTCGCTCCCTTATTATATAATACCAAACAATAACACCCCCACCCCCAGCGCCACGGGGTGCCACCGACGAAAAAGCCCGTCCTCCTGCATATAAACCAAGGTAAACGTCAGAATCTTAAAAAAAAAAAATAGGTCCGACAGCCCTTTCACCAGCCGTGGGGACCCCATCGTTTTGACCATGGATATCAAAGACGATGACGAGTCGTATCTGCACCCTGATCCTGGTGTCATGGGTGCTGCTGGAGCCGACGACCCCCGGGGGTATCCTGGCGTCGCTGCTGGCGCCGCTGGCGCCGCTTCTGGCGCTCCTGGCGTCGCCGGCGCCGGCGTCGATGACGGCCACCAGCGCCCGCCGCCGCTGTTTCTTCCCATCCCTCCTCCCCCGAAAGTAGGAGTGTTTCCTCCCTATAACCCTCGCCACCAGCTTCCGCCCCCGGTGCTCCAACCGGCGCATCCTCCGTTGACGCTGACGTTGGCTCGGCGCCGAATGAGAGTGACTCGCGCCTGTGACCGATGCCGACTGCAAAAGATCAAGTGTCTGGGAACCAATCCTTGTGTCACGTGTAATAAGCATAAGAAGCTGTGTACGTACTCGACGCTAGCGGAGACGACGACCTCGTCGCCGTCGACGCCGCCGGTGAAGCGCCCCAAGTCCGATTTCCGGCAAGTGGAGCCGTTTGGTCTTCCGCAAATGGAACCAACGGGCGCCGAGTACGTTCGTCACTTGGAGAACCGAGTCCAGTACTTGGAGCTGTTGTTACTGCCTCGAGGCGATCGTCTCTTCCAGGCGCCGGAAGGCGAAGACCCTGTCCACCCCGATATGAAGAACTTATTGCTCAATGAGAGCGCCAAGTGGCGCTACCTGCGGCGACATCAAAACCTGTTGATTAATGCTTTGTGTAAGCAGATCTACAGTCAGTTACTGGAGGAATCCAAGGCGAAAGTGAGGATTCCGCGGACGCAGTACTTTGCTTGGAATATGAGTGGTACTCACTACTTACTGGCAGAACTGTTACCACCGACTCCAGAGATCGATGGAGCGTTTGATGAAGCCGAGTACCTTAATTACTTTTTCCAGGACATTAATCCGTTATTTGCCATTATCCACGAACTGGTGTTTCGCGACCAATTGGCGGCGTATTCCAAGTTGATGGCAGAGCCCGATGATGGACATCCCAGCGTAAAGGACCGCCAACTGAAAGCGTACCACGCCAAGTTGTTTTCGGCGATCTTGATGTTGTGCTACGTGCTTGCTATTCGCATGAAGCAAATGCTGATGGCTAATCCCCTGATTGCCATGCTTAAACTTGAGGAACGCTTATTCAAATACGCTCATAAGGTGATCCTGGTGTTGCTGTTTGAGTGGGAGCTGTTTGAGCTTTGTCAAGGGTGGCTTTTGATCACCATGTACTTACGCATTGCTTACCGACAAACGTCGATGTACCACGCGTTGGGCCAAGCTATCATCATGTGTAAGCTGATGGGACTTGGTCTCGACCTGCAACAATGGATCTCGTGTACTCCCTACGAAGAAGTCAAGGCTCGGCGAGTGTTTTGGTCGGTGTACTCGATGGATCGAGTGCTTGGCTTACAACTGGGGAAGTACTGTACTCTTCGCGATGAAGATCGGGGTCGCAGCTTCCCTCCTCTCGAATACCCCCCGACGCCTCGCGATACATGGATTACTCTCCCCGCATTCGCGATGGTCCAAATCCTGAGACTCGCCAACTTTGTCCATACTAGTCCTACCGACGTTCTTGAACTAGGTAAGCTTCAACAGATCAACACCGAGCTCTTCCAGTTGAACCAGTGGCTCGACGATAATGGGTTTGCCAATGCCAACATCATCAAGGATGGGGGTGTCACCGTATACGCTCAGGTGAAGCTCCATTACTACGACCTCGTCCTCACCGTCCACGGGAAACTGTTGTACGCGTTGTTGGACCGTCACACGTCCAAGGCCCTCAAAATCACCATGGTGGTGGATGCATTACAAGGCATCATCGATATTGTCGAACGTCTCCATCGTGCCGGTAAGCTCTTCACTCCATGGTGGCTCACGATGCTTCTCCTCTTTAACACCGGGATTGCTGCCTGCTGTCTCATCCATGGAGGCACCTTCATCAGTCAAGCTCGCGAGCTCTTGCACAAGCTGGTCAAATACCTCAAAATCTTACGCAAGCTGCCGGTAAGAGACGATGCTAATAAGCTTGTGGTACGAGAACGATTTAAGATGGTCAAAGAGTGTATTTGGGCGGTGAAAATGACCAACCATATCTTGCTGCTACGGCTTCAAGAAGATCTAGACGCCATCAAGTCGGTAGGGATTGACCACGGCCTGAGCGACGTCAACCAAGCCAGTTTCAGTCAGTTGGGAGTGATGCAAGAGGATATGACGCCGCACGAACCCGAATACCAAACCTTACTCGGGAAAGACGTCCCCGTCGACGATGACCAGGAGGCGTTCGACGACTTGCTCCTCAATCTCCAGTGGTTCGATCAATGGGGTGACTTCACTCTGGTCGATGGTCTCGACAAGATCGCCGATAACGGCACCGGCGACGCTAGCATATGAAACGGTTTCCGTGGAAAACCCTCGGGCTAGCCGTGTGGAAGAAAATCAGCCCACCACCGCCCCACTAGCCTCCCAGTGGCGCCGCTGCATGTGAAAAGTTCCACCTTTTTCGGGATGGCCTTGGCCTTTGAGGTTTCTGTTTCAATGGCAAAGGCATGTGATAGTGACAGTGGGTGAGTCATGAACCCGTGGCCCCAATCAAGCGATAACCTTTGGACGGAATACATTAGCGATAAGCAGTAGACATCATTTACAAGGGTGTGGTGTGGTATCGGAGCTAAGCAACTCCCAAGCCACTGTTTCAGCCTCTACACCAAGGCAACGACACAAATACTCAATAGAACATCCCCAACCGGTACCCTACCACTGACGAAACGTGGAATTTTTCCGGGGGTCACTTAGCGTCAACTGCACCCCTCTTCCCCAGGATTTTCCCCATTCCCTAGCCACGTTCTCGAAGCCGTTTTGGGTACAGCCATCGTCGCCCCACCCTCCTGTCCCGATCGGGTAATTCTCCCTGCATGGCCCTAGCGACAGCAAATAAAAAAAAAAAAAAACGGTATCACCGGTGACAGTTTTGTGATGCCGTCAGCGTATGGGGGCAAGCCGGGGCACCCCATTCATATGCACTGCATGCAGATGTCGGGCCCATAAAATTGGGACACCTAAAGCAACTCCGGATACTACATTCCCCAACGTACGACTTTAGCCGAGGACCTACCAGTGCTATAACCATTAGTCGATGATTACCGTCTCTACGCCACAATCGTCCCCCTACGAACACTACCACTCCACCAATAACCACGATTTAACCTAACAATCCCTAAATTGTCGAAATCTAATGTCGTCGACCTATCTCGTTCCCCCTGGGGAGAGCCCCCCTCTTTTGCCCCTCGGATGCAACTTTTATTATTTACCATCTGGTAAACGCTGGCGCCCGTCGCCCGTTATGGCTGCAGGCAAAGCCCCCGGGCTCACCGTTGTGTCGTCGCCGCCGCCAAGTGACCTATCCCATTACAGGTTAGCCCAGACCCTGTGCATGCGTCTGTCGTGTGGGTTCGGAGGAGGGGCGGCGGGGGGGGCTCAAAATAAATAGCCTGTCGTCTGCCCCTCTCTCGTCCCGCTTTTACAACCCTGCTTCCCTTCGTGTTTCCGTCAAAGTGATTTCGCTCGCCCTGCCCCAACAATTGCCTGCTGCTGCTGCCGCTCCCGCGATGCCGCCCAAGAAGGACCGTCCGTACAAGTGTACCTTCTGTGACAAGGCCTTTAACCGCTTAGAGCACCAGACTCGTCACATTCGGACCCACACGGGGGAAAAGCCCCACGGGTGTACGTTTCCGGGGTGTCTGAAGCGGTTTCTGCGATCGGACGAGTTGACTCGTCACTTACGGATCCACAATAACCCTCTGGTCCGCAAACGAAGAAAGGACCCTCGTGAAGTACAAATGACTCCCATGTACCCTCCGCCAGGAGCGATGGGACTCGGCGCCCCAGGAGCGCCGCCGCCGGGGTACCATCCCATCTACTACGTCCCCGTGGCCCCCGACCAGATGATGGCGCCGGCGCTGCCGCCGCGCTACGTGATGGCCGGCGCCCAGCCGCTGGTGTTGATCCACCAACCGGTGCCGATGACGATCATGCCTCCTCCTCCCTTCCCCCACGCCGCGGCGCCGGCGCCGGCGCCGGCGCCGCCTCGAGGGCTGGCGATGCTGCCTCCTCCTACCGTCACTCGGGAAACGCTGCCGATGTTCTCTAATAACGTCACCGCGGTGCTGCTGCTTTGTACTCTGCCCGAAGCGCCCCAGGCGCCGGCGGCGCTTGGCCTCGTCCTGATCGATGATGATGGCCACATCACCAAGCGCCTGCGGTCGGCGACGCCCCACTACCCGGGCCAGTTTATGTTTTCTCCGTTGGAAACTCCCTTGAGAACCCCGGCGGAACTGCCCGACCTCGCTACATCGCTCCCCCCGGTGGGGTTGATGGGTCCGGTGACGTTACCGCCGATTAAACTGGCGCCGATGCCACCAGCGCCGGCAGCGGTGGCGCCGGCGACGCCAGCGGCGCCAGCGGCGCCCGCGGACACCGCCAAGATGAACGTGCTGAATTTACTTTCTTAATGACACAGAGACGACTATGGTAATGGGAACTTTATAGATTGTGGTTTTATGAATCAAAGACACTTTTAGGGTCATTACCCTGCCGTAGACGCGCCCACCTTAGGGGGTATCGGAAGTAGTCGCCGGGCGAAGTCGGAGCCTAATGCCGAATCATGCTTGACAGCAACCGCCGCCGCGGTTAAACGGTAGTATTTCGGCGCCGCCAACGTTCGGAACAAAGCGCCGGTGCCGTCGCCCGCCTCTCCAGCGACAAAGGTAAGCTCCCTCGGTGGTGTCATCATGGCAAAGCGTCTAGCGGGGCGCCGCCATTGGCGCTGTTCGTTTATCTCCCCCACGCGCTACTCATCCCCCAATTTGGTATACCCACGGATGTTCGCAGCGCACCGAGCGTCGCCTAGCGTCGCCCATCGCGGTTTCGGCGATAATTAATGCGCGCAATCTTCTCTCCCAAACCCAACACACACTTACACACTTTGTTTCTTCCAGCATGATGAAGCCAAGCCAAGAACTACAGGGTGCTTGTCTCCAGCATGTAGGGTAGGGATCACCTTGCCTTACATCAGCGCACTTCCCGACGTCGGAATTAAAGAAAAAAAAAAAATCAAAAAAAAAATGCCTGCGTAAATGTCATTGTGCAACAATTATTCGCTACCCCTGATCGTACGGGGGGCAACGTGGGGAGGGTCTGGGGAGAGGCTTATAGACGATCAAGGAGGGGAGGAGCCTCGCTAAGTTTGACTGAAGCTAGTGGTGATAACTCGTTAATGGTGACAATACTCCTGTTTTGACCACTAAAGTAATTGATAATGAACGGACTATCTCCGGCGTCATTTTATCATCAGTGGTGGTTGACCGTCTGCCCATATTTCATTTCCCTGAATTAGAGGTGGAAAAGAAAAAGTCACATGCGGACGTTTTTGTAGACTTTCATCGGAGAAGAAAATAAATAATACTACCCTCTGGCCGATACTCACGTGCATATACGGGAAAGGTGGCGGAAGGTCACGGGGCGCCTAATCGGGACCCCCATCCCAGTAACCGCCACAAGCTCCGCTCCGTTTCAGTACTTACCGCATGGTGGGCCCGGATCAATTTCGCTTTGGGGCCCTCGCCCTCGTCTTGGCTAAAAATAACCCTCGCTGGATTAACTTCCGCATGGAGTATTCCCGGGACATCACAAGTCAATGGAACACAGGAGATCGATTGCTGGTGATGCTCCGGTTATAGTTTCACCGTCGATGTTCGTCAATAAAGTTAACGTTCGAGTTGGGAGATAACGACACGCCCGATTCCAACCTTACCGCCGCTATCTCTCCCCCAATGGTGCTTACACGTGGTTTGCTGACGACGATCCCCCACTGAGTAGGTTTCCACCGTTTTCACGTCATGTCGTCCTTCCCCTCCTCTCCTCCCAAAAACGGTAACCGCTGAGAAGAACCGTCGGTTAAGCGGAAGTAGCACGGGGAAATCACGCCGCCTAACGTGGGGTCTAGATCGTCATGTACCTAACTGAGCGTACATCGTCACATGGGGCATGAACACCTGACGATTTAGGCATGGTGGGGTTAAACACTATAATCTCCAAAAGCAATCCCGGAGTATTGCTTTAGTTGCCAGTGCTAGTGTGGCCCCATTTTTTTTTTGTTTGGTTTCAGGGTCACTTTGTACATCGCCTCATTTGTGTAAGCCGACGCCGGCAGTACACCTTAAGCGAGGCTGGTACTGCGGGACCGAGGATGAACTCTAGATGTTTTGCCGACGTGGGCGTCTACCGTTGAACGTAGTTGCACGTGGCTTACTTCCATAGAGCCACAATAATTGTGGAAAGATCGTTCGTTAGCCGCGAATCCGATGTAAGTTTGAATGTCCATTTTCTTCAGTGGAAGTCGCTTGTAAGCCATAATATCCACTAACCAATGATATTGTGAAATCTAACCATTTAGGGTGACAGTTTTCGTCATAAAAACTTTCATTGACACGCCTGGGAATCGAACTCCACTAACTCCTTGGTGTCAGTAGTTAAAGGTGGGTCATGGATGCATAATTCAAAAAACGTGACGACATCGCTACGTTCTCCCCTGTTGCTGCTAGTAACCACATTTGACTTGTCATTAGTGCCATAACCATTGTCTTTCCGACATCACTCGTCAGTTAATGTATCCAAGCAACACGCGCGTGACCGTTATCGCCACGTCCTCTGTGACCCCCCCATCCTCATAAACGTAGTCATCGATATCACTAAGGTGTTCTGTTTACACTTCCCTCTCCCTCTGTCTAACCTTGGACTAATGCTTGATGTACGACGCCGCTTCTCTATCATATCGACCCCATCCTCTTTTCCAGTTGCGACTTGCCGATACTAGCAGTGCCATGTCGGTGTACGAGCTGATCAGCCTTGCGCTGACCCGCCATGGTGCTAACCGGGTCCGAGGAGGTGGTACGGACTCGTTATCATCATCTAATCCGTCGTTGCCTCCCCAATTCCTCCAGGCAGACCACAAACACACCGCTCGAGAATCGCAATTGTTTGCCAACCCTGATCGGCTAGACCAGACGTCGGCAAGACTCTCGACGGTGATCGAGGCTAATCCATCGCCCATCGATCGTTCTAATCAGACTCCGCTAAAGTACCTTGAGCATAAATGGCAGGTGTTGGATAACGAACTTGCTCACAATATTGAGCTCCACCTGGCCGCCGTTGAGAAGGGAGAGGGTAATCTACAGCGATTACGGTCAATGTTAAAACAAAACTATCACCAGTTGAGTGAAACTCACGTGGCGTTGGGTGAATTGTACGAAAGTGAGGTCAAACGGGTCAATGCCGTCCTCAGTCGGCTTTCGGAGTGGGATGAATCACGGCAAATGCTATTAACCGATATAGCTCTGGTCAAAAGTCCCAAGCTGGAAGAAGGGGCGAAATTGGCCACCCTTTTGGACCATTCGCTGGAGATTGATGACGACATCACCGCCTTACAACGAAAACTCGAAGCTCTCATCAAAAAGAAACACGTCGTCAACCAAGAGATTAATAAAACTTACTCAGTGCTTGAGAGCCGGACTCTGAAGCAAGTTGAGCAGTTTAAGCACTTGGAGCAAGACGGCAAGGACGTTATCATACTGTACTTGGCCAGTACGGGTGTCACTAACGCCGAAGAGTATTGTAAAGTGACGCTGGTGGACGTAACTTTCACCTCGGCTTACAAGAACCATCAACCACTGGCAAAAACTGAGCCTGTCACCAGTTTAGCAAGCCTGGGCGATGGTCGCAATTTACTTGGTAGCGACACTTCGGACAAGGCGGTGATGATTAATTTACAGAGTGACAATGACGGTTCGGAAGATGATGACGAATTGCTCATCCCACTGCTGAGGAGTGGAACCGTCACCAGCTCGGGTATCGGGATGAAACCATATAATCCAACTGCATCCGAGCAACCCAACCCCGTGCTGGAGGGTAATGCTTCCAAGCCAGTAAACCCTGACAGCATGTCGCTTCCAACTGGAGCCGCCGCTCCACCAACTCTTTCCGAGGAATCAAACAGTCCTCCAAATTTACTCGAGGAAATGAATCACGGACATGGTGCCACACCTTATCAACAAGGCTACTTTGTCGGTGCGCAAAAGGCACAACTGATTCGTCACAAAGTGTCCGAATTTATTCGTCAGCTTCTTAATTCCTTTCCTGAAAGCCACACCAATCATCCCGTGGTGCCTACCAAGTCATCTCAACTGCCACCATTTGAAGATTACGGCAATACCATCACTGAGAAACTTGACTATAATTACATCAAACGTTTACTTGAAGCTAAGCGAGATGAGTATCAAAACGCCATTTCCTCGGTCCTGAGTCGGGCAATTCAGTTTCACCGGTATCTGACGCTTTGGACAAGTTTCACCAAAATCTTAAGTGATCAAGAGGCAAGACTTGCTACGCAAATTTCCCAACTGCAGCTTTTGGTAGCGGGCGAAGATCCCAACCAACATTTTAGCAACATCTTGCAAAGCGCCATGTCACAAATGAAACTTAGAATTGATGCCGATGAGCCCAGTGACCCCGTTATCCTCAAGCCAGTGTCGGCTGAGATTAGAGCTACGGCACGAGCTTTAGGCCTAGTGGAGAAGAGAAGCTCCGACGATATTTTGAAGGAGTTTAATCTTGAATCTATGTCCTGATGATGATTCGGTACGTAATGCAAAACTATATACAATGACTTCGGGTATTCATGACTCGTTACTCATCCTCTTCTTCTTCCTCTGCGGAATTGCGAAGCTTCTTATACTTTTTCACCAACTTACGGTCCAACTTCTTTCTCAGGCCCGACTTGCGGAAGAACCTCGTCTTAGCAAACTGAGACATAAGCTCCCGGGTTTCAAGCGCCGCCTTTTCCTTGGCCGTGGCTTCTTTCTTGTGCTTTTCCAACATTTGTTGTTCCCATTCCTTGAACAGACCTTCGGTTTGGAACGGACGAACCCCAAATTGCTTTTCTTTGGGGAAGAGATTCCAAAGGTATTCGTCGTCGATATTCTCAAGTGCGGGGTTGAGACTAACCAATCCCAGCAACAGCTTCTTGAGATAATGCGCCGGCAATGGCTGGTACAGATCAGTATCCTTATCGTAATAAAGCTTGATGAGGTTGTATTGGGCCTGGACGAGTTGATCTTCGTCGGTGGTGGTCATAAATTTATCGAGTTCGGCCATGATGCGATGATCTTTTTCCGTAGGGATATCTGCTACCTTCAGCTTGATGTACTTGTCGGGGACAATGAAATCGACGTAGTGATCCTTGGGTTTCTGTTGAGGAAGAGCCGACCCCATCAGCTCGTACAACTCCTCGAGCAGGGCATTTCTGATGTGATCGGGGGCGCTTTTCAAGGCAACAGCAGCAGCTACTTTACCTCGTTTTGGTAGAGCCTTGGTAGCCGCCTTCTTTGAAAGCAGTCTCGTTGGTATTAGCAGGGGACGAAACATAGTGATCATTATTTTGTCGCTGACTTTGGATGCTCACTTTTTGTGACTATGTGCAGGATTGCCACTTACTAGTAAATCTCAAACGAGGAATGTCGAGGACACTTGCGCGCGGTTACCACAATGGGACGGTGGGGCGCGATTGTCTCATACTGGGGTAGAGTTACTGTATATCATATATTATCTCGTAAATCTGTCTCATCAAGTATGGTGACTGTCTAGATATCATAAATTAAGCCAAGCTCTTTCCCGAATGAGCTTGAGAGGGGATGGGGGCAATGTCAACGATGGAATGGTCGTCATTGACGTCCAAGTCGTTAAGTTCTTCTTCCTTATCGTTATACTTGTGGAAGCAAACCCAGAAACCAAGACCGGCAAGGAAACAAGAACACGCCAACCCGGTGAATAACCACACCAACTTGGGGTTTTTCGACACCGACGACAACGCAATCCCGATGGCGGCACCGATGGCGTTGGTGACCAAGAACAACGACATGATGAACGACTTCATTCTTACGGGAGCCTTAGTGTAAGCGTATTCCAAACCAGTGATCGAAGCAAAAATTTCCGAAAGCGCCATGAGCGCGTAGGCGGGAGCTTGGATGGCGACGTGGATGTTGTTGGGTTCGTTTTCGTGACCAGCGCAGTGACCGGGGTTGTCGTAACAGGGTCCGGCCTTGTAGATGAAGTGTTGCAACACGGCGGCGTAGATCATCGAACTGGTAGCCCACATGAACCCCCAGAAGATCTTGGTGATGGGCTTCAACGGAGTGAATCTCCGCACAAACGGGTAGACGATCCGTTCACAAATAGGGATGAAGATGATGATGGCAAGCGAGTTCCACACTTGCATGACGTCGTTAGGGATGGCGTGGGTGTCCATTTGACCGGCCATCGACACGAAGTTATTGGTCATTTGCCCGTACACCAACCAGTAAATGGGGTAGTAGACGAACACCTTACACGCGTACACGGCACGCTTCAATTCGTCGACCAAGTGGTCGTCCCAAGGGTAGTTCTTTTCGGGGGCGTTCGAAGGCTTAGCAGCATCCAAGTTGAACTTGTTCTTGATAGCAATGAAAACGATTCTGAACGTCTTTTCGACGATTCTGTCGGAGACGGGGATGTGAGTGTAGACGTTCTTACCCAAGATCAACGCCGCCACCCCAATGAAGAAGAAGCAGAACGGCAACAAGTAAGCGGCCCAGAAACCGACGTAGTGTTCCAAGAAGGTGGTAGCCACCACCGACAACGACCCAACGTTAATCATCATGTAGAAAATCATGAACACGTTTTGCATGGTGATATTGGGGTCGACGATGATTCTTTCCCCCTTTTTGGTGACGTGGATTCTCGCTTTGGTTCTAGGAATTTGGTCAGCAATCAACGGCGACACGTTCGCCTTGACCCCCCCGGTACCCAACCCGATGATGACGAGGGCGGTGGCGTAACCGCCGAGGGCGGTGTTTCTCGAAGTGATCGACGGGATCGACGTGACGAACAAGATCAAAATCCCGATGATGTAGACGATGGCCGACCCCATGATCGTCCAGTACTTCCCGAAAAAGGTATCGGACAAGTAACCCCCCAAAATCGGGGTCACGTAACACCAAAACTGGAAAAAGTACGACAACGCCGTCGCCCCTTGTTGGTTAAGTTCCAACATCCCCTTGGGTTTATCGTTGGGACCATTTTGCATATAGTTTTGGAACGGAGTCGACAACCCGTAGTAAGCGAACCGCTCGGCGAGTTCGACGACGGCGACGAGCCAACACGAAAGGGGGATCTTCTCCGATACGTGTCTCAACGACTTCATCTCTTCGGGGGTGGGGGTGATGTGATCGGGTTCTTCTTCGGTGTGAGCCCATACTTCCAGGCCATCGGCAGAGTTGATTTGCGATGAGATATCCTGGGTCTTCTTCTCGTGGTCATCGACCACCAAGTCCTTTTCCGAAGACATTTTCCCCAATAACTTCCTAGGCTACTGGCGCCGGTTGATATTATATACGGCAAAATTTTTCCTGGCGGCTGCACCCCATATCGGATGCCTCTGCCACCGCCCGTCGCAATCGGCGTTCGGAGATACCCCGCGGGTGGTCGAAGGGCAATTTTGCCCTGGTGCGCCAGATTCGGCGCGGCGTTCGTGCGAATGCCGTTGGATGGAACGGCACCAACCGCTAACAAAATCGGTTAAGGATGGACCCCTAAGTGCCGCGCGACCCTCAGGCAACAACGCCGCGAGGCGTAAATCATCTCGTGATGGGAGATTATTAAATCTGGGGTTACATGGTGTCGGTAAATCCCATTCCCCACCTTTCACGTCGTCACGAGGGGGACCAGGGACGGTTGGAGCAGGGGGAGGGGCCCCCAAGGTCATCGCGACTCGTCGGCCCCAATGGGCTCACGTTACCGGCATCGCGCATAAAAGCGAAGACGTCATTCGAGACTAGCATTAGCACCCTTGGCGCTACCATTGATAACACCGTCGATACCTTCCTCCCCCAGGGTTGCAGTAGCAGTATTGCTGTTTGTGGGAAGATCTGGCAACTGTGGCGGGGAAAGGGAGGAGCCAAGACTAACCTACGGACTACCCCTCCGGTTATCGGTGGAGGCGGCGTGTTTATTGTTCATCAACCGAGGCCATTGTTTTTTTCTCACTACCGATGCAGGCGACACCAGTGCCGCAATCCAGTTCACGGGGAAGCGGATACGGTGTTGATAAGCCGTGCGTATCTCGGACCCGGTAGGCGCCGGACCGGAAAAATTTATAGATGGCGTGTGGAGCCACCGGGTGCAGCGATGCGGCGATGACTCATGACCATCGCCGGCCCTAATTACGTCGTAGATGAGATCTATTTGTAAGCTAAACCTGCCAGTAGCCAGGATGCAAGTAGTGCATCTTTTCCAAGAGTTCCTTTTTCACGCCGTGAGGCGACGTCGATACGGCATATTTCATCAGCCCTTGTAACTGGTCCCCGAGACCATCGGTAGCGGCGAGGACGTCGATAAGGTGGGCCGCAAGCTTACACGCGTTGGCCGAGTTTGCCTTAAGGTTCAGCACCACCGTTTCCACCGTCACCGGTTCTTCCAGCTCGTTCCACGAGTCGTAATCGGTCGACATACAGATCATTTGGTAGGCAATTTCCGCTTCCCGAGCAAGCTTGGCTTCCGGTAACACCAGCATGTTGATCACTGACCCTCCCCAAGTCCGGTAGAGCTTCAGTTCGGCACGAGTCAGAAACGCCGGCCCTTCCATACAAATGACGGTCAAATCATCACCGTTAGCCGCTTCGGTGTGGAACGTAGGCGCCTCGCCCCCGTCAAACCCGTCTAACGTCCCCGGAGCCACCGCATTGGCAATTATCAGCCGCAAGTGGAGGTCGAACGGTTCACCAAACATGGCGTGAGCGACAAATCCCTTTTCAAAAAACGTCGACGGACGGATCCCCTTGGTACGATCAATCACTTGCGACGGCAACACAAAGTCCCGAGGCTTGATCTCCGGTTGGAGCGACCCGACCGCCAGAAACGCCACAATCGCTCTCACTCCCAACAGCTTAAGGGCAGCGATATTGGCTCTCAGAGGCACGTCCGACGGCAACAAGTCGTGGTGTTGTCCGTGACGAGCAAGGAACGCCACCGGGAATCCCAGAGCCGTCCGGGCGATGGTGATGGGACCCGAAGGGAATCCCCAGGGCGTCAGCACGGTGAGGCGAGCCACTGGCTCCAAATTGGGCAAATCGTAGAGGCCAGTACCACCAATGATGGCAAGAGTAACCTTTTCGTTAAAATGATGGGGGAGCAGCGCCATTGGGGTCAGTGTACGGTGAGCGGACATTGGGTAGCGGAACCGGGCGAATTTAATTGTGGGCGATACGAATGTCGCGATGCCACATGGTCCCTATTAAACAATAGATCGACCACGAGGCGGATCAATTAACCCCAACCGCTTAACTACGTGGTAAGCCGGTTAGTCGAGATTCTTCTCCTACCATATTCGCTTACGTCAAATTTCGTCGGTGAAGTATTTTAGACGCGTCCAGTCGTTAGTGTCATAGATCATCATAATTGTGGGAAAACGCCACCTCAATGCCATGACTCCACAGTGAAGCAACCGATAAACCTAACCGACCCTAACCGAACCGAACCTAATTGCTAACCGACAATCCCCTAAAACGCTATGGCTCTCTCTCCTCGACACTGTGGCTCATTAGCATCGTATCCGATGAAGGGGCTCTTTCTCCTCCACAGCGTCAATAGAAAAAAAATGCCGTGGACGACCTGTACCTTTTTCGTTATCAATGCGTCAACGTCGATAATAAAAAAAAACCGTCTCACGTCTTACGTCTCACATCTCACGTGTGTGTGCCCCAGCTTTTTTTTTCCCTTGGGTCGCCTGCCGAGGAGCCGCGATGGCGATGCCTTTTTAACGTCACCCGCACGCACCAATCGGACTACCAATGAGTCACACCTTTACCAGGAGTTTTGCCACTAACTGTGGCGATTTTGCCTCATTGTCTATATCAACACAATGCCCTAGATCTGTGGATATTGGTCTCCTCGTCTAACTCTATCCGTCACCATCGGCAAGTTATCTCTCCACTCCGGGTGTCGCCCATATGGAGTAACGCGGCACGTGGCATGACGCTCACCCGGTGCCTGCCATCTATTTAGACCATAACAAGTCATGTCCCACGCCATGCCATACACGGTTCACGAAGGTGAATATGTGCTGGTTCCCGGGCGGCTGCTACCCATTGCCACTCCCGAACTGCTGCGGATCGGCTCCCCTAGCCCCGTCACCTCGTTTCCCAAGCTTCTTCACAAATGGCACCAACTCCACAGCGTGTTAAGTGTGGCTGCAGCTCCTAGTCGCAAGCTCCTCTTTTGTGGGACTCAGGACTCGAGGATATTGGTCTATGACACCGTCACCTACCAGTTAAAATGCGAACTCTTGGTGGAAAACGCCCTGATCCTTTGCCTTGACATTAGTGCTGACGAGCGGTTATTGTTTAGCGCTGGTAGCGACTCCCTCGTGAAAGTCTGGGACATCGATACCCTCGAAGTGCGCTACATCATCTACTCTTTAGCGGATATCGGCGACATCTTCTCCATCAAATGGTGTGATCTGCTGTCCACCATCTACATCGGTGCCCAGAATGCGTCGCTTCTTTGGACTCAACTCCCCCTCGACAACACCAAATCCACCGGTTACCATTCCATGGTGGATAAGCTTCCCAGCTATCGCTACGACAAGTTCTTCGACTCGAAGGGCCCCGGTGGCCTGTTCAACGTGTTGCAACTGAAGCAATTTCTTCAACGTAAGAATAGCTCGGGCACCAAGTGCCCGGCGCTTGTCGAAATCGATCACCAAATTCGCTTTGCTCATAATGGCTACATCTATTGCATGGAATTCCACGATAACAAGCTCATCACCTGTGGTGGTGATGGACTTATCATCGTATGGGATCCCCAAACTATGAAACGCGTCACCTGCTTGGAAAATAACGATCTGATCTTATCGATGTCTATCCTGGGACTGTACTTATACGTTGGTCTTAGTGACTCCACCATCAATGTGTGGGACTTGCTGACTCAACAACAAATTCGCAAAATGTCCTTTGAAACCGAGGAAGTACTGAGTCTTGCGGTTTTTGATGATTCTTTATTCAAAGGTCTGAGCGAAGGCTTGGTAATGTTGTCAACGAATAGTTACTCCCCCGCCGCCACGGTGCTCAACTTAAGCAATCACAATTCAGTACTTACCGTCGAGATTTTCAATGATGGTAATCGCACCTTCTTGGTCAGTGGAGGTTCCACCATTTGTCTTTGGGATATCACCTTGATGAACCGAGTTCCAGTACAGCTTCAGGAAGGTCTTACTAACGACCACATGCTTAAACTGTTGGAAGTGATGGTCCTGTGCAAAACCGTGTCGAAATTTCCCGAGCTTTACCTCGAAGAATCGCGTAAATGTGCTCGTTATTTATCGAAACTTTTGTCACGACTTGGTACCTATCAGACAAAGCTTTTACCGGTAGCTAACGGTAACCCGATCGTCTATTCATTGTTTAAAGCTTCGCCCGACGTAAAGGACCCCCCAAGGGTGATCTGGTATGGTCATTACGATGTTGTTGACGTCGCAGATGATTGGGAGACTGACCCCTACGAAATGGTAAGCAAAGATGGTTGCATTTATGGACGAGGCATTAGTGATAACAAGGGTCCCATTTTGGCTGCGATTTACGCCGTGGCTGAACTTGCATCCGAAGGAAAGCTCGAGTGTGACGTGGTGTTTTTGATTGAAGGGGAAGAAGAGTCTGGTCTGATTGGATTTCAAGAAGTCATCACGAAAAACAAGGATAACATCGGGCCCATTGATTGGGTGATGCTTCTGAACTCCTACTGGTTGGACGATGATATCCCCTGTCTCAATTATGGCTTGCGCGGGGTTATCAATGCTCTGGTCACCGTCAAATCGGTGAAGCCTGATCGTCACTCTGGTGTCGATGGTGGGGTTTCTCGTGAACCTACCATGGACTTAATTCAGGTGTTGAGTCAACTCGTCGACCCCGTGACGCAAAAGATCAATATCCCCGAATTTTACGACTCGTTGCTTCCCCTTACCGACAAAGAAATGCAGTTATACACCAAGATAGAACAATCTGGTATTGTCGACCAAAACTTGGAAACCCTTTTCGCCAAGTGGCGGAATCCTTCACTCACCGTGCATAATGTCCATGTTTCTGGACCAAACAACAACACCGTCATCCCTCAATCGGCCACCGCCATGGTGTCGATTCGCATTGTCCCGTCTCAGGAGCTCGATGACATCAAACGTAACTTCGAAGGGTTACTTTACCAAAAGTTTGAAGCGTTGAAACTGGAAAACCTGTTGTCGGTGGATATATACTACACCGCCGAGCCGTGGTTGGGTGACCCATTTAATCACGTATACCAAGTGCTTGAGAAGAAAATCGAACAGCATTGGGGAGCAAAGCCCCTCTTTATTCGCGAAGGTGGCTCGATTCCTTCCATCAGGTTTTTGGAAAAGTGCTTCGGAGCCCCCGCGGCCCAAATACCCTGTGGACAATCCTCGGATAATGCCCACTTGAAAAACGAAAAATTACGCCTCATTAACTTATTTAAGCTCAGAAGTATTCTTAAGGATACTTTTAGCGAGTTGAAACGCAATTAATAGCATTTACATTATCATCAAGTATACGCAGGACATATCTACAAATAAGGTTAAATGAGGTGCATGTGGCGTGCATCGACCGCGGTAGCAGATTCAGATCGTCAATCTTGGTCAGATTAAACGTCCTGACGACTAAAATGTGTTCATCGATCTGAGATCATCGTAGTGTGTCCTTTGCTTGCTTATTTCATCGATTTTTCATGATCTACAGGGAACTAGCAGGGATATGGGGTCATTGTCATTATTCATAAAATTATCACATTTGAATTCTCCGCATTGGTCGACGTTGTACGAGGATTATAGCATATCCGGTGGTATTTGGGATGACGAATGTAATAGTTGATGTGGTTGGAGGTATGGGTGCGGCCACGGTTATTCAGTTGGTGTTCGTGATAATCATGGTAGAGATCGACATCCATGTCATAATATAGCCACGCACGGCGTTTGGGCGGGGGTTTGCGGTTTTTGCGATCACTCAGTAGCGACGACGACAGTGATCCTATCGTTATTGAAGTTGCAGCAGTGTCGTAAGTAAAGTCAGCCGGCTGAACTTGATTCATCTGGGCGATGATGCGCATGAGTTCGATGGCATCATCCTTGTGATGGTGGGCTAATCTCACTCGCGATATACCGTGGGACTTATCGCCAAAATACTTTTTGACATCGACGGGCATCATTTGATCAAAAAGAAACACTTGCGATTCCTTGGTTGAGCTCAAGGCAAGACTGGAGAAGCGAAGCAGGGTACTGCTAATGTCAAATACCAACATTTGGGTGAACCTACCGCGATACAGTTCGCGTTGTTCACCCTTCAATTCGCCAATGCTGTGGCGGTCCAAAAACACAAATTGCCGCTGATCGAGTCCCAAATGGGTGAGTACTAATAATACATCATTGATTTCGCGGTCAATGCTACCAAGCACCATGAGAACCCGCTCAGATGATGGGATTTTGACTCGCTTCAACACCGAGAATAATGGAAGTGAACGTTCAAACATGAAGCAAGCATCATGAAGAGAAATCGCCGAGGGAATAGGAAGCAATGTTTCCTGGGGATTCTTTATGGTGACGTAATCCTGTAACCCGCCGTCGATATCCACCCCGTACGTCCAACTCTTGAGGCAAGGATATTGTTCGAACTTATCCGTCGATAACTGGTTGAGCATTTTAACGTTGGCAAGGTGGCGGCAATTGTGACAAGAGTCGGTGGCATTCTGGAGAAGACAAGTAGAAAATGGAAACACAAGGTACTTTTGGCTAGGGTCAAAGGATACGCCATTAGATGCGTACACTTTACCAATAAACTTCAGCGCCGGTACCATTGGAGATTTGATGCAGGCAAAATCGGTCTTAAAGTTTACTCCGGTCAATTTCACTCGTAGAATACACAGAGGGACGTTAGCATCCAATTCAAAGTCGCGTCGTAGTTTTGGCAGTTCACGAACGACGCCAAGTTGAGGATGATACATCCGTTTCACCGGTAGTTCATTAACCGGTTCACATACTCGGTGATGGGGGGTTTGTTGCGATAACGTCGACGAGTTATCGATGGATATGGCGTCTGATATCAGCAGCTGCGCCAGAAGCGGCAGCAGCATCAAACACGGAGGGATGGGAGCGTGTTGGGGCGACCCGATGTACGACTGGATCAGGTGGCTAAGGTGCAAAGTGTGGGCCATATTGCGGGGGGAATTATGGTCGATGGCGACGGAAGATACCGGGGGAGGGCTCACTTCGATCGCCTGTTCGATCCAGGGGTCGAGATCAATGAGCAGAGCGAGGTCCAGAAGCGCTGGCTCCAGCACGGGACACTCGAGGTCATTATCCTCGGTGGCATCGGACTCGACTTGGGGCAGCAGGGCAAACCTCACCGTTTTGCGCCCGTAGGCTAACCGGATGTTACTCCGCAATTGATCGTCGATATCGGCGGAAACCTCGATGGCCATGCCACGTAGGACAACTAGCTGTGGACGAAACTTTACCCCGGACGGTGGGGAACCAAATGATGGGATTAAAAACGCGGATGGAGTGCCAAAGGCCCTCCTACCTATATGGTGTGTGCCCTGCGCCAGCGCCGGCGACAATGCCGGCGAGCGCCTCGCAGGATTAGGGGCGTTCGGTTAAGGGAAAAAAACGACATCGGCTCCACCAGTAGTGGGCAAACACTAAATGACAACCGGAGGGGATGTAACCTAAGTCAGACACTCGCTAAAGTGTGTCCGATGATTTCCGTAGTACGTTAGCGAGACTCTCGGTTAACTTTAATTGGTTTGGTTATCGTATTCCCAACTACTAAGAGTGTCTCTCGGCAGCCAATACCGGCTCGAGGAAACACAATATCAATCTCCACTCACCAAAAGCCAAACCTTTTTTTTTGTCTTCAATTGAGGGGGCCAGGGCCCGATTTAGGCAACGGTGCCTTACCACTACGCAGGCTCCCCTGACGTTGGAGCCGAGAGGAGTCGGCAATTCACATGTCGATCCAACGTCTAGCCATCGAACCCAAATCTTGGCCTAGGAATGTTTGCCGATGCAATATCTTTAGGTTCATGCCTCCGGCACCTTCCTCTCTCGTCATCGCGACTCGCGGCATTGGTTTCTTTGTTCTAGTTACAGCAGCAACCAGCCACTGCCATCGCCATTGTTTGTCGTGATAGGGGATAAGTAAGATAAGTCATGCCACTTCCAGGCAAAGGGTTGAAACCACCCCATGGACACCCACGTCGTTTCCATCGCAACGAGGACACGAGTCATGCATCGCCGTATCTGTCCGAACCTTATCCAGCATCCTCTCTCCTCGCTTAGCAAGCGCGACGTCTCCGATTGGCGGGCTCGCGTCCCCCATGAGTAACTATACCCGCGAACGTTGAGCTGTACAAGTAGCAGCGTAGCAGCGGCAACGTACTTTGCGGTAAGTTGTCGGAATCACTGTCGGACAGGGGGGGACACCGATCTGTCTCCGATCGACTATCGATGTCGGGAAATGGGAATGTCGTGACATTCCACCATCGGAAGTAGACCAATGGCACGATCTCCGATGCTTTGTCGGGGAATACTGGGAAATAAACCTGGCAAGTGGTGACGAGCAGTCGTCGTCACTGGCGTTAGAAATTGTTGTTTGGAACAAAATGTCGTGTTTGTAAACATCCTTTACCATCAGTAATTTCGTCATTAGTGATCGAGGATGCCATCGAGACCCAACGATGAGGTATATCGATGGTACCGTCTCTAAATCGTTAGAATATCGTTTAGCATCCCCGGATGACATCATCTTCCGACAATTGACGGCATTGTTAGCGTCGTTTGACACTTAACCGAAACAGATGGGGCTAGGAGCTACACGTGGGGGGAACCCGATGTCTATATTGAAACTTATTTCTTAACCTGTTGTTTGCGTTTCCTTTCCTCCTCGTCAATGATACTCAAACGCATCGCCTCCTCGATCATACGCTCCTCCACCAGTACCAAATTTTGGTGGCTCCGACCACTGCCGCTGGGTCGGCTGCTCAGGTCGTTGATCAACAAGTTTGACGCGTGGATGGCAGTGGCAGTAGCCGCTTTGCGGGCAAGCTTGCTGCGAGCCGACGTCAACTTTTGCTCCCAGTCGGGGCGGATGGTGTCGATGGTGATCACGCCGGGAGCATTTGCCGATAACAGTTCCCGCCGCTTACCATAACTGCCGGTGGGAGGGCTCGCCGTCAGCAGGGCTGCTCCCGAATCGTCGTCACTAGTTATCGCACACTCGTCGCCAACGGCGGTGTCTTTGCTAAACCGACCCGGCTTGCACCGACCGCCAATCCCCACCAGGATATCGGTAGGAGGGTGGTAGGTGACGCCAAACTCCGGCAGGGCACAGTAGGGACAGTTTGCTGGCTCAGAAATTAGCAGGTGGGGGGTTTCGTCCTGGCCAGCAGGGTCGTCGTGGGGAGGGTGGGGGTCTAACCGACGGATTTGCACAAAGCACTCGGTACAAATGGGTTGGATGCAACACCGCAGGATGTTAAGCGGGTAAGGGTAGTAAAGAAAACAAATGGGACATTCTCCCAGCCGGCGATATAGCGTCAACATGAGGCTGGGGTTGGGGACATCCTCGCTCACTTGTACCGAAGTGTCCCCGGCGAGCTTTTGCCGCCATTTTTGCTTTTCGTCGTCCATCAACGCCTCTTCTTGTCGTTGTAATTGTTTCACTCTTTCCTTAAGCGCCTTAAGCTTCGCCTTCAGCTCCTGGCGCCGGTAGTAGTTTTGCAGTTTATGGATCTTATGGTTATCGATATCGTCCTCTTCGTCCTCGGAGTAGGCTAAATCAATCAGGTGCAACGGCAACTGCGACACGATGATCAATAACTCTTCATCCAGCCACAGCGGGTCATAGTCTTGCAACGGAGTGTAAAAGGGAGCAAGCTGACGATGGATGATCAAATCACGAACCACGTCGGTCAGATAGTTAAGGTTCAGCTTATAGGTACCAAAGGGAGCCAAATAACCCCCGTCAACGTTTTCCAGGGTGCGGACCACCATATCCAACCAGTGGTTTTCTCGAGCTCGGTCCTTTTCCTCTTGCTTGCGTCCTCGACGGTCGCTCAGCAGCCCCACCGTGTTGCGACGATGGCTCAGTCGTGAAGCATACGCAGTGTCCCGTCCGCTGTACAGATTCAGCCGCGTACGAACCTCTTTCCCTGGTACGTTCCCCATGTGCTCAGTGGTTGGATGGGTCGAGCGGATTGCGGAAATTAAACCAGTGTGGCAAACCGAGCAAATGGCGCGGAACCATCAGCAGGACCGGAGATACCGACGGGTTATGGCTCGAGGGATTATTTAGAGATGGTTATAATTTAGTGGGCACCATGGGTGTGGTTGCTGCTACTCTATGGACACGGATAATCCGTATCATTTAGTCGATGACGAGGACTATCGACCCCCGCAATTGACCCCATTCGCAGGCACAAGTGACTTTATTTACTATGTGCAGGAAGTATATCGGCTGGTACACCGATATCCGTGCCATGAAGCCTGGAACCAGCCATGTTAATAATCGGTAACTTTTTATACAAAATTAGCCGATGTTGACGTTTTTGGGTGCCACTCCGGAATATTGGATCCATGAAACTCGGACAACGTCTTTATTAGGAGCACCGTGGCGAGAATGAGCCCATAGTCGTCACCATTACCGAGGTACTGTTTAATACAATTCACAAGTTTATTTCCTATGATACATTAATTATTCCGTATAACCTAAAACATAAACCCATGAACTGAAAGCGTAACCAAGAAAGTACATCATGCTTACAACATTTGCTTGACCAAAGCGTTGATGTAGTCTTCTCTGTTACCGAAGTCACCACCTTGGATGAAGTGGTTGAACTTTCTCTTGTGGAAACCGCCGTTGGGGTTCGACAACTTGAAGGGCCACAAAAAGTTGTTGGCTTGCTTGAAGTTGGGGCCGACGGTGACGATTTCGTGGATCAAGTCTTCCATCGAGGTGATGCCGAACTTACCCAAGTTGGCTTCAATGATGGCGTTGTCCGACAAAGCAATTCTTTGCTTGTTGACCTTACCGAAACCTCTCTTGTAGATCAACTTTCTCACGGTGGCGTGGTTGGGGTAACCGTAAGCCACGTAAGGTTCGATCAACTTGAGCAATTCGGTGGTAGCCTTGGTGATTCTAATGAAAGTACCAGCGTTGATTTGGGTCAATCTCAACAATTGCATGATCTTTCTGGGCTTAGGGGGGATCTTCATAATACCCTTGATTCTGATGACGAACACCAACTTGTGTTGGGCTTCGACATAGTAGTCACCGTTAGCCTTGGCTTGTCTCTTGGCGTCAATGAGGGCTCTTTCGGCTTCGTAGTATTCCTTTTGGTATTGAGCGGCTCTGTCGGCAATAGCTTGTCTCTTGGACTTGTTAGCCTAAATGGTTAGTATTCGTTTGTCAGTCCCGAAAGATGGTTAACAAATGACAGCATCGCCGTAGCTAGCCAATGGTTGGTTTGGTATCATCATCAAAAAAAGTACTTACGGCTTGTCTTTCCTTCTTGGCCGCGGCGTATTCCTCAGCGGTCTTTTGGTTGGCCTTAGCCTTCTTGACTTGGGTTTCGGGTCTGAGAGTACTAAAAAGGTTAGCGGATGCGGTGACGATGTAAACGAAAATCGAGACTACTGTTCCTACTCCGAGATTAAACCAATTAGACAAGTAATGCCAAAAGCAGAATGACAATGGTGATATCATTGTATCTTGAACAAGAACTAGACTGCCACGTCTATTCTTGTTCCCATTGTATTCCAGGTAAACTCAGAGGAGAACAGAGTATCACTGCATTAGCAAAGCTGCAAGTGATCTTCTCGAAATCCCATGGTCGATGAATTGTAAAAGCTCATCGTTTGTAGGCACTTACGTAGCCATGTTGTCAGATGCTGAAAAATTTTAGCGCGCCCTCTTAGCTTTATAGACATTGAAACGAAAAAAAATTGTGCGATGCGCGCTTTGCACGTGGTAAGGGTTGTAACCCTAATATGTAAATCGACCTAGATGGTTGTGATGGCTTCACTAGGCCGTTGGGATGCTGCTATATTTAAGTATTATCTCATTGATTGCTTTAGTTTAGCCTTTCCATTAATCCACGTGAATTCGTTGCACAATGTGGTGATTAGCATTCGCCTAATTAGAATGCGATATCCAATTTGAAGGTAATACTCTCAAAATTAGCTCTAGTCATTGTCATTGACCTATATTCTCCATTTACCTGACTGAGGTGACATTTCTTAACATGTTATGACGACCAAAATTGCGTTTACTCGCCAATTTCTCAAATTTTTAACTTATTTGGAGTGAGACATACACCCTTCTGCATGAACCTTCGAAGTAATTCAAGTTCATGTTACTCAAACGTGAATTCCGTTCTTTAACAATGACGTTTATCTAATGTCTATCAATCTATTTCATTTATCCGTTTGTTCTTTTGAATATGGGAAGACATTCTACCTGGAAGTGTCTGGACCATGCTCTGCTCAAGCGATGCATTAGGATACGATGATCCTGCACTTGGTCGTACAAAAGCCGGTAGGACCCACCATAGACGGAATCGGTCACTATCAGATATCAGCTGAATTCAGGACAATTATTGTAAATAGTGTTCCTTTATCACTTATATCAACCAGACTGCGCTTACTCCTACAACAGGGAACTCAAAGTGTCCTCAAGCGTGTTTAACCCAATACAAACGAGTGAGACAACAAATACACGCGGAAATGAATCACCATCTGCTGGAAGCTCCGGCTGAACCTGGTTGTCTTCCCCCCGTCAAATGTACTACCCAGGCTCCGGTTACTCCTACCACATCTGATAGCGATGTATGCCAATCCAGAGACCTGGCTACGATGACTGACTCCTCTAATGGAGCGACGCCGTCGGCTCCCCAGAACCCCAAGAGATTTGAAACGTTTGAAGAACTACTCTCCAATATTCCAATCATGGAAGCCAACGAAAACACAATATGGCTCCACGAGCTCGTTGACCTGTTGGAAAGAGACCCACGACCAGTGACAGAGGACGAAGTTTGGACCTTATATACAGGGAAACTTCCCGGACACATCACCAGGGACGAATGGAAATTTATCGTCGCTGTCGCCGATGCCAAGCAACAGGAAAAGATTCTTCGCCGGCGTCTTCGGCCACTCTTAAATGAAGTCCGGCACCTTCCGGCGGCGGACATCGAAACAATGACGGTTGAAGATCTTCATCAGTTCGCCCTGGAATGCCGGCGTAACCTACCCATTGTCATACAGGAGGACCGGGAGGAATGGATCCACGCCATCGCCCTTAAGTGTCAAATTGAGCGACGGACAGGACACACGGCTGCTGGACAATTATTTCGTTGGGAATGCCCCGATGCACCAAAGACGAAGGAAGAGGTGCTCGTGGCCCTTTACCTGTCGTTTAGAAAGCCCTCTGAGATTGCGAAGGACATTTTTTATAAGGCGACGAAAGCAATGGGATTGGAGCTGGGGTCATTCAATGGTATGGAAATCAAACCTTTTGAGTGGTGGCAACACTATGTATTGAGTATCCCTCGGATGAAGGCCCTCTATGATAAAGCTGATGGATTCTACACTTGGCATGCCATGTTCAACGGGGGGTTACTGCGATTCGAGCACGTGTACTCTAAAGCCGACCGGCTAGTCGCCTTACCCGTTATCAAAACGGTCGACATCGTCAAGATACATCATGAATACATAATTCCTCCGCGACCCATACCGAAAGCAAACGGGCGCCAACGGAGGAAGCGGCGCTATCTGAACCCTCAGGACGCTCCTACTGTGGGCAGCACAACCTCTGGTAACAAAATCCCGAAAAAGGTCGCAAACAAATGCCGCCAATGCCAAGCGGATCCTAATATCCCTGATGATCAAGTACCGGAATTCTCTCGCCAGCACAACGTGGAGGCTCACCGGAAAAGAAGGGGCCCTTCACAACGTCGATAATGAGCTCGGACGTTAAACACGTACCCACCGCTAGCACGGATCTTGGACTGGTACATATGTTAACTTGACGAACTCACATTAAGACATCACTAGTGTCCCTTCCACAACAAGATTCGCTCGCCACATTAAGCAAGGCCAAGCCGCTGGTTATTACAAACTGTTTGCAGCTCTTCAAAGCAAGCCCACGCCATTGCCATTCGCCGTGCTCTCATGACCACTACAGAGTCACAGAAGACTCCTACGTCTAGCAAACAGTGGTAACTCGTTACTAACTGACACTTACGCAATTTTTCCAAGACTGCCATCAAGGTCATGATTCCCGACAAACTTACAGAAGGGATCGCCGGGAGCACTTTGCTGTTCAAGAGATGAAGATTCCGATAGTTCTCTCCGATGATATCCCAGGGTTGATGGCCCACGCCGTGGAAGAAAACTACCAAATAAGTAAGGCGCTTTGCGACAGTCCCTTATTGGTTTCTCCTCGCACCATCCTGGCGGCTATTGATGTGCTCCTTAGCCTCAATTCCTTTTTCTAGAGCTTTTGCAGCTTGATTGAGAGCAGCTCAGGACGACAGGGACAAAAAAAACCGAATTTTTGAGCTATCCTCTATGTGACAAGTCAAAAGTAGCCCCGCATTTTTGAAAAATGGCTGCGTGGTCTAGTGGTATGACGTTTCCTTCACACGGAAAAGATCCCGAGTTCGATCCTCGGCGCGGTCACATTTAACTTTTTAAACTTTATTTTTGCAATATTCAATCACTTGGCTTATCGAATGTTCTAGTGAGCAGTCGTTCACGTTCCAAATCTGAAATCACCCTTGATCCAGCGATTAACCATATCCAACGAGTTTTCTGGCTGGTTGAAAGGCACCATATGTCCAGCATCATACACACGTAAGAACGTAAAGTGTTTATGGTTTTTCACTTCACCAGCAAGAGTACCGTTCTCGGTATACCACGGACTGAAGGCCGCAGCCTTAAATTCTTCATGGTCTTCATAGTCCAACGCCTCGACGTAGGCCAAGTTTCCCAACCAGTTGCAAATGTAGTCCTTATCACCGGCATAGATTAATACAGGCACATTCGATTCGACCAACTGTGCCACGTATTGTTGGAACGGTTTGGCTTCATCACCCGTATAAATGAAATTTTTCATAACAAGTTCATCGCAACTCGAAAAGATGTCCACATTAGCCCCCACAGCTTCCATGACGGATTGAAGGTTTAAGTAATCATCGATATAGTTCATTTCCTTGTAACAACCGCCCCCTACATCGTCGCATTTGACTCTAATGTCGTAAGGGTTCAATCCAGTGTCCATATACGGTCCCAACATGTGCTTATCACAATAGACAACTGATGGGACACACGTCAACGAGGTGGTAACGTCATAGCACACCTTGGTGAGAGCGGCGCACTTGCGATAATCACGATCTAATTGCTTGCAAGACGCTTCGTCCAACACAGGTTCGTGCCCACCCAAACCACAAGCCATTGGTTGATAATAGGCGTTCTGCACCAAATAGTCAGTAATACCATTACCAATAAGAACCGAACTCAAGTTGAAGGAACGATCGGCTCTTTCAACAATATCAACAGCAAACTTGGGGATATAGTGGCCAGCGTAAGATTCCCCAGCAATGTGGAAATCGTTTCCCTTCAAGTGAGCAAATTTCTGGAAGAACAATTCCAAAAACACAAATACGTCTTGTGAAGCTGCCGCTGTCAGCCTAATTGGTTCGCCACCAGTATACGAATAACCGACCCCCACCGGTTGATCCAAGAAGATAACCGACGCATTATTATTCCAAGAGTAGGGGTTGTGGACTGGTTGCAAAGTGGAGTTAATCGACGATGGACCCAATTCAAAAAATAAACCCGTTGCTGAAGAACATCCCGGACCACCGTTGAGCCACAAGATCACCGGATCATTAGCAGGATCATTACGCAGTTCAAAGAACCAAAAGAAGAAATGCTTATCCTTTTCCAACACATCCAAATACCCAGTATAGTACTTTGCAATATCCAAACCGAGTTCACGAGGAGCGGGCTTAACTCTCATCGCGTAGTCATTAAATTCGGAGTTGGAAACTTGCTCGAATTGAACGTTACTAGGGCGAAACACATTGTTGAACTTGGTCAATGGCAGCGAGAGTTTGGTCACAAGATCATCAATTTGGGGCTTGAGCAGGCCAAGCTCCAATTTAGCTTGAGCCAATTGGAAACCGGAGTCACCCTCAAGGATCTGTTGAACCGATGTAGCGATTGCTCCCACCACTAACGTCAAGGGGACAAGTCTCATGTCTATGGCAGTGGCAACGGCTTTCTAAATTTTGAAGCCGCACGTTGGCGCTACCATGCATGCATAAACAGTCGGGATTCGTATTAACCGTTTAGGTTATCGCACTAGGAATGACTAACCTTAACTGCTAACTGTACAGTTCATTCTTACAAAACTAAACCATAAGCTATCCACGAATTAGCTATTGGAATCATTAGTGACTGTAATGAAGTAAATAAGTGTGCCGATCTAGCTACTAAGTGAAATTCTTCGTTAGGCGTGATTATCATTTACATACAAAAGTTCGTTACAATTCGTCCTTGACGTTCTTATTGTCTTGGTTGGCAAGGAATTCCTTCCGGGTCTTCTCACGTTCCTTTAAGTTCCCACCCAATTGGTTATCAACCATATCTTGGGTGACACCGTTGGAAATGAGAGTCTTCCAAGATTTACGGTTTTCGAAACCGTTTTGAGCATATTGGTAGTTTTGGAAAACATCCATAATCTTGTCACGCGAGCAGGCAACAAATGGGCCATGTTGTACCACCGTTTGGTCCAACATTTCCCCACCAACAATGATGAATTCGACGACATCGTCACCAGTTTGCTCACCTTCAATGTAGTTACCATCACGGTTCAAGAACACGTTCTGGTATTGATGAACCTTGGTGCCATTGATGTCGAGGCCCTTACCCTTGATGACATACAAGAAGTAATTCCATTCGGGAATTACCTCTTGCTTGAATTTAGCACCATTTTTGAGGATAAAGTGGTAATAGTGAACGGGAGTGTAAGCCAAATTGTGCAACGATTCAACTCCGTAGGACTTACCCGACACCACCTTCACCAAAAGCTTACCGTCATCAGATTCATAGCGGGGAATTTCCCATTCTCTCAAGTCACGATAGCGAGGAGGTGAATCCTTCAACTTTGCCGGTAAATCGACCCACATTTGAAGCAATTCGGCGGGTTCTCCGTTGGGCCCGTCAATGGGCATTTCCGAGTGAACGATACCTTTCCCAGCAGTCATAAATTGCAAATCACCGGGGTAGATGATCCCCTTTTTACCGGTAAAATCTTCGTGAGCAATTCCACCATTGACACAGTAAGTAATTGTTTCCATACCATAATGAGGGTGTTCGGGAAACCCGGCAGCACCTTTAGCCTTGAAGTGGTCAAACATGAGGAACGGGTTGAAGTTGCGTCTCTCCATATTGCCAATCAGACGACGAACACGAGCACCAGCGCCTTCATCTTGCTCAATTCCCTCAATGACTTTTTCAATCGATCTAACTTTGTTGGCCATGATACACCAGGAAAATATAGAGATCAATAAAACCTGTAATAGCCGCATACTCCGTTTATAGGCTTGCGGTCCCTAAGTTATATACACAACTTTGTCAATTACGTAAATTTTAACAAGTGATGCGAGTGCGATTAATAATGATTTATAGGAGAGAGTCTAAGGCTTCTTGTGGGCCATCGTGTACATCGTTTCGAATTCGATGGTGATCAAGGTGTCGAGATTCCACCCCATCTCATCCATGAGTTCCTGAGTAAACGCTTCGGCGACGTCGTACTTGTCACCGTGGTTCTCCATCCATGAGTGATAAGCACTCCAGCTTTTCACGTATTCCATGAACCAACGCACGTTGACGTGCTTCTTGATTTGGAGTGGGCTTGATTTTAAGTTTATGGGACGTTGGTGATCATCTAACAAGTATTCCACTCGCTCGATGTCGGTATACAAGTCCAGCGGCACCGGCTTTTCTTTGAGAAGCGACCCTAAGTAGTCGTGACCTGGTTGTTGATAATAGGGTCCCATGTACTGCTCAAAGTCGGCATTGGTATGGTGATCAAATGACGATTCCCAGGTATACTTGCGATAGATGGCATTGGCACGAGGACTTTCAAATATGGGGTCCTTGTAGAGCCAAAACGCAAGCGTCCCCCCGGGTTTAAGCATACGATGACACTCTTTATAGAATGCATCGTGGTCCATCCAATGAGTACATTCTGCGGCAGTAATTAAATCAATCGAACCGGGGGAGATCTCATTGGGAAATTTTTCTCCCGTGCCTTGGATGAACTCCACATTGTCTATCGATTTCTGGTTACACTGGCGGATCATAGCATCTGAAGGGTCGGTTCCAATGGTTTTCTTAAAGTACGGCGCAATGGCAAAGGTGACGATTCCGGTACCACAGCCAAGATCCACCGCCAAGTCTCGCTCCTTTACTTTGCTGAGGATAACTTCGTAGAATTTTTCAGGATAGGTGGGTCGAGCATCATCGTATTGTTGAGTGTTAAATTTGGTGTCACTGTATTGAGACATGTCGTCGATGTATATGTAGGTTCCCCGCGTACTAATCAAGATTGCGATTCCATCGCTTTATATCTGCTGCTCACGAGATCGTGACTCATATCATACTTAAGGAACAGCTACGCAAACAACGTAGCTCCCGTGATCCTTATTGACGTGTATCATCAGAAACATGGGTGATGAGACGTCGTTTGCCAGCATCTTAGCTGGGGTTAAACGGATGCGGGATGAGTACGATGATCGAGATACAGCACCCGATCCAGCACCGACTACAAACACACAACCTGAAGCCAACGATAAACCGCCAACTCCTTCTTCAACCCTGACGCCAACACCACCACAGCCAGCAAAGCCGAAATTGATTACCCGGAAACTCCCAGCAAAACCGATATCATCACTGGAGCTGACTCCAGAACCGAGCAGCACCTCGGCCACCACCAACCAAGGATATCAATCGTCAACATTCAAACGAGGCATGGCTCCGGCTCTTCTGGAGGTTCTCGTGTCGAAATCACAGAAGGGAAATCCGTTGCTCACTGATCTGGAAATGAAGGTGACATCATGGGCCTACGACGGTGAAATTTTGAGCGACTATTACATCAGTCGTACTTTCCAGATTTTATTCCTATCATTAAAGTATCATAAGATTCGACCCGAGTACATCTGGACTCGTCTCAAGAAGCTTAGGCGGGGATTATCGGTCGAGGCTAATTCGACAGGACCTAAGGATAATGTATTGAGAGTACTCTTATGCGTGGTTGACATTGACTCGCCCGAAGAGGTACTTCGACAAATCAACGACTTTTGCGTCAAGCAGGACTTATCGCTTGTTGTTGCCTGGCTGTACCGCGAGGCGGGGAACTATATAGCCATGGCTAAACTGATAGCCAGTGCTCCCCATAAAGCTGAGCGGAATATCATTCCGCCCAAGGCCGAATCCTATCTCGATAATATAACCGATCTGCTCACCACCGTGCCCCTGGTTAACAAAACCGACGTGAGAACATTGCTTGCCAATTGTGGGTCGTTTAAACAAATAGTGGAGGCTGCCTGTGATCCGAATGTCCCCTTCGAAGAAATGCAAGGTATCGGTCCCACTAAGGCTGCTCGACTTAATCAATGGTTTTCCGATCCATTCGTATACAACAAATAGAATTTTAGCACACACACATCGAACAAGTATGATGGCGTGACTCTAGTTTACGCAGGAGGAGATTGCCATCAGAATGACCCATTTGTCGTCGGCCAGATTCGATTGGTGACACGTGGTTGATAGCCTTTGTGGGGTTGACAGCGTACACCACAAAGCAGACACTAAAAGCTTCCCCATATTGAACCCCACCCGTCGATAGCCATGGATAACTAGTACTACCTAAACTGAGATTTTTCCCCACCTATTGCCGAAGTTTGTGGTGACCAGGGGTCGTAACACTCACCCATTTGGCAACACCCCCAAATCAACCCGTATTTTCAATTTACAAAATCAATTGCCCCACGCAATTACCTCCAGATACTTAAATCTCACTAGGCGCTTCTAGTTACACGTATTCCTACCTTTTACTTTCCAAAAACCCTGTTTCTTCCCCTCCCTCGATCGGAGCCCTTCACTCGTGCGAATTTGTGGGGTATGCATTAAAGTCCGTAGCCGTCATTGTCGGAGCCTATAAATACTAAGATAAATGACCTCATTGGTTCACGACTCACCTCCATGTCTGTCAAACGTACTTCCCCGTGCTTACCCCTTTTCCCCGATAACCTGGTTGAGGCTGCGTGGAACCGTGTACCTTTCGCCCCGCAGGCGGTTGGCGATGCTGTCCCCGTAGCCCCCGCCACCGACGGATACTCTGCCACCTACCGCAACCGGGCCACACCACAATTCTGTGTGCTGTGTGTCCATCCCGATCTCGACACTTTCCCCAAGTTGTTCAACAATGCCGTCAAGTTGTACGGTAACAATCCGTGTCTTGGCTGGCGCCCCTACGACTATAACCTGTGCCAACACGCTCCCGAGTTTGTCTCATTGACCTATAACGAAGTTCAACAAAAGAAGCATGAAATTGGTGCCGGCATCATTCGCGTATTGCAAGCTAATCCTTATTTACGCCAATCCATTTCGCACGACAAAGTGAGAAACCATTTGCAAGACTATACCAAGTATGGTGTGGTTAATACTGGTCGTGATAACCCGGATAACATCATTGAAAAGCTGAACTCATTCATCGTTGCCTTTTTCGCCGCTAACCGCTATGAGTGGATGCTTCTGGACTTATCTTGCTCCGCTTACTCCATCACTAGTACCGCATTATACGACACTTTGGGTCCCGACGTGTCGAAATACATCTTGAGTCTTACTGAAACGCCCATGGTGATTTTGTCCAAGGATAAGGTCGAGTATGTGTTGAAAATCAAGTCTGAATTTCCCGAGGAACTCGCTGATTTAGTACTGATAGTGGTGATGGACCCATTAGCCACGGTTGATCCGAAGTTGTTAAAGTGGGCCAAAGATTTAAAGGTAGAAGTTATGGATTTCGACGCGGTTGCCGCTGCTGGTCGAGCCCACCCTCTACCAGAACTTCCTCCTTCCGTCAACACATTGCATACAGTCTCCTTCACTTCGGGCACCACTGGTGCTAAACCGAAAGGAGCGATGTTGTCGCAAGCTAACATGTGTGCTGCAGTGACGTTGTTACTGGCTCTGGAGCCAAAAGCAAGTCACGGTAAAAACAAAGCCTTCATCTTTTTGCCCTTGACCCACATGTACGAACGGCAAACTCTGGGCTACGCATTATCCTCGGGTTACTACTTGGGCTTCCCACAACTCACCATCGATGGTCCTAAGCGGGACTCGTTTACCGACTTGGTCGTCGACTTGTGCATCTTCAAGCCCACTTACTTTTCGCTGGTTCCCCGTATCTTGACGAAATTCGAATCCCTCGTTAAAAACACCATTAGTGAGCTTCCTAAACACGAAAAAGAACGAGTGGAAGAAATCATTCGCTATAAGATGAAGGAACAAGCCAAATATGACGGCTGTACTGGTCGAAACCCAGAAATGGACAATTATCCTCCTTATAAGCGCTTACAAGAATTGGTGGGGTGGGACCAGATGGAATGGACCCAAACGGCACTGGCACCTGTTGCGAGTTCTACCCTTTTGTTCCTTAAGGCAGCTTTAGACACTGGTGTTCGTCAAATGTATGGCTTGACAGAAACAAGCGGGGCATACACCAATCTGATTCCATGGGAGGCTCATCCTGGTTCGTGCGGTGCCTTGGGGGTACCTCTGGAGCAGAAATTACGTTCCGTTACCGAAATGGGCTATTCTGCTTCCGAGAATAAGGGTGAAATGATTGTTGGAGGAGCGGCGGTTTTCAAAGGGTATTATTATAACCAAGAGGAAACCAATAAGGTGATTAACGAAGAAGGTTGGATCCAATCGGGCGACATCGCTTTCTTGGACGACAAAGGTCGGGTCCACATTATTGACCGGGTCAAGAACTTTTTCAAGTTGTCACAAGGTGAATACATTTCTCCGGAGAAGATTGAAGGGCGTTATCTCTCCAATAACCCCATCTTGACACAGTTATATATCCATGGCAACTCCGTTAAGCTGTACTTGGTTGGTGTTTGCGGAGTGAACTTCGAGAGAGGGCTCAAGTTCTTGAATGATCAATGCGGAGCTAATCGCCTTGACATGACTGAACACGAGCTTGTTGATGAGTTGAACAAAGTGGAAAATAAGCGGCGGTTTTTGAAGCTGCTTAATGCCAACGTCGAAGGCTTGGTTAACGGGTATGAGCGGTTGCACAATATTTACATCGAATTGAACCCGTTGACGGTTGAGCGCAACGTGGTAACTCCTACCATGAAAATCAAGCGGGCTGTGGCTTCAAAATACTTTGGCAAGGTGTTTGATAAGCTTTACGAGATTGAAGACTCTCTTATCATGCCAAGATCAAAAATGTAAGTCGATGGTTTCATGTATGAGATCGTATATACGAAAAATTAGACGGATGTATTGCTACCACTATAAGTTTTGGTACCTAGTTTGCTGGTTGTGCCTTGGGTTTTTCTTGATCTTGTTGCTTCTTCTCGAACTCTTCCACACGATTGCGTAACATCAAATTGACGCTATTAAGCATTTCATTCTTTTGTACAAGGATGTCCCGCAACTTTTGGGCGTCTTGATTCAATTTGTCGACCTTCTTTTCGTAGACCTTCTTCGCATCATCAGCCAGTTTCTCGACAAAGTAACCGGTACCTATATCGACGAGAAACTGGTCCTTGTTTTTGATTTTCCCCGGTAAATATAACGACAGTGTCATAGGAATAAGCACTTCCTCACCCTTCAGTTCGCTCATCTTGGTTACCAGGTCCACACAGTCCCGGAGTTTGCCCTGAGCGGCTTGTAACGCCTGAAGCGACGAAGCGAAATGGTTCACTTCTTCATTGATCTGCTTTCTCACCTCCAAAAGCTGCTGGGGCGGCAATTGTGACAAGTCAATCGACTGTTGAGACATGTTAGCTCCAGATCGTTCGGCTTCAGAACAACGCGAGTATGGGGAACGATGGCGGAACGATCATTAAAGGCCAAAGAGCTACCAATAAACCCACAGAAGGACCCAAGGAGCGAGACGAGGATTACCAAAACCTAGTTACTTGTTCACTACTGCTTCTACCGTTGATCAACGAGCCGGTGGTGGCCGATGCCGATGGTAGGCTTTACCTCAAGCAGAAACTTCTAGAGGCGATTTTGGAAAAGAAGACTAAAGTCAAATACAAACATACCCGACCAGTAACGATCAGCTGGAGCGATACTGGTAGCAAGCCTCGTATCAAGTGCCCGATAACGGGAGATACTCTGTCTAACACCTTTGGCTGTTTATCTTGTGGATGCGTCATCAGCACCAAAACTCTAGAAGCTCTCAAGCCGATCACCACTTGTCCCGTCTGCAATAAGACAGTCACTGGCGATCCGTTATTGCTTGGACAGAAACAGCAGCGACATATGCGAAAGAAATCTTATAAAGTGACTAAACCAACGAAGAAATGATGGTCATAATATTATTCTATATACATAAGGGGAAAAGGATTCGTAAGGCTTCAAGTAGATTCAGCAGGCTTAGTGGCTTCCTCTTGCTTTCTGGCATCTTCGTATTGAGCAGGTTCAAACTTGAGCTTCTTCTTGTTCCAAGGGGCGTAGTCCGAGTTGGCAAAGATGTTAAACGAAATCCCGCCAATACCAACGAGGCAGAAGCCAACGATACCGACAACAGCCAATCTGTGAACAACGTCGGTGGCTCTAACGTGAAAGGGAAGCTTGTTTTGCAGCATGATGGATGGTGTATCAAACGCCGGGATGATATTTGTTTCCTGGTAAGGCGATATGTGCAGGAGAAAAGAAATGCGTCATGATCAAAGACCATATATATGGCGCAAGGAACCTGTTCTAAGGCAAAAGTCCATTATTGTCTAACCAATATTTACTGTTCATGATCATTATTATAGTACAAGTTAAACTAAGTATTTGAGCCAGCGAATATCGATGAGTCCCAGCTCAATAAGCGAAGGATTGGCGTACAATACGTCCGGAAGCCAGTGCAGGTTATAGAACCTGAACGTGCTATCTTCAACCAAATTATCATTGGCTTCGAAAACTTCATTCAAAATTTGTGTCAAAATGTCTGAGGCATACAAATTGATCGGGGTCAAGAATTCCAGGCTCTTGGAAAGACGCAGTCCTTCATCCAAAATCAGGTCGATCATGCCATTAAGAGCGTGATCAAATTTACCCTGATCCATGTGGCCAATGGGTAACTTATGGTTGCCAGCAGAATTCGTCAGGGACACTGTCAGTGGCTTAAGCGCCTCGTAGTTACCAATATCGATGTTAACGGCGAATTGACGAGGTTGAATACCCTTGATGATAAACTTTTTCTTGGGGGCTTCGTCAGGCCCCAGCTCTAAGTTAACCACCATGGCCTCCGAGTTAGGAAAAGCATGGGTAACGTTCTTGATGAAATCAACCGCGGGTAAAAGCGGACGAAATTCGGGATTTTGATGCTCAGTGTCCCAAATCTCTTGAAATTGCTTCTCATACGCCTTCCAAAGAGAGATTTGCGTCACTTCACCCGGAACAATATCACTATTGCCGTTTGTCTCAACCCCAGTTTGCGAGCTAGTAAGAAGCGGTTCATAACAACAACGCAACCAGGTCGTTGCTCTCAACGGCTCAGGAAATCTCACAATAAGATTGTATAATTCCTTAGAAAGCTCAGGAAGAGTCAGTGGAACACCAGAAAACTGTGAGCGCTTCGTAAGGGTTTGAGGAAGTGGTTTCATCAGTACCTCATTGAGGGGTAAATTATTGACCACTAACAACGGCAATTGTTTGACCAAGGTGTTGAAGCTCAGCTTCGAGCTCTTAATCTCTAACAAGTAATTAAGACGCAATAATTGCAGATCCGCCACCGTCGAACATTTGGGATGAATTGCTTCCAGCGAAAGGTACATCTTGAGAAACTCGAGAACAGTAAAAGAAAGCTCATTGTCATCAACCAATAAATAGTTCACGAAATTCTCCAATTGAGTATCTTTGATGACGTCAATACAATTCACAGCACGCAGCCGACCGTCGTCGTCAGCAGTCGTCGAACTCGAGCTTCCTTCTTCCTTGGTTTTGTTGATGAGCAAATGCAGCAAGCACTTAAGAATACCGATAAACAACAGTTTGTCGGTGACTACTTGCAGGTCTGCAAGAAGGATGTTGAATAAGGGGTCGCTCTTGGAATTATTCACCCAGTAACAAGTCAACGGTTCCAAAAGGTCAATGAGGTAGCGCAAGCCCTCATAAAACTGATTGTCATACTTTTTAAGGGCAGCGCTTTGTTGTCCTTGGAAGAACCAGTTGGAAAGGAAACGTAACACTTCCACTAACAGTTTCCGTAACCCCTTCACTTGAGACAACCACTGTTGGTTGGAAAGATCCTGAGCACAATTGCGTAAAGATAAAAGGCAATCCAACAGTAACGAGACCATCTCCAGCGTGACCTTGTCCTCTTTTTGTTCGACAATAAGCTGGTAAGGGCGAGTGAAGTACTTGATCATTTCACCTCCCAAAAACGTGTGCAGAGGCAAAACCAAGTTGGTGTGTGCCAGAATACGAGTAAGGGTCGTAAGGGCCCACAGGACTTCACTGTCGATGCCCAGTCGTAAAGCCATAGTCACTCTTTGAAGCTCGGTGGGCCCAAGGTGACCATGCCCAATGGGAGCGTTGTACCCGTACCCACTGATTGAGTTTCCATTGTACATCACAAAGTCGACTTGGCCATTTTGCGAGAACGTTTTGGCACTCACGCTAATGGCATTGAGACTCAGCATGGCAGTCTAGCTTCGCTCTGAGTTCGCGTTGATGAAGTGAAAAAACAAAGGTGCGAGTCGAAGTTTCGAACGTCAGAGATGAGTGAAATTTGAAGGATCGCTGAACAACCTTTAATAGGGAAATAAGACTCAAGGATTTTGTAGATTTGAGGGAAACATTGAAAGAAATGTTTCGGGTGTTCCATTTTATTGTGGCAGTACACCTTTGTAAACTGGCCGCAATCAACGCCCCCTAGTCACAGCTGACTTTCTCGGAACAACGATTACAAACACCTGATTATAATTCAAAGATTATAGAGCTTCGATGATCAAACACCAGATTGATAAAGTCATATAACTCTTTTACTTTCACCTTTTTCGACATCATCTCACTTACCTTTCATCTTTGTTCAGACGTGTCGCGTCAAGAGCAGTTTAGGTCCACACCAAATGTCTCGAGATGAAGCTGCCTATCTTGCTGAGGAGCTCCTTGAAAAGGGAAATCTTGTAACCTACCAGATGGTGATGGACCATCTTCGGATATCCGCCACTGAAGCTCGCAACGTACTCCTGTCAATGCACCAGAAGCACGAGGACAAGTTCCATCCCAAGTATGTGATTCATGGAAGTCGTCAGGGTAAGAAGCTATTTAAGTTTGTTGATCATGGCAAACTCGATGTTGAAAAGGCGAAATTTGAAGACGTTGCTGAGGTCCAATTGTACAGTCTTCACCTGATGGGTGAGTTCAGTGCTAACGAGGTGGCTTATGTTGAATACCAAGCTTTAAAATTGAGCAAACGGGACGTGGAGCTGTTACCTATCAAGGGCCCGCCCCAATGCCAGGAGGTTGCACAAATTATCAGAAAAGAACCTCCTAAACAAGAGCCGGTTGCGTCACGAACTCCATCTACGACCTCGACTACAAAGAAGGAAACGAAAAAACCCGAAGAAACAAAGCCCAAGTCGACTTTAACATACACATCTCGAAAGCGACTGGCTGAGAAGCCAGCTGCGGAGATCTCACCATCTACTCGACCAAAATTAGTGTACAAATCTCGTAAGGAAGAGGCTAAAGCACCCAAGGAGCGAGTCATCGTGTCCATTGACAACACGAAGGAGGAAGCTGCTCGAGAAGATGACTCTGCCAAACTGCAACAGCAATTATCCGACCTACAAGCGATATTTGATGACGATGATGATTTCTTGAATGAAGTGGCGGAGATGGAGCGCAGTGATGAGGAGACGGAGTCACCCAAGATTAGCGAGGACGTCGCGATGGACGTAGATCAACCGGATACCCCCACGGTTGACGAACATACGCCGACTGAGCAGACTCCATCCGAGCAGACGCCAACTGAGCAGACGCCTCAACCCGAAGAGGAAGACGATGGAGTCGAGCATTATATCGATGAAGAAGGATACTTGGTTAGAAGACAAAAGCAAAAGCCTAAACGGCCAGCCCCGCGAGTCACCAAACCTACGCGAGCACCCACGAAAACGGCTACGTCCACAAAGGGTAAAGGGAAGAAGAAGCAGATGGACGTTGCGAGTTTTTTCGGTAAATAATCGATGTTATTTTGCACTAATGGGCTGGGACATTAGCCGGCGTGGTCTTGGCGTATACCCGTAAACAGTTAACGCACTAATTTTAGCATAATTCGCGTAAACTGGCGTTTTTGTGCGTGATACTCCAATCTTAGCGCCGTGGACTCTGGGGACATGACTTGAAGAAGAAAGACCCGGCTACATGTTGTTTACGATGAACGGTAGTTTGTGTCGTGGTTTGCTACGGCTATTCTATTGTCGGTTAGTCGCGTTGTCCGATATACCAGGAACCGCTATTACCGCATTAGGTAATGGGTGCGGCACCGATAACCAAATTGGGTTAAGACTCGATAATCGAAAATCAACGAGCAGCCTTACGAGATATATATAAATAAAGTCACACGTCCGTAAGCCTCAATTCCCCACACACATAGCAATGAAGTACTCTCACTCTGCCCTCGCGGCGTTGGCGGTGGCCGCCCAAGCTTCGGCTTACGTGCCTGCGATCAATACCGAAGACCATTTGGTGTTGAAGAGAGAGACCCAAGATCTCCACAAAAACCTCGCCGAGCTCGAGTCGATGAGAGCTAGACGTGATGTGATGTTGGCCGAAGTTCAAGCCAGAGAGTACCAAATTGTTACCGATGTGTTGGCTGCGATCAAGAACACCAACTTGGCGCCGGAAATCATCCACTACTTTGCCACTTCGCCCACCTTCGCTCCCATTGTCGTGTCGGCGATTACTGCTTTGCTTAAGCTGGGGTTGATCAACTACAAGGCGTTGTTGGAAGCGCTTGACCAATCGCACTTGGTGACTAAGGTCGTCAACGACTTGATTCTGGACTGTTCGCTTTACGTGGAATTGTTCAACATCGCCAAGGGTTACATCATCGACTTGTTGCCCGTGGTCAAGGATAAGATCCAAGAAGGGATCAACAACCTCTCGTTCCGGGACCAAATCGACGACTTGCCCTTGCCTTCGCTCCAAGTGAGAGAAGTGTCGCCCATCGTGGTCAATTTGATGGATTCATTGGGTCAATCGGGGTTGGCGACGCAAGTGGTCAGAGACATCTTGACCGACACTCTGTACTACCCCTTCGCCGTGTCGTTGGTCACTGCCATCATTGCGGCTGGCGCCATCGACACCGACGAAATTGTGTCGGCGGTGAAGGAGCTGGGCTTTGTCGGGAACCTTATGGACGAACTCTTGACGGTTAACACGTTCAAGACCCTCGTGACCAATGCGTTTGCCGCTTTTGCTGGTGACTGTGCCAATGCTGGTAACATCAGCTGGGGCTCAGGCAACTCAGGCTCGGGCAACAAGGGTAACGCGGGCACTTCGACCGGTGGCACTGGTGGTGGCACCGTGATCAAGAACCCTTGCAAGAAGAGAAGAAGATCTTTCAACTACTAGAAGTGACGCTGAAAAACCACAGATAACGGGGGTCTCCGGTAGATCACCTGTAATACCATCAACCGTCATTTTGTAATAATAAAACCACTGTAACCGACTAGGACTCCGCCCTGAACTTTGCTTCATCTTAAGAGATAATTGAGTGTTAGACCCGTCACACTTCATTGCGTACGTGTCTTACCTCAACTTGTGTAAATCGCACTTGTGCAGAGAGCGAGATAGATCGTAACTGCATGCCTTGACAGCAAGTTTGAGGTGGTTGTCATCGTCACACGAAGGGTCATGCTGAATTTCACGTAGGGGACACTTAACCGAGATTTTAGGTTGGTGTCTGTTGCCTTAATCCATCACTGTCGGTGGATGGGGGTTAACGTTGTATGCAGTGGCCATGCCCACTAAAAGAGAAGCAGACAGTAGACGCCATTAGTGATCACGAGACAATTCTCGTCAATAATCATCACCCGACGTTAACAGGCCCGTGTCACGTTGTCGGTTGGTTTAAAAGTACCCAACGCCAATGGTCCTCCGACGAAAGTTGCCTGGAGGTCGTAAATCGTCGATAATGCCTTAATTGCTTGCGTATTCGACAAGGGGGACGCTACGTGGTTGGGAACCCTAAATTGTGGCCTAGGCGCGGTTGGTTGCATTTGTGTTCTGGATCACCTTCGGCCACATGCCGCTTAAACGTCGTCTAGTTTACGTCCACGCTACTGGTTTCAACTGGCAAAAATCCCACGTAAACTGTCGTCATACGTAACCACACGGTAACCCTGCTTCGTCTAGTATCCGTAAACCATGTCCTCCACCTCATTCGGGTGGTTTTCATAGCCCCTAGGGTGCCTTGCCCTGCATAGCTTGCCGTTAAGGCATCTCCCATCGGCAAATCGGATCACAGCAAGAAAAAAACAAAAAAAAAAGAGAGATGAGGTTGTAGCTCGCGTCCCTTAGTACCGTCCACACCTATTTAGTAACAAAAACCGTAGAATTATTACCGTATGGTTATCGGTGATCGTCATAGACATTTAACCGTGACGAAGACGAGGAAGTTCCCGGTGGATGCTCGTTAAAGTTGGTCTCCTCTGATCTTGTGTACCATTCGACCCCTTTTGGGCATCGAGGCGGACCCCGGCAGGAGACCCGTTCCACTAGGTGCAGACCTACATCCCAGGATGGGAGGGGGTCCGGAAGCTCAGTGATTCAGCATAACAATCCCGTACTTGTCATCCCAGCGAGCTCGTTTTTTCCACCTCCGATATCGACGTCACAACCGGCTCATTGTTCGTGTGTCACCATCCATCCCGACGACCCTACGACCCAACGGTCCTCCTTCCAACCAACCTACTTCCCCCTCGTGACCTATTGTGGTGTGCCTGCTGGCAACTTCGATACCCCACCTTTCCTAGCCCATTTATCCTCGACGTTTGACGATAAGTTGTGGTGACATTCGCTTCCCCAGTTCCCTTGCCTTCCAGCGCCCTTCTGGTTTTCCCTTTGAACCATCGATAAAAACCCATTTTGCTGGTAGCTGGATTGACCATTAAGTGCAAGTGTGATGACGGGCCCGCCTCTGCCAGCCAAAGGTCTCCCCCGACATTATACCCATACCAATGTCTCCCATTCGCTGGTTGCTAGCGGTGATCTGCGCACCAGTGTCGGACTGGACCAGCGCCGGTCGACGGTGTTAGGTCTGATCCGAGACCGCCTTAATCGCTCCAAGACCCTGGTGGTGCTGGACCCTCAGCCCGTCGCCGGCGCCGTGCCGCTACGTGTCGGTGTCGACGACTTTGCCGATACATCCCTGGACGAACTGCACCACCTGACCACCGTGTCCGAAGAAAACGCCCTGTTACTGCTGCTATTGCTCGAATACGAAGACCAAACTATCGCCGAAGCCCGGCGCCAATCGCAATTTGTGTTTAGCGAACTGTTCGATGACCTGGCCCCCCCAGTGGCCCTGACTGGAGTCGCTGCCATCGCCATTTCCAAGGTAGCCGTGCCCGCGCGAGCGCGGCTGGGGAGCGCCGCCCTGGGATACTCCCGCCGACGACAACCCCCTGGCGCCATCGCCCCCGGGCGCCCGGCGCCACCGGCGGTCATCGACACTAGTCTCGCCAACGCTTTGGCCCTGTCGGGAGCCCCCAAACTTGTACAAAGTCCCGACCGTCTGCTGGGGCTGTCGCTGCTGAAACTGCTTCATTTTCGCCTTCATCTGGATAAACTCGAGCCCGTCGAGTCTCGCCGCAGTGGCGGTACCGATAACGAGACGCCGCCGATGCCTCCGCCTCCCACCACCGGTGAATCCGGAGAAAGTCGAGTGGTGACGCCTCCTAGTGGTCCCCCTAGCGCCCGGGCACTGGCGCTCTATCAACAAGGCAATCGCGACTCCCAGCAGCTGCTGACCGATGAACTGGACCATCGGTTGCCCGAACCCGACGTGCTGAGCACCAATACTCCGTCACAAATGACCCCCCGCTATCCTCAACGCCCCGATTGGCTGAGTGAACTGGCAGTGGGCCCTCGACCGCTGCTGGGGGAACTGGCCGTCGTCGTCGTCGGCTCCGAGTCCCAACCGGCGTCATCATCGCCAATGGTTCCCGTGGTGCCAGCAGCTACTCAATCAGCACCCAAACTGCCCCTGATGCTTCGGTTTTCTCACGGTAGTGATTCGATAGCCGAAGTGCTGCGGGATACTATTCGCCTGCTGATGTCTCTGGGCGAGTTGCTTACTCGCCTCGAAAACTACTACGAAGGCGATACTGAACCCGTTCCCGAAGAAAACTTTCCCTCGCGAAGACGAGTGGCACCTCCACCACCTCCAAGTGCGATGAGATTCTCTCATGATGAATTACGGGGTACCGAAACTGATCTTACCGCTGGAGTCGATGCTGAGTCCGAGCTTCCCATCACTATTTATAAGGTCCAGGGCAAAGATTACGACGAGCTGACTCAAAGGTGGCTGGTGTACGAGCACAATCGCACCAGAGCATCGGCCACTTCCGCCACCAGCCCCACCGACGCTCCTCCTCGCCAACTGCTGAGTGAATCACTTAGTGTAGCCGACACTCCCGATGCCACCGCGTCTCAGCTGGGGACCCTGACGCTGCCGCAAGTCGCCAAAGTGCTGCCGCCTCATCATCCGTATACTCTGGCCAGTTATCCCGTGAGCTCGGGACACGTCGCCGTCGATCGTCTGGGACTGTACCAGCTGTCGCCAACGTCTAGTCGAGCGAAACAGGCTCCGGCGCTGGCAGCAGCGCTTGCGGCAGCGGTAGCGGCAACACCACTGACGGGTATCAGTAACCTGACGCAGACGCTGCTGTCACAGTACACTGCTCTGACCCCGAGCCAGTTACGTCACATTATGTTGCCTCCGACTCCAGCACCGGTGAAAACTCTGGTGTCTCCGGCACTGGCGCTGGCGCTGGTGCTGCGCCGACTGCCGCTGGCGATACTGGAGCATTCGGCTTCCCCTCCCGAGCGGCCCCTGGTGCCACCCCCGGCACTGCTTGTGGTTCTGGACCACTCGCCTCCAGAACATTCACCTACTAATATGTTTGGCGATTCACCCGACGTCGAGCCATTTGCGATTGACCTTTCGACCATAGAAAAGGGATGGCTGCCGCATCTGGTGTACCGAGACACTCCCCAGTATAACCTGTGGGGGCATTGGCTAGTATTGATGGTGTTGGGGCTTATTATCATTCCTATCCACTTTATGGTCCCCCTTGGTCTATTCGATCGCGATCCTCTGGCTAATCACTACTACCTGGCCATGTTCTATAGTGGACGAGTTGGGAAAAAACCTCGCACCGAGAAGTACACTAAAGCTCAAAAGATCGCCTCCGCCGTTATCGGTGTATTTTGGCTTGCTGTTGTTATTGCCATGATCGTTGTCGGCTTGGTCGTGGGTCTCACCAGAAAATGATCATTGTTTTTTGTGATCGTTTGCATTTGCATTATCAACTTTGGTACATATAATACTCAAGGTTGGGTCATCCGACCAGTAAATCGAATAATACGTAATAATACCCCATCTAAAGTACGTTAGATTCTTCTGTATACAATTTTTCAAGTGTCCGTAGAAATGTTCGACGTCACAACGGCTATCTTCTCATGTTGGAGGGAGGATGGAGACGGGGGTATATGATCCGAATCGTTTACCTCTTTGGTTTGGGCAGAGAATATCTTTGCCGTGTTAGGATTCAGTGCCAAAACTGGCATCTTCGGTGATACTTCGATGGGTGTGACATCATCAATCGATCCGAGATGGGCTTCAGATTCATTTGTGATATCCACTTGCTTTTGCAGAGACTGCTCGTGATCTGGTTCAACCAGGGACTTCAGTTCTTCATTCTTGAATTCATTAGCATGGTCCGGTTCGCCACCATCCTCAACTTTCACAGCAGTCTTGTTTGTAAACACCTCCGTATACGATGGTTTCAATTTATCGAAAGCTTTCAAACAAACGTCCAAGTTTTCTCGCCACAATAACCCAGCGCCATAAATCTTTCGAACCAAAAATCTCACATAATCTAATTTGATCAGATTAGGTCGATCGCTTTCAAGAAAATTTGACAACTCTACATCGAGTTGACGGTGGTATAGTTTGACCTTCTCTATCAATTCTTGAACAGCCTCCCTTTCATGTACCGGGCTCACTTTGAGACTGTCGAACTTCATGGCGTGCTCCAAAAATTCTGCAGTCGTCAATTGGTTTTTGAGAAACGGGTCAAGCTCACCTGATTCTAGAACTTGACAGGGTCCGCATACAAAGGAGTCATTTACAGCCTTTTTTGAACCACGGCTGAGTTTAACGCACTGAATGTGATACCACTCGCGACACTTTTCGCATTCAATCATTGTACCAAACTCCAACTCCCGGCAGATGCAATAAATCGGTTGCTCAACAATCACCTCATGCGATGAAATCTCTTGGTACGAAGAACTTTTGAAATAATCATCGGACGTTGAAAAACTGAAGTCGGCTTTGTACAACAATTGGTACAACTTTTGGACAAATAGAGCATTATGTGCTCCCTTGGCGTTGATGTCTTTGAGACTTTTGTCCATAGTAGTTATTACTTGGGTAAGCTTGAGTGTCGCAGCCAAATTCTGAACCACGGTTTCGGTTTGATACGCAAGGTCAGCCAAATTTGAGGCTCGAAACGGGAGACCTGTGTCTTTAATTGCCGATAATACCGGCTTAAGTTCATTCAAAGTCAAGGGTTTAGTGCTATCACAAAACGTCCGCGCCTTGCTGATCAATTTTCGACAATCATGTACCTTCAGAAGTTGTTCATAAGAGTCTCTTTGGAGGAACAAGCGCTCGGAGCGAAAGCGGTCGGCAATACCATCAAGAGTTGCTGGATCGATATCATCGACGAATTCAAAATCGAGCATTTTCCTAACCTCTTCGTCATACGCCTTCAGCTCGGCAATGATTTGTGAAACACGATCCACCATATGTTGGTCCTGACGTGGTAGTATCATCAAGCCACTGTTCAAAAACTCTTCAAGATCAACCAATGTAAACACATCCTTTGAGTCAGCAAACGGGTCTCCACCTTTTTCCAATACACCATAAGTCTTGTGCCATTTCATGCGGTCTCGGATACGAGTAATGAAGTTGAGCGCAGGGATTTCGATACCAAACAGCTCACCTAGGTTTATGAGATCATTAAACTCGACCTCCGTTGAACGCTGTTTAGCCAAAAGAGCTCTCAGAGCTTTGTCAAAATTGAGTACCTCTCTTTGAAGATCTAGTATCTGCTCAGTTTCAGCCAGAGTGAAATCAAGCTCATCCACTTTTTGAACCAAACGTATCAATTCAGATAGGGATGCTTTCGTCACTTCCAGTCCTTTCCGTACTCTCTGTGAATGCTTAATGGCAAGGAGAGCTTGACATTCGTCCACGAATGAATCAGCAGCAGCAACAAATTGACGTAAATTATTGACCATAGTCAAGAAATTGAGGAAGTCATCTGAGTTTGGGGTGGAGTTAGTAAGTGCCGCCTCGCGTGTGTAGAGCGCCAGTAATATTGCTTCGGCTTCTGAAAGCATGGATTTGTAGGTTTTAAGATGAGGTACCACACTAGAATCATCGAATAGATTGCGGTATTCGCCTATCCACTTATGATACGTGATTGAATCCGATTCGAGCAGTTTTTGTAATGCCTTTAGTTTATCATCAGAATAATAATATTGTACCTCCGCAGCGCAATGTTTGTAGTCAGCAAGAAATCGCGATAGCAGTGTACAAAACTTTTGATCATCGAGTGTCACTATCACTTTCAGGGGAAAGCACCAACTTAGGTTATCATCGGCTAGATCTTCATCGACTTTCTCATCCAAAGGCACTTCCTTAATCCAGTTCAGAGCTTCTTTGCGAAGATTTAGTTCAGTCTCAATCAACTCCAGCAAGTGAAGCAGAGCCATGGCAAGAACCTTCAGGGAGAAAGGCTTCATTTCCAGGGTTGGACTGAGCATGTTCGCGAGCAATTTGAACGATGAAAATGCCGGCATGAGGCTTTGTTCAGCCATCCATCTTTCACCTTCAGAAGCAAACTTGATCCACAGAGGGGTTGCAATACTGACTTCCTCCGAGAAATTGAGTCCAAGCGAAATTGTACAAGCATAAGCTTTGGGTGGTACAACGATATACTCACCGGGATACTGTAAGACCAGTGAGTATGTGATACCCTCAGCTGTGAGCATGGAAAGGGTTATTAAATGTTCTTGGTTTTTCATATGTGACGGATGTTTTGCCGTATCGATTGCATGCTGCTTTAGTCGTGGTTCCATGGTGGTATTCACCATCAGATAAAGACATTGACATATGGTGTCTGGCAGGAGTTGATTGAATTTCAGCTTATACTTTTCACCATCCCAGTGATTGTTGTTCACATGCACACGATGGTGGCATTGACAGCGTTTGACCAAATCCTCGAACTTCTCGAATTGTGACTCGGGAATGAAATACCAAAGCTTCGGAGCACCCAGAATGTGGTGATCGACCAACTGACAAAAGTTCTCCTGGCAGCGCCAGTTTTTGAGGCTAAATGTCATGCCAACTTGACCTCGTCGATTGGTTAGATTGGGATTTGTGATGTCGGATTCAGAGAGAGCTGCCAACATCAGGTTCGGTAAAACGGGAAGATTTTCAAATGCCCATGGGGACAATAAATCACGCATAGGTGTGGGGTCAACGCCGCTTGATTTTCTCAGAAGGACATCGTCAACAATGCTGTGAAAAGGAGCCCCATGAAACTTTGTATCTAGATCGATGCCCAGATCAACCTCAATGGCGTCAGTGTTTTTCTCCAGTAGCTCCCAAAAAAGCTTCTCCATATTAGTTACATCAATAGAACAGTCCGTGAAATGATTGTGATACTTCCGCTGAAGGTATTGCGAAAATGTCTTATCTCGATCAACAAATTGAGTTATCGAATAAACACTTGTGTTAGATGCTAGCTGAATGTCATCACATTGTACAGCCTTGTTTTCAAACATCGCTCGCACAACCAGATGAGCTTGAGTTTGAGGCTGTACCAGCACCAGCAGTTGTATAGTGATAGGGTGCTTGAGATTGAAATGATGATGGGCATTTAAAAGGTAACCTTTTGCCAGTCGATTCTTGAGCGATCGCCGAGAAGGCTGTGCAGATCCAAGAATCAAGGGAGCAGAGTTCTCGAGTTTAGGACGTTTTGGAGATGGCTCATTCGACAGCGCGGACACGTTAGACTCGTATGGATGAAGGAGTGTTTCGTAGGTCCTAGAAAGCGCAGTGGTAAGGTTCTCGTCGATAAACTTGTAGCCCAACTCTCTCGCCACGACTTTCCATGTATGATTTGCATTGATGGACTTGAAACCCCCACAAACTTGTACCAGCTTGAATAATCGGTATAGATCAAGCTGGCGGTTCTCGAAGTAGGGTATATTTTGAAAACTGACAAGGAGACTTCCACCACTGGAGGTTATAAAATCGTTTAGCTGGCGGTAGAAATCAAGCCTTAGCGCTAAATCATCATCAGGGGGGTTGAATGTTTGTTTGGTAGCATGAAACCAAAAATTATCCTTGTTGATTTGCGATGATGTATTCGAAGGAAGTCGAAATTTTAGAGCGCCTTGCTCTCTTGTCTGGGGGAAATGGGTTTCAATGAAATTAACGGGATCCCTTAGATCACTCTCGCCTACTGTTATGGTGGATATGGACGAGGTTATCTCCCCCGTTACCGATAGAGTAGGCTCAAGCATGTGCGGCGAGTTGGAAATGACGATCACACATCTGGTGAGAGTTCAACCAGAAACTCAACAATAAGAATATTCATTTATCCAAACTTTGTTTGAAGCTTCATCGTTAATTGCACAACCTTGTTTTTGCCATAATCTGCTTTATCAATTAGGTGACAAAAGTCATGGTAAGCATTTGAGTCTCAAGTTTAACAAAATTTTCACTGAAGTGGAGTCGGTTGAGGAAACACTGGTTCGATTTCGGGGATTGCCTGAGTAATTAATCGTTATGAAAGAGAAGAGTTCATGAACCATTGTTAGGACTATGCAATACTCTTCTCAAACCTAACAAGCCAATTGCCAACCGTTACAATCAATTTCTCGGGATTTACGTCGAACTATGATAGATTTGATGGCCATGTGAACGTTTGGAGTACAAAGTGGCTTGTGAGCCAAACCATCAATGTTACATTGATAGTTCGTTTCATCCACATAGAAGTGGTGACTTAATTTTAGGAACATAAACAAACTGAAATACGGACCTGCAATGCCCCAGGTTATACTATACATAGTTCAGTGTGCTGTGCTCCTGGTGATTCTAAATATAATTCAACGTGCGATGCAATGTACCAAGTGATGCACAGCAAACAGGTGATGATGATGCGGCCTAATATTGCGAACTAATTCCGTGGTGTAAATGTCGAGCTAAAAGAACTTTGGACGATTTTGTCTCTACGGCAGTGGTGAAATTCATAGTCATCCGTTTACAATCCTGTATAGTGCTTTGCACCTCCTTCAAACGGTGCTGGTATCCTGTACAGAAGCCACTTGCGTCATTAAAAAACTATGATGTAATTGTGAGTCAAAGCATCGCAAATAACAAAGTTTATTGTCAGGGTGTCTGGTAAGGGTTACAATGAGTGGTTGACAAGTCGAACGTATCACATTTTTGAGCGTAGCATACCAGCGCCGGTCCTGTTCGATGATATGCCGGTTACTGCGTGTTGTGCGGAATTTGGCTTACCCCAGTTAAAGTCACTGCTGATGGAAGCGTCACGGAAAGGTAGGGGTAAGGTGTGTGTACAAGTGACATGCATGCGACAAACACCCTACATGTTGTGTGTCCGCGTCACCAAAAATACTCAGTAACCAATTAGTGGCCCTCAAACACCCATAACGTTTTCAATACGAAACAATTACGGACACTATATTCACATTGCGATCGATTGAAGGCCCCAACATAGAACAAAGCCTTTGTACTTAATTTTAGCTTTTTAAGACTATTGTCACACCTTATGTCGTGCAGGTCAATCTTCAACGCGAGGCTGAACTTACCACAAACTACAGTCGAAAAACTTAGCTTTTGCCTTTTATTTCATTAGTTCAAACTACTTAGTGTGATTTTACACTTACAACAAAGCAGCGGCAACAGCGGCGACACCGGCAATAGCACCGACGGCGGCCTTACCAGCGGCACCTTCGTAGGTGGGGACGGCAGGCTTCGATTCTTCAGCGGCCGAAGTGGGCTTGTTGGGTTGTTCTTCACATTCGGGGCATTCGGTGACGGTGGTCTTGGGGACCTTGGGTTCACCAGCTTCGGTCTTTTGAGGAGGAGGGAACTTGTCGGTGGTGGTGATGGGTTGACGAGTCTTGGGCTTGTCTTCTTCGCATTCAACACATTCGATGACGGTTTCGGTTTCGTGCTTGGTGATGACGGTGGGGATCACACATTCACCGTAGATAGTGACGGTACCAGGTTCAAGCTTGGTTTCTTCAGCTTGGCACTTGTCTTGGGTGCACTTGGTGATGGTGATGGTGGTTTCCTCAGGGCAGTAGGTAACGTAGTCAGTGACGGTGACGTCGGTGGTGATGACGGTGACGTTAGAGTAACCGGCCATGGCGGTGGCAGCGACAGCGGAAGCAGCAAGAACCTTCGAGATCATTATTAAGCGAATGTAAAGTTTGTGAAGAAGAAGCCGAGGGGACAGAGGAAATATTTATAGTGAGAAATTGTCGAGGTCGTTCCACGGACGCTCGACAACATTATTTTTTTGCACGCACGACTTTGCAGGGTCACAAACCTATTTAGTCGACCGCCTCGCGCCTGTTTCACGTGGATACTTTGGAGAAGCCTAGACGACATTTCGATGAATACACGACGGAAGTCCCCCTCACACCACTAGGCAGCATCAATACCGCATCCGTCGAAGCTCCCCGGACAATCTCCGCCATAAATTCGAAGCCGGGGGCTGCTTAGCCAGATTCTGATAAGAAAATTAGCATCATTTATCTGACGTATATTGTACAAAATAGCTAAACACGCCATCGAGTCACCTCACAATATCGTCTTTTGGTTGCTTTTTCCTGGCAATGTTTTGGCATCATTCTTGCTGGCGCGTAGAGCCTCGCGTCTACGAATACAACTCTTGCAGGCGGTTGTGCACAGGGGCGAGGTGGAGGAAGTCGCGGCTCCTATCCTTCTTTTTGTCGTCCATGAGTTACGGGTATGATGGTGGTAACGGGGTCGACGTCAAGCCTCATCGGTTATCTATCGATGCCCTTTGATTATCAGCCCTATTGATGATACGCACGGAGCATTGATAGGCGTGTTTGTGACTGGGGGCTAGTTGTCGAGGGCTCGTACTCCTATTCTGGTGGCGCGGAAGGGGCTTTCTCAACATAAACATACAAAGCTACTAAAAATTAGCTACAGCTTGAGGACGGCGCAATGCCGCAACCAACGCATGATTCATATCTGGGGCCTTGGCGAGCACCGACCTTAACTTTAATTGAGCGAATGGTGACCTCGCCATTTCCAACACCCTTCATCCGGAAGACACAAAGATCAACTATACGAAAGGGTTAAGACCGCAGTGTCTGCACCAAGAGGCGATGTTTTTTTCCCTTCGGCGGTGTTTACCTAAACGGGAGTTGTTTTGAAACCTTCGTAATTTTAACTCCATGTTGATTAATGCACAGCAGGAAACTGGTCGCGTCGTCAATCAATCCTAATCAACATTAGAACTATTGCAGTTAAACAAACATCCGCCACGGAGAACTCCGCAACGAATTTCCTCACGATAAGCACAATCGTTTGATGGTATAAGTACAGTTTTCCTGGTAGAATACAGATGACGTCCGATTTCGATTCTCATGTTTACTGTGCCAAATATTCAGTGAGCCAAAGCCGAGAACTCAAGTCAAAGTTTTTTTTTGAATTGCAACGCAGGGTTTCTTTTGTGTAACTAAACTTTTGGTTGCCGTATCCCCATCGATTCGTATAGTATCAATTGGGAGCATCGTGATTGACGATTAAACGATGACATTGACAGGGTAATATGTCACAATGAGAACTGGGACGTTCTATCGATTTTTGTTGTTGCCATCGCCGGAAGTATAGCTTCCGACAAAGGTTCTACATGCCACGATAGTGATCACTTTGTTTATTGATACTGCTTGTCGATCGTGTTTATTGCTCCCAGTTCCAGACCAGTCTGAGCACCTGCCGACATATGGCCTACGCGTAACGCTTGGCCTCGGCAATTTCTTCCTCCGTGAAGTCACCGCCAAAAGTGTTTTCACCGGAGTACAACACGTACAAGAATCCATCTTCATCTTTATGTTCCTCATAGATGGTCGAGATCAACGCTGCCGTTGGAGGTAAGATGTCATTGACGAAGATGAAGATGGCCTTCTCCGAGGGCAATTTGATCCGCTTGCGGATAACATAGACAAATTGACCAATTGAGAGATCCACGGGAACGAGGTACTTCCGCTTGTCAATTTCTGGTATGTCTGAATTCTCCACCTTCTCACAAATCACTGGCACCCGGTCCTTAAATCTTTGGGTTATTCTAGCCGCTTCGGCCTTACGCTTTTCTGGGATTGTTAGTGCCACGGTCATAAAAATGCTGGTATGAATCAATTGACACACCAGTTGTCATGCCATCTGCGATACTTACCGAAAGGGTGTTCGTCCTTGAATTGGGATCTCATGGGTAACGAGTAATTGAAGTGTCTGATAGTGCAATCCTTATCGCGGGAACACGGGTGCGATCCTGGCGGTGGCGTGGACTGCACATAACAATAAGGAATGACCCAAGTATCATTGACTTTGGGGTACCAACGTCCAAAAACTGACGTAACCGATAAAAGTAATTGGTCTATCGCTATAGACGTAATTTCTAAACAAACACGACATCAACACGGTTTACCACTGCCGATGTCGGCTAGTACTTCTCACATATCCCCACGTTTCTCGATATATGCAGGCTCACATGTATCAGGGACGTCTTCCATGATCACGTCCATGGGCAAAAATTCCGTCCGTCGTGCCTCGTACGGTTCTCTCCTATTTTAAAGTTATCTTAAGGGAGGGGGTATGTTTCTGGTAAGCGAACGACCCACTCGTAGCAGGCGCGCGTGAGTTGCGACACACACCGAACGCGTTTTTATTACACAACCATCGTCCTCGACATCCACGATGCTCTCCTCTATCAGATCGTTTTCTTCGTCCGCTACGCGGGCTCTGTTCGCCCGCGTACAATTGTTAGGTTCCGTGGGTAACGTCTACTTCAAGGAATTACAAAATGGCACCAAGTTCATCCAGTACTCGCTTGCCGTCAACCGTTACAACCCTCAAGAAGAATCCGGCAAGCAAACCGACTGGTTCAACATCACCGTGTTTGATGAAAAGCACATTGCTACTTTTGAAAAGGTGTTGAAGCCGGGCATGCAATTGTTTGTCGAAGCTGATGCTAAGCAAAGAACCGTCACCGACGAACAATCGGGGACCAACTACCACCTTACCAGCTTGAAACAACGTTCGTTCGACATCGTCAGATTTGCCAGAAACAAGGAAAACGCCGAAGAACAAGAATAACTTAATTGATTGTACGTCTACTTTATATTAATTTTAAGTATCAGTAGAGATTTTTTGCCGTGGCTAGTTCGATAGCGTAGGCGAGAGTCAATTGAACGTGCTCACGCATATGTTCAAAGTCGAGGCGATCCAACGTGTCCATCACGCTGTGAATGTACTTGTTGGTATACTGGTTGGTCAGCTCAATGACAAATGACAGAGGATATCCATTTTCAAGGGCCAGAGCATGGTCCAGACAAGCATAACCACATTTGTCCTCGCGATAGGGAATCAGATTGTACGTCTTAATCAACATCTTGATAAAATCATTGAGTTGGACATTGGTATAGTCAGTGATAAGCCCCATGTGTTCTTCGACGCCCGCGTCTTTCATACCTTGAGAATATCCCGTCATGTCTTGTTGTAACATCCCCACCACCGTCTCTTTGTTTTTAGCATATCTCGAAAATACATCGATCAGGCCCAACAAGCCCCCTTCTTCGGCCAGGTAAAAGTGAAATTCCAAAGTGTTTGCAAGTTCGAGCTTATTCTTCTTCAATTCGTGCACCAACAACCGCAATGCTTCCAAAATGGTCACGGTACCGGAACCATCATCATCAGCTCCGGGAGCCGCCATAAGTGTCGGGAAAATCAAGTTGGCCAGATCTTGGTGAGCACCGACCACAACCTTATCGTCGCTTTTACCCTTGATCAGAGCGATGATTGAATATTGATCCCACCCGTCGTGGTGGACCTTCAGCACTTCGACGTTTTTGCCTAAAGGAGCGGTTAATTCCACGATTCGTTTAAACAACCAATCAGCACTATCTTTACCTTCCTGAGACTTGTAGTATCTCGTACGGAACGAGGTAAGCTCAGCCAAGTTCTTGCGTACGGCATCCATATCAATCGATTTAAACACTTTCTTGACCCGTTTTTTGTTGTTGACTGCCGTTGGGTAGCTGTATTTGGGGATGGGGGCGACCTTGGTGATTTGTTTCCCTCCTAACTTCAAAATATCGAAACCGGTGGACTTTTCCCCCACCAAACCTTGTTCAATAGCTTCATCAATGCTAATTTGGTTGGTGACATCAATGAAGTTTTGCCCGCTGCGTTTAAGATGAAGCTTTTCTGATTCGGAGCTGATTTTGTAGGTATCCGGCCCAAGCTTGAGAAGACGAGACTCACCAGGGTCGTCGCCAATCAACAATGAATCCAACCCTAAGTTGGCAAACGTGGGAAGGGCACTGACAACGGTCGCCAATGAAATGACAGAGCTTAACAACATGGTGATGTTTTAATGATAAGTCGTGATCGCAAGGCTTCTGTTGCTTTTATGCGGCTCCAACCCAGTGCGGCACCTCCTCCACCCCTCACTAGGAAAGAGCAGTGTGCACAGCCTATATACACAATCATAATTGTCATAGATTTCGTAACGTACTTCTAAGCTTGTTATTTCTAGGATTTAGCACCACCACTTGTAGATGCGTTTCCACCAGGGCATAGCTCTCAACGCAGCCTTTTCTTCGGCAATTTCTTGTTTGACTACTTCAAGATCGGTGTCGCGGCGTCCGGTATCGATATCGATCTCCTTTAAGGGAATCCAGAATCTCCAATTTCTCTTCCAAATCTTGTGAATGAGATAGAAGGCGAGAATGACCGGAATCGACAAGCATGCTTGGAAGAATGCTTCTGCTGAGGGAGGCACCCCGCCGAGAGGTCTAATGGCAACGTACAATTGAGCCACAAGGATGAGAACATTCATCGTGCACCCAAGGATGGAGCCAACGATACCCGGTTGAGAAGTCCACGTCAACTCATCAGTTCCTCTGCCTTGGGCCTTCAACGCTAATCTGAAGCGAAGGTGAGCCAAGCAAATCGAACCCCACGTGAAGATTGACGATAATCCCGAAAGGGCAAGCATCCACGAAAAGACGGTACCTTGATCGGGGTAGGCGGCAAGGTAACAAAGAAACCCAAACGCCAATTGGACAATGACCGCCACGAGGGGGCGACCTCTTTTATCGATGTACCCTAAGATCTTGGGAGCCTGTCCCGCAGTGGCAAGGGCACAAAGGGTACGAGAGGACCCAAACACGGCTGAGTTACCCACTGAAAGCACCGAAATCATAATCACAACGTTCATCACCAGGTCCAAGCCGGAAATGTGGGCGTTGACGATAGCCAACACGAACGGTGATGCCGAAGCGTCTACCGATGATGACCCCAACAAACGAGGGTCATTATAAGGAACAAGACACGACACCATCACGAGCGAAATCACGTAGAACAACGTGATTCTCCAGAACACTTGCTTAATCGCTCGAGGCATCGTCTTTCTTGGATTTGACGACTCTGCTGCCGCCAATCCCACCAATTCAGTACCAGTGAATGCAAATGCTGCCACCACAAATACTGATAACAACCCTTTGAATCCGTTGGCCCAAGCACCGGGGTCATGCCAGTAGCGAGAGCCCAATTTCTCGTGGGTTGGGCCACCGCCACCAATGAGAACCAAAGAGAGGATGAAGAAACCAATGACAGCAATAACCTTGATGGCAGAGAAAATAAATTCTGCTTCACCATAACCTTTTACACCAAAGAAATTGATCGCAGCGATAAGCACCCACATGATTGTGACATACGCGGCTGGATTTGTCGTTTTGTCCCAATACCTAATTGTCATACTAGCCGCTACCAACTCCAATGGCATCACGACCAACCATTGCAACGCATAGTTCCAAGCCATGGCAAACCCCCACGAAGGGTCGATGAAACGAGAGTTATAGGTGGTGAACGCACCCGACACGGGGAAAGTAACACAAAGCTCACCTAACGATTGCACGGTACAATAAATCATGATCCCCACAAGGATATAAGCAAGCACCAAACCTGCAGGGCCACCGTTATGAAGCGATTTCCCCAGACCAACGAATAAACCAGTACCAATTGACCCACCGATAGCGATCATCTGAAGATGACGGTTTTTGAGCAGGCGACTAAGGGGCGACTTCGCCGTCATTTGCGCAATCCGTTCATGTTCAGGGAGATTGGGATCGATGCCAGCATCTTCCTCGTCGAATCTCCGGAATCCATCTTTAAAATGTTCCCATCTGGACATGTGAGGCTCGTCGCCTCTGTCGCTGGGGAGACTGCCCGAGCGAAGCAGAACTGCGTCGATTTTTTCTAAGTCGACTGGCGCCACCTCCGTGACATAATTATCCTTGTCTTTCATCAGATCAAGCTTTATTGTTATGATTTTCAGTGGTTACTGGAACGAATATATAACTGGATTCTAGCAGCAGCCTTCCGTTTGCCCAATATCCTTGATATGCCAAAACGCCGTGCGCTCTGAATAAGGCGACGCCAGATTAATGTTGCAGTTTACACAAATTCTGAGTTCCTGGAAATGTGGGGTAAAAGCTCTCAGCCGTGGATGTACCATCTTGATGTGATCGGAACAATATGTCTAGATTTAGCCTAATGGTACCTCGGTTGGAAACCCACTCTGCGGACACAAATGAACCCAAATCACTAATCTCTGGTACCTATCACCAGATCGCGGTTATCATCAAATGCTATCAATCGTCGATATGCTTGTCAGCACACCAAATGAATTAGGTGCGGCGGCAAGGCTGGATTGCTTTGGTAATCGGACCTTGGTACGCTTAAAAGCGTACGGCATTTTCTCGTATGTTATGGCGACCCCCCACAATTCGCCAAGACTCGGCGTTGAGGGGGGCTTTTGCTAAATACATTGTTATAGGTATCATTATCTTCACGTGACAACCTACACGGCGCTCCCCACGAATCAAAAGCATAATAATTAGGATAAGAAACTTTAGACGACCACCCCCCAAAATTGTCCCGTTTATCTATAGATGTTTATCGACAATCTAGGGAGTACCACAAGATTGTAGGCACTATTCTTATCAACTGTAAGTCTGACAGTATATCAGGAGCCCTGATTGAAAGTACCGCTAAACCAGCCGCGTTTACCCCTCTATCCGACACCCGTATGAAGACGTAGTTACTACTGCAAAGCAAGAACGAGGTTTAAAGCTTTTGGTTACTCCTATACACGATATTGTGGATTTTTTTCTTCGTACATTTAGGGGATTTTTTTTCACCACAAGTCATGCCAATACAATCTTACATTTCGTTATCGGGGGTAACGTCGGATGACAATTATCTTGATAGGGTTAAATGATTCGCCCGGGATATATGCCCGCATTCTATGCAAAACACGCTCAATTTCGTAACTCTTAACTTATCAGGTTTTCCAACTACGCCCGCCAGTGATGTCCCATGGTACGAAGTAGTACCACGATATTGTCTAACAAGTGCATTATGTCATTACTTTTGATATTCATCGGGGTAGAAAATGAGTCTTTCCACGCCCAGCTTGGTCAAGATAACTATGCGAATCACCCCGCCCGAGGAACCGTCCCATTTGATAGCCTCCAGCAAAGCCGTCTTGATAAATGACACGGTTTCATCCTTTTCCATGTCTTGTTTGAAATTTTCGTCACACCAACCATAAATGAAAGTGGAACCCGAACCAGCGATCGCGTAATCCAGCTTGTGAATCAGACCACCTAAAGGAATTTGGTACACAGATCCACCGTTTTTGTCATCATACCCAGCACAAATGATCCCGGCGGTGAGATTGTCCTTGTTGTTGTAGCACATCTCTTGAAATACATTAGCAGCAACTTCGGTGGTGGGTTTTTCACCATAAGGCAATTGTACGGAGTAGATCTGGAGATAGTACTTGGCAATGTCAGCAATTGCCTGTGTATCAGCGGCAGAACCCAGTCGACAGCAATAAATCGTGTCGTGGATTTGGGTCAACTTGTCGGTGACTCTGTTGGCAATGTACGCCCCGGTGGTGGTACGAGAGTCGGCGCCAAGAACCACACCATCCTTGAACTTGACAGCCATAATTGACGTACCAAGATTAACCTCCCCCTTCTTGAGGTGGTTAATGTCGACTGAAATCCCGTTCATGGTGTTTGCCACTTTGGTGCACTAATTTGAAAATGAGTGGCGATCGCGATATCTATGTGCAGGATACAAACCTGGGTGTACGAAGTTGAACATAATTGGAATTATTTAGTTATACTTGACGGGGTGGTAAACGTCGTTATTGCGGTGGTCACGATACATCATCCCTCCCCAAATTGCAATCACCAAAAACACAAAAATCACGATGTAAAATGGAAGCATCAGCCGCTCGGGAGCCTTCGGGGTAGGGTTGATTTTGCCTTGATTGGAAATAGCTTTGTTCTTGTTGACTTCGGTGGATGTATTGAATCGTTCGACATCTACCTTAGTGATCCTAACCTCATCATCCAATACACTATGCTTTTGCGGCAGGTTAGAAATATCCATCAACACGTCGAACCCGTCGACCAATTGACCAAACACCACATGTTTACCATCCAACCAAGAAGTTTTATCCGTGTTTAAGATGAAGAATTGGTCCATGTTGGTGTTCGGACCAGCATTAGCACACGATAAGCGACCAAGCTTATTGTGCTCGAGAGCAAAGTTCTCATCCTCAAATCTGCCACCATATTTTGACTTACCCCCGCGGGTTTCACCACCTTGAACCATGAAATTTTGAATCACCCGGTGGAACTTAGTGTTGACATAGCCGTCGTCTTGTTCACTTAACCAAACAAAGTTGTCCACCGTTTTGGGTACCGTGTCTCCAAAAAGAGCTAACACAAGCGTACCCAAGGGAGCATCCTTTTGAGACACTTGGAACTTCACAAGGTGAGTCACCGGAGGATCATTCTTCAAATGTTGTTGGTAAGCCTCCGGGAGAGCCGCCGATACCACGGAAAGAAGCAATGTTATAAAGAAAATCGCCAATGCCATTTTGTGTGGTGTCAAACAATTGTGCACTGTTTATTTCGCACGACCCGGACCCCGAGTCCGCAACGTGTTAAAATGGGGATAAATGCATTTCCAAAACTATCTATTCAAATATTTAAAATGCTAAGGCTACACCGAGAGGTCGAGCAACGTCAACAAGTAGTAGGAAATCAATGCTACGAAGGTGTATCCCCCGATCTTTACTGCCTTGTTAAGGTATGAACGGGCAGGAAGACGGTACACGATGTAGGCATTAACCCGACCCAAATCATCGAATAAGTTTTCAAACTTGAGGGTAACCTTAGTGTGACCTTGGGCCACATCCAAGTACAGGTATTCATCTTCAATATCAACTTGCTTGTACTCAACGGGGGCCAGAACATTAACAAACTCAGCTCCTTCGGGTAAGTAGAAGCTAAGGTAGACATTCTTATAAATGATATCTCTTGCTGAATTGAGCAAAGGCGCCCGCGCAATGTAAGTATCCTCATCGATCTTATGAACAGCCTTACCAATGGGTTGATTCCATCCCAAAGTGAAGTTGTAGTGCCACCCACCGAAGAGGGGGAACCGAGGTTGCAAAACCAAAAAGTTCTGAATCTTCTTATGAGTCAGCACCATGCCTACCTTGTCAGTAAAGTAGTACTCATCGAAGTCGGTGTCAGCCATGGGGAACTCAAGTTGCTTGAGCGCCCAGTGGTCACGAGTAAGTTCGTACCGTCCGTGCATCCAGTCCACTCGAGAGAAACCTTTGTTAAGTTCGGCCCCTTGATTGGTAAGTTCGTAGTATTCTTCGAATTGCACTTGATCGGCTGCCGATGGAATCCACACCGAACGGTGAAGGTTTTCAACCTTTGCCAACGGCAATTGATGTTCGTAAATCAAGCCAAAGGGTTCAACCGAAAAGGGCTCGATGTCATCGATGATCGGCCCGTAGACTAACGCCTTTTCCTCGACTCTAGCTTCAATCTCCGGGTTGGCGGTGGCGCGATCATCAAAGATTTCCGCTTCTTGACCCTTCGCCACCCCGATAAACCGAAGTGAATACTCCTTGGTGGGGTACGGCAGGTACGGCATTTTGTTCAATTTGACCACCAACTGCTGAGAGTCAGCCATGTCAATTTGCTTTGGAACGGCTTCGAGGCCGCTCAAGTACACGTAATTGATCCGTAACTCGACGTTGTTCCCGGGGGCGACACTCTTGGGCAACTTTATTTCGAACAACCCGCTTTCAAGCGCCTTCACTTGAAGCGTAGTACCATCAATCCCCACCGAGATGATACTGAGATCTTCAACGGAATCGTAACCGTCGTTAAGGGTGAAGTAATAGGTTTTTTGCTTGGTGTCACCAACATTGGTAATTTGAATGAGGTCAGTCTCTTTGACATAGCCTCGCGAAAGATCAATTGTGCGGGCGTAATGGGTGTTTTCCCAGTTACCCACGTCACTTATGACTAGGGCAACGGCTAATACCGCGCCATAGATCACCAGTAGAAATGCTGAGCGCATGGTACACTGGTCAAGGTTGAGATTTTCGCTGGTGCACCACTGACGTGAGTTGAGTCCACGTCTGTTGGTACGAGATTTTTTCTTTCCTGTACATTAGTCGAGCCTGTGGTATAAGCAATTGATTGTTAGATCGGCTCGCGTCCACACATTTGCCACGAGGGCGTTATGGTCTACGTTGGGATGTGCAATGGGAATTTTCAATAAACGTTGTCGGCTCAATCTGCTAACCCGACGTTGCCATCCCGACCGACCAGAATATCTTGCATTATTCCCTCCTCTACGCGTTAACCGCAATCAGAGCGGCTAGCCAGTCTCTAGTGATATCGTAATTCTATTATAGTTGCGTCGTTCTGTTGCCGTTCTGTTGCTTAAAGGTACGGACCGTCTTTGATAGGTTCGTTGACCTGCACCGGAATTCGTGAGCGTCCGCACTATCTTTAAATCAGTTGTGAAAAAACTTGTTGCTACGCCAAAATGTCATTTGAGGATTTGATCCCCGTGGTCAACAAACTCCAGGATATCGTTACCACGACTCAAGTGGCGGACATTGATCTTCCTTTACTTGCTGTGGTCGGTTCGCAGTCATGTGGGAAGCTGTCGGTGCTTGAAAACATCGTGGGGCGGGATTTTTTACCTAGGGGTACCGGTATCGTCACCCGGCGGCCGTTGGTGTTGCAGTTGATCAACATCAAGGAAGATGATCCCATCGTTCACCAGTTACCCCAACAAGATGTGACCACTTCCAACGGAGAGATCAACCTCGAGGACCACTTGCGCAAGTCTAAAGGTGGCGCATCCCGCACCGCCACCGAATGGGGGGAGTTTTTGCACGTACCCGGAAAACGATTCTACCTGTTTAATGATATCAGAGGTGAGATCGAACGGGAAACAGCAAGGATCGCCGGCCAAAATAAGGGTATCTCTAGACTTCCCATCAATCTTAAGATCTATTCTACTCGAGTGCTTAACTTGACGTTAGTTGACTTACCCGGTCTTACTAAGATTCCCGTTGGCGATCAGCCAAGCGATATCGAACGCCAAACTCGCAACTTGATCATGGAATACATTTCCAAGCCCAATTGCATCATTTTGGCGGTGTCACCTGCCAACGTCGATTTGGTCAACTCCGAATCACTCAAATTGGCTCGCCAAGTCGACCCCACTGGTAAACGTACCGTCGGTATCCTTACAAAACTCGATTTGATGGACCAAGGAACTAATGCCGTTGACATTTTGAAAGGTAATGTTTACCCTCTTAAGCTTGGATTTATTGGGATCGTTAACCGCTCCCAACAGGATATCGCCGACAACAAGCTGTTGGACGATTCACTTTTTACTGAACAACAATTTTTCGTCAACCACCCCGCGTATCGGCTGATGCTGAACAAGTGCGGTACAAAATATTTGGCTTCAACCCTTAACAAAATCCTCATGAATCACATCCGCGAAAGATTACCCGACATCAAAGCTAAGCTTAACACCTTGATGGGCCAAGCTGAGCAAGAACTAGCCCTGTACGGCGACATTCCCCTGGCACTCACCAACTCTGGCGAAGCGCGTGGGGCGATGGTGCTTACCCTCATGACGAAGTTTGCTAACTCTTTTGTCAATCTGATTGATGGGACTCAAGTTACGGATATTAGCACCAAAGAACTTTGCGGCGGTGCTCGCATTTACCATATTTACAACGAGGTCTACGGCAACCAGCTTGCTATGATAAACCCCACTCACAACCTCACCATCCAAGATATTAGAACTGCTATTCGCAATTCCACTGGGCCCAGACCGTCGTTATTCGTGCCTGAATTGGCATTCGACCTATTAGTGAAGCCCCAAATCAAGCTTCTTGAAGATCCATCCAAACGGTGTGTTGAATTGGTCTACGAAGAACTCATGAAAATTGTCCACAGTGTCTGTTCACTGAGCATCGGTCTTGAACTCAACCGCTACCCCAAACTTCAGGCCAAGTTGATTGAAGTTGTCCTGGATTTGTTACGTGAGCGTCTCGGGCCAACCACCAAGTACGTCGAACTGCTTATTGAAATTCATCGTGCTTATATTAATACCAACCACCCCAATTTTATTGGGGCCGCCCAAGCGATGAACTCAGTGGTGGAGGAACGCCAAAAACAAAAGGAGTTGGAATCCAACAACAAATTGCGTTTGGCTAGTGAACGTATCCTCAAACACCATCCGACCAAGAATGAGGAAGAAGAATCAGAAGAAGATAAAGACGAATCGGAGGATATTAACTCAGTCGATGACGTTATTAGATCTCCCAAGCATTCGCAAAGCCACCAACGAACTAGTCTGAGTCTGACGGTTCAAAGGCTGGTTACCGGTGTCCATGAACATCAAGAGTCATATCTCAACTACTTTTTTGGTAAGGATCCCTTGGTACATCAACAACAATTGCAACAGCAAGCTCAACTCAATCCCACTCCGTTTAAATTCCCTCATCCTCATGAGCAGACATTGCAGTTTATCGGGAGCAACAGTTTGGATGCGCTGGTGTCGAAATTGCTGGTGAATGATGACGACTCAACTTCCTTTGAAACCGACGATACGATCAATGAATTAAGTGAGCGTGAACAATTAGAATGCGAATTGATCCGTCGTCTTATCATATCCTACTTTAGCATTGTTCGCGAGATGATTCAAGACCAGGTACCCAAGCTGATCATGTGCCTTCTTGTTAACTACATCAAACAACATATCCAAAACCGCCTTGTCGTGAAGTTGTACAACGAGTCTATGTTTGACGAATTGTTGCAGGAAGATGAAAGCATTCAAGCTGAGCGGGAGAAGTGCATCGAGATTTTGAAGACGTATCGGGAAGCTTCGAATGTTATCAGCGATGTTGTCTAAGTTGTATTTTGTAAATATTTTGAACTCGAAAGTTTCCCATTTCCGAGGAAACCATATAAGCTAGTTTACAAACACTGATATTGTCTCTAGTCCACCAAGCATATGATGGCGACGAAACTTGTACTCGACTGACTTTGTTGGCTCGGGGTTAAACTCGTCTTCATCTTCGATGAGTATTTTTTTCATAACCCCTTGTTTGGTAAGTAAGCGGGACTGATGTAACGGTAGAGTGGGTACATCAATGCCATTATCATGTAAAAATCGGATGTCATTACCCGTGAGCATGTCGTTTTCAAGGCGCACTGCAAGTATCACTTTCACGGGGACGTTTAGGGTGTACTTGTCTTTTGCCTTGGTCTTGGTGAATTGGACTACCTTTTGTTTATCTTGCAATAGTTCTGAGAGCGGCGTTTCCAATAATGCTCCCGATAACTCAGGATTAAGGGTCTCATTAACGAGTACCGTTATTTGATGAGACGACAAGCGAGCATGGCTAAATTCTCGAAGAGTTACCTGTGATTTTTCATTGATGGTCACTAACAGACTGTCCTTGCTGGCTCGATTGATAAACACCTTAAGTGGGAGGGTGGTTTGCCCCACTTTGATAAACGTCGTCTGCGGGGGCATTTGCCAGACCCGAATGGACGATTCTTTGGGATTCCTTCGCGATCGCCACCAGCAAAAACGCAATCTTGCGAATTGCGCATTATGTGGTCGCGTTTATCCTCCAGACTAGAACACTGGTGGTTATGCACAGGTTGAGACGAGTAACGCATACCTGAAGACCAGCGTTAAATAACCTCTATCTTTACAACGTTAAGGTGAAGTGTCTTGTGCAGTCCCGTTGTCGATGTCAAGGACCGTCAATACTTCACCACGCTATGGTAGATTATGATGATAGTCATCCATCCATATGGATTAGGAACCAGGGACGACGCCACTCAATCAGTAAAAATATTGCCACTGACGCGCGCAATATGTGACTGCATTAACTTACACTTAAATTCTTTACTCTTATTATATTAGTGACTACCAAATACGATATACCAACTTGTGTTACTCTTTCCATGTCATCGTTCACTAGGATTGCGAGTCGCATCAACAAATTAATGGAGCGCCTAGGCACAATACCTGTGAAACGACATGTCATCAGGAAGTATTCAAAAAAAGACAGAGAAAAACAAACGGATGCTCGTTTTTTTTGTTCTGCTTTTATATTTTCTCTTTTTTTTTTTGACATTTTCCTTTTTCGAGTAACAACCGTCAACAAACCGTCACCTGATATCTAATTAAAATCATCCCAAATAATTAACCCAAGAATTGAAACCAAAACCAAGAACAAACCGTGTTATAAAGCCAAAAACTCTTCAATGTCGAGAGCCTGGTCAAGATCCGAAGAAGCTTGTTCCAGGGGTGCCGACAACATGTCTGAAAAGTTGACTTCGTTGAATCCATCAAACTCGGGAATGGCTGGCGCAGCAGACCGCAGAGCCGCCACTTTGCTACGATGCTGTAAATCCCATCAACAGATACCTGGTTTCACATAAAGCCGCCTCCTGGCGGCTTTATCGAAAGCAGATACTGGACAAGACAAGCAGAGCGGTGGCGACTCCTGGCACAAAGTTACTGCTGAACTTTGCTCCATTAAACCATACGAGTTTTGGGGACTCAACGACTCGGGATTCAGGGTTAAGGTCAAATCGATGGGCGAATTGATGGGCGAATTAATCGACACTGGCGACAAGTAGTTGTAGTAGGTGGTATCTTGAACGGACATCGAGTCTTCTTCGTCCGCAGCGGCAACTTCATCGTAAGTGCGCTTATTGGTGGGAGTCTCCAGGGGGGACGGAGTAAATTCTTCCTTGACTTCGATCTTCTTCGACCCCGTAAGATTAGTGGAGATTTTATCCTTTAAATCCAGACACACCGACACAGACGAGAGTTCACCAAGGTCGGCAACCTGTTGCGGCGACAACTTGGAATAAACAACGTCGAAGTTGGTTTGAACCTGCTGTAACTTGTTTTCGAGTTCAAGCACGTAGGCTTCAAGGTATTCGACGTGTTTTCTCTTCTTTTCCCGTGAAGCGTGAGCGGCCCTCCGGTTACGGAGGATCCGTTCGACTCGGCGTTGCTCCTTTTCTTCCTCGGTCTTCGCCCGTTTTCTCGGAGGTAACGTCGACTTGAACGAGACGTCAAAGGGCACGTCTTCTTGTTTCACAGTGATGTCGGTGGACATGGTCAGTCTCAATTTATCAAAATGTATTGGTAAAAAGGGTGGTAGTGATAAGTAATTCCCTGGATCCGGGTGGTAATTTATACGTGCGCGGGCTTGGCGAGCGTGGGATTGACCGCAGCACGACGAGAGGGGTTTTTTTCTGCTTTGAAGGCGCAGGCTGCACACAAGGACAAAAAAAAAAAAACGCTTGCGTCATGAGACGCCTCCATACAAAAATAGTATAGGAGTCGGTTCATGTACTCGGTTACCGGAGCATAGCGTCGACACCCACGGTCCCGGGAGATAAACGTAAACAACTCCATAGCCTCATTAATTTAGCGTGACCCTCAACACCGTGGTTCGACGATTTTCACTACGACATCTAGTCGGTGGGTGTTTGCTAGTTACGACGCGTACCTCGCGAAATGTAAAAAGAAAACAATAGAAGTATCGTTGACCCCTCCAACTCTGGCCTCATAGCCCCTCTCCCTCACCGCCATATGCCTTGCCCAATGCGTTAAATTTGCTCCGATTCGGGTTTTGCTCGATGTTTCACGCCACTATGATTTCACGCACTACGCCACCTCTCGTCCTGTACGTAAGCGCAAACCAGAGGGATTCGCATATGGTTCTAGATTTATACCCCCTCAAGGAAAGACGGTCACGGTGGCACGTCTCAACCAAACCGAATGCGTCGTTAAACACCAAACCCCTAAAACCTATTGGTGACTATGAGGCGTGATTATTTGGCATTCCTATCACTTGTGATCGAATCGTAAATGGATACCACCGGGGCTCGTATTGGGATACACGGTCCACGAGGGGCCCTTACATTTATCCCCGATTAAGGTTAAGGCATGCGGCGTCGACGATTTTTCACTCCTCGCTAAAAGAGGTACCGTGATCGAACTAATACAACCGAACAGCCGGGCGATGGCAGGGACGGTACTTTCAATCCAGTCGCATGTAGCCCACGGGTACGTCGGCAACAAGGCGGCGGTGTTCCCCCTCCAATGCCTCGGGTGGGACGTCGACGTCGTCAACACCGTCAACTTCTCCAACCATACCGGGTACGGGAAAACTCGGGGGACAACCATGGACCCCGATGAACTACAAAAGATCTTTTCCCAACTCGATACTCGGCTTCACCTTGCGTACGATGCCATGCTCACAGGGTATATTCCCAACGCCGCCCTCATTCGCGCTATTGGCCGCCATGCCCACGGTGCCAAGCAGCACACGCCTAATTTGATGTACTTATTGGACCCAGTAATGGGAGACAATGGCTACATGTACGTCGACAAACTGTGTGTCGATGAGTACCGGACCATCCTCGAGTCACGCGTAGTGGATATTATTACCCCTAACCAATACGAACTCGAGTTGTTGGTCCAGTTTAAAATCGACCTGCCCCAGCAGTTGGCGAAAGCCATGGACCATGCTCACCGCCTGTATGGCGTCACCTATTGTGTAGTGCTGCTGGTGACGTTTGGCGATGTCACGTACTGCGCGTTTAGTACCCCCGACGAACCGCCCAGAGTGTTCCCCATCCCCATCATCAAACTGTACTTTACCGGAGTTGGCGATTTATTCGCCGCCCTCCTTCTCGATCGGCTTTACAATTCGCGCGATATCGAAAAATCGTTACTGGAAGTCTTGGAAATCATGGCCCAGACTCTAGCCATGACTCATAAGCATGGCGTGGACGAATTCCACCGCCAGTTCCCGGGACAATCGATTGAAAGTAAGATCAATGATGGTACCACCATGAGGTATTTTGAGTTGCGTGTCATCCAAGCCAAACCCTACTTCAACCTCACCGAATCTCCATTTAAAAGTCTGAGCTTGGACCTGATTACGTCATGAGCCATCATTAAGTTTTGTAATAGATTTCGCAGCATTTCCAGCGCTACCCTGTTGAAAAAAAGTAGTCCGAGAGGTCTCGTAGATCTTCCGGATAAGCGTGAAGCTGAAAAATCCCCAAAAACAAATGAAAAATGTCCTTGTTATCGGTTCGGGCGGCGTGGGAACCATCGCTGCCCTTCTGTTGAGCCTTAATCAGAAAGCTAACGTGACGTTGGTGGTGCGGCTGGACTATGATAAAGTCACCACCGAAGGTGTTGTGATTCGCTCAAAGACTTACGGTAACTTTGATGGATGGAGGCCCCAGAACGTAGCCCGGAGTGTCACCGAGGCGACTGAGAAGTTTGGCCCTTTTGACTACATTCTCCTCACTACTAAAAACATTCCTGATGGTCCGATCACTTGCGAGGAAGTGGTCCGACCAGCGGTGCTGCCTCATCTGGTGATCATCATGATGCAGAATGGGTTGGGTATCGAGGAACCAATGATGAAGAACTTCCCTGACAACATCATTCTTCTGGCAGTACTGCTCATCGCTCTGGCCTACAAAAATGGCATTGTGGAGAACCCTGGTAAAGATCATATCACTTTGGGTGACTTCAGAGCCGCCCATAATTGCACCTTGCCGGGCACCCAGGAGGCCATGGAAGCTTTCATCGACATCTACCGCAATCCCGACCCCGAGGTGAACTATATCGCCATCGATAATGATTGTCGCACCACAAGATGGCAAAAGTTAGTGTACAACTCAGTGTTTAATGTCATCACCGCCATTCTCGAGATCGACGTGACTCGTTGTCAAATCGCCGGTCTTAATGACCCGTTGTTTCGCCCAGCGATGCACGAAGTCATTGCCATTGCTGCTTCCGAAGGGGTTACCATTCCCGCCGACACGGTTGAAAGATTCATTCACATTGGTGATGGGATGTTCTACTCTCCACTGATGTGTGTCGATCGCCGTAAGAATCAATTGATTGAAATGGAGGTCATTTTGGGGAACCCATTACGCATTGCTGAAAAGAACGGCGTGCCAACACCGATCTTGCTGGTGCTTTATCAATTATTAAAGGTAGTCCAGTTCAAAACTAAAGAGGCAACAGGGGCCATCAAAATTGATCCTAAGGACTATCAATACAACTCCGATGAATACCCCAAATTTTAGAGCATATAATATTCATGTATATAATAGAACATCGGATTTAGACCTAATCGAGATATATCATCAGGATGTCGCACGCAGGTCGTGTCGTGTATAATTCTTACCCCACAGCAATCCCAAAGAGGAAATTACTATTCTTAGAAAATGGGGCTCACCGTCAAAATATTTAGGAGATTTAGGGAAATGATGTTTCCAACACATGACAAGCTATATTTGACATTATCGTTCATTAATTTTAAAAAATGGGTATTATACGACTTAAAGGACCATTAACCCCAAAGCCACAAATACTGGTGTAAAAAAGTATGACCAATTGATCGCTAACATGGTCGCAGCACTCGCTTTACGCTGAGCGGCTTGTCCCGTCGACTTCGCATCTATCAGTGAACTGACAAACTCTTTGCCTGACCCAGACTTTGTATCACTGGAATTACCAAAGACGTAATTGTTCAATTCGTAGAACAAGCCCTTGTTTTCAAGATCGGTGACAATTTCACCCACCGCCAGTGCGTACTTGCCAAGGCCATCCATAAGCAGGGTAAAGTTACCAGCCAACACCGCGTCCAACAAGCCGCCAAAATCAACGTTTGACAACATACTTTCGCCAAGGACGAAGATTTCGGTAAAGTTGATCGAAGTAAGCAAGTTGGTAATGTTCATGTTAATGGCGCCGGTATCCCAAATGTCGGAGATAAGGTCTGCCGTCATATTGATGTACTTGTCATCGCCAATAAACTCTTGGACAACATACACCGCCACTCCGGTATCATTGAGAGCATTCAAAAAGTCGCCAACAATGTTTTCAACAAGACCAGATCCCAAGACACCCAGCAAAACATTAGTAACCAATAATCCCAAAGAACCGAAGTTGGTAGTAGAGTTGCCGGAGCCAAAGGTAACATTAGTTGCAGCCGTAGGTCTGGGTCTGGTCGAAGTGGTAGTAGCATTAGACGAATTCGAAGCGCCAAAAAGGGCCCCAAGCCAGTTAACTTGGGTGGCAGTGGCAGTGGTTCTGCTTGAGCTAGTGTTTCTCGTTGAAGTGGGACGTTGAGAAGTGGTCGTCGTGCGGATAGTAGTCGAATCATCCAGCGATGAATCATCTACTGCTTCCGATGACACTTGGTTGTTTGTAGTTGCAACAACGGTAGCAGTGGTAGTGGGTTGAGTTGATGCGCTAGCACCACCGAAGAGACCATCGAGCCAGTTCACTCCCGCCGCCGTTCTCGTAATGGTGGTAGAAGGCGATTCCTGCACTGGAGCAGTTGCGGCAACTACCACAGCCGTGGTGGTAGGTGAAGGTGCCGCAAAGAGAGCATCAATCCAGTTGGTCAGCGTCGTGGCGGGGGGTTGATTTTGGTCGAGTAAAGTGGAAAATAACTCCAGGGCACCGATGGTATTATCGCCATTAGGATTTTGGGTACCCAAAAGCTCAGCAAACAAACTCGAGCTAGCATCATCACGCTTTTCCATAAAGCGCTTAGCCAATTGTTGAACTTCGGGGTGTTCCAACCGCTTGTCCACCCACGCTTTGATGTCGTCGCGATTAAGTTCAGCCAACGACCGTTTCTGCAGCGTACCCAAAATATCTTGAAAGATGTAACGTAACGTCGGGCGCAACAGCATCCCTGCGTTGTAAATCAACCGCTCTAATCTGGGGCGGAAGTCCTTGTCTAAGAGGATACCGTCGGCAATCAGCGTCACGAGTCCCAGATCTATAACCGCATCAACGATCCCCAGCAAATTGAGCAGAGTGAGCAACTTACCATAGTCAAGACCGTTGAACAGGAGATTGATGGAGCCCGCTCCTTCAATCAATTTGCCAGTGGCATTGGCAACCGCTTGTAATCGCGACGGGTTATCGGCTAACAAGTCGAGCGTCTTGAATATGATACCCAGATTGTTTACAGCAAGAATGAGCAGCTCGAGCGTCAGCTCCATATCTCTCTGGTTCAAGACGAAGGGATGAGTAACATCGGCGTCAACCCCTCTGATTTCGAATTGGGTCCCTGGTTTCGGCAGCGGCGCCGCCAATGCGGTTAGCGCCAATACCGCTGAACACAACACCAGACGGATTCTCATGACAGTTTTGTTTTCATGTGCTGAGGGCAAAGGGTGACTTTTATTTGGTCAGAGTTGCCATCGGACCCCACCACCAGGTTAGGTAACTATTGAGCTGCATTGACCAAATGAGGAAATGTGGTATGCAGGCCGATTCTCACTTAGGTCGGACATGTCTAAACAACACCTAAATGGTCGCCTTGGCAGTGGCACCACTTGGAAACACCAACAGTTGCCGATAACCATTCACTTTACGTGATGGAGACTAAGAACCAGGTTGGTTCGGGGGAAGATGTTATCGCCGGCGTTGGCCGTTTTCGGAAGAAATTCTCATCGGGTGACCTGCATCGAGGGTTTGATGCGACACGCCGTATTTAGGTATACCCTGTCATTTGTAACTCGATCGGGAAATTTATCGAAACATTCACATCCTAGACTACGCAACTACATTATATAACCATTGCCACAGCCCTTCGTCTCCATTCCAAGGTCTCTCGTTATTCTGTTAACATGAAGTTCTCCCGAGTGCTTCCGTGGGCAAGCACGTTACTTTGTGTGGCGGCTGAACCTGGCCTTTTCCAATTTGACATCAGGCAAGACCTTGTCCAACAACTGGATGATGCCCTGGAGGCACTCCAATTGATTCAGTCGTTCTGGGACCTGACATATGGGTCGGACAACGTCAATGCCAAGCGTGATCTCGAGTCCACCGTACAAAACTTAGCGATCACCGCCAACCAACTGGGAGTTATCTGGCAAGTGTTGAACTCCTTATACCAAAATCCCAACCAAGTGAATCTGTTGGGTACCGTTGCTGGTAATGCTTTGAAAGGAGCGGGTGTGTTTTTGAACTCCGGCTCAATCGCCGCATTAATCGATGCCGGCAAGCCTTATATCAATCAGGTGATTGATCTGGGGTTGGTCCAAGGTGTGGTTGGTTATTTGTTCTCTGACGAAAACCTTAACATCACCGCTGACTCTCTTGGGAACTTGTTGCGACTGCCCAACTCCACGTGGTTTGCTCAATTATTATTGGACATTGGTGACGGCCAGGGGATCCACATGGACCATATCAACTGGTTGATTTTGAATAAAAAGTCAGCTTACCCTGAAACTGCCAATAACATTGTTACCGACTCCGTGTTTGGGAACCCCAGTGATAACAACAAAAGAGAAGACTCTAATGGCAATTACACTGGATCATTTCAAGCATTCCTTGGAAATATTGTGTCGCTGGTGACTAACTCCGACGTTTTAGCGAACTCTATTGGTGCCATCACCGGTGGCTTGAGCAAGCTGGGAATTTTGGGCCCCGTTCTATTACGGGTGCTCAATACTACCGAGTATACTGATGTCTTGGGTGAATTGATTCTGGCAATCAACGCCACAGGCGCACTCAATTTTGACGTTAACTCTTACTTTGACGAATTAAAGAAGCTGGGTGTGATGAGTGATGGGGTACAGTTCATTATATCCGACCCCGTGGTGGCGCCACCCCTTGGGCTTTTCTTTCAACGCTTGGAACTTACGGGTGCGTACCATGACTTACAGCAAAACCTTTACGGACCCAGCGAATTGAAACCAGCTGCTTGAATCATCTATGGTCATGCTAGCATAATACCCGTCAGCGAGCTGGGCTACTAAATGCCCTCCTTAATTCGGAAGTCATCAGGATGTCTTTGGCGGTCTCGCAATTACGAATTGTAAAATAATGTTTCAAATATTGAACAAGACACGCTTAGAGAATCTTAGTAGGTTTATGAGACATGATCGCAAATGTCTCGCCGTATCTCCATCATCTCCGCATGATTCATAATTGGTGATGCTCCTCGTGCAGTCGATGTATAGTCAAATAGCACCTTCATATGTTCTATGTTCTGGACTTATACGTGAACTTTCGGTTTGGATGCTTTTACAAAGATCTGCGCAGTTGAGCTTCACTAAGTTACGTTTGAAATATAATACTTATCTGAATACCCATGTCTACCAGCCCAATGAACTCATGATACCGTATCCTACGGTAAAAATGATTACATAGGCCATGATAGAAGCTGGTACCCCTCTTGTGATGAATGTGTTCACCGTTAAGTACGGTTTACCGACTTCATCGCGCATCGAGATAGCAGTGACGTTGGGGAACCCCGATGTCGGCAATCCCATCGCGGTGGATGAAATAAGGGCGGTCCCCATGATCAACAAGGCTGCGTGAGGTGTCGGCAACGATTCACCAACTTCCTTGACCAAAGGGATAATAATCAATGCTGCCACCGTGTGTGATACAAACGTGGCAAATACGAGCACCAAGGCACCAAAAATGATGAGAATGACCATTGCTGGATATGTTTCAATACGACGTTGTAACGATGTCGCGATAGTGGCCAACAATCCCAGCGAAGTCACGCCTTTACCTAATGCCAACCCACCCATGGCAAGAAGGACGATACCCCAAGGAAAGTTGTTCAAATCATCAACCTTCAACATCCCCGTGCCAAAGAAGAGAATCATAGGAATGATAGCGATAATACCAGACTCCCCAAAGGTTGACTCAATTTGGGTAAGAACGCACCAAAGGATAATTGTGGCGATAGTAACCACGGTAACATACCATTGCTTCGCAGTGAACTTGTCCTTGATGGGGGTGTACTTCTGTAACTTGATCGTCTTGATCTTGAAAGTGAGACAAAGTTCACCCCACACAAGGATCAACGTGATGATTGATACCGGCAAAGCCACGGCAAACCAATTACCCCAACCGGGGTTGGGGTTCATGTATGAGATAGCAATGACATTTTGGGGTGAAGCAATCGGAGACGCCATCCCCGCAACATTAGAAGCTAAAGCTACCCCCAAGACAAGAGCCTGCGTGAAAGGGTGTTCAGTAGGAATGGTCCGCAACATCGGTTGGATCAACGAGTAACACAAGACAGGCGCCGCCACATTAGAAATCCACATGGCTAAAAACAACGACACTGACATGATTGCCAACAACACATTGTGAGGCTTCGTACCCGCCAAGAACAAAATCCACAGCGATACAACCTTGGCTACATTGTACTTCGATAATGCGGCCGCGAGAGTAAAACCACCCATCAACATCATAATAACCGAAGACCACATAGTAGACAAGATATACTTTGAAGCGTCAGCTGCGTACATGGGTTCATTCGAGCCGTCCGTTTTCTTAATGATCCGACAAGTGACGCAAAGAAGCGGCACCAACATGGAAGTGATATAAAGAGGCAACGCTTCCAGTGCCCATAACATTGCCGAAGCCACCAACACAGCTAAACAACGACCTTGAACCGGATCATTGAATGTCTTTACTGCAATCAAAATGACAAATGTGACGATAGTAATGAGCAACTTAAGTACTTGCCACGATACAAACGCTTTGGGATAAGCAATTCGTTCCCATTTGTAGACTTTGCATGGCAAGTTGATGTAGTCAACATCAAGGTACATCATCCCTGTCTTTTTTCCTTCATCCCCCATCCGCTCACCAGTAGCGTCGGCATCAAGACTCAAACCGTACAGCTTTTTTTCAAGAGATAACATATCTTTCCACACAGTGTTACGCTCCCAAACGATGTGTTCGCGTAAGTTCAGTTTCAACTCGTTTTTAATCTGAGCCAAATCACTCACCGTTGTCCTCACATTGAGGCGGCCCAGCAAGAAGGCGTACACCTTGACCATCTCATTAATGCGGCGGTCTAGTTCGTCCATGGTATCAGTGCTGAAGACGCGACAATTGAGAGGTAAGAAGTTGTTCACAAAGTCTTCCTTAATGGCATACTTGCAAGTTTTATCAAACTTTTTGCAGATTTTAGTAAAGGCAATTTTGTTCAACTCAATAAACAGTTTGAGTTCCAGCAACTGAATGAATAAGTGAGCCAGCTGCTTCTTTAAGGTGATCTTTGTCTGCAGCTTGATGTTGAAATCCATGTGGCTCAACAAAGCTGAATTTTTATCGGGTTCGTCATCGTCGTCATCATCGTCATCATCTTCCTCATCGTCTTCGACAGTTTCGGATACGTAAGGTTGCTTTTCAAGGTCGTAGTAGTTATCATTTTGATCAACGTGATTGATGGTGTCAAAAACCAGCTTGTTCAGGACTGTACGCAGTAAAGTCAGGCGTACAGTATACTGCTGATGGCCCTCCTTGACCTCCGGGTCATGGTAAGCTTGCGTAAATCGAAATTCCTCATCAATGTCAATGTTGAATTTCCTTAAATCAGCAATCAAGTGGTCGTACAGCTTGTAAATTTCTGCTTCTTTAACCTCATAAAACTCCAGAACTTTCTTTACTTCATCCAACAACAGCTTTGTGAACACTTTGAGGGCATCAAAGGTAGGCAGTTTGGGATCCAGGTAATCTTCTTTCAGCAGACCCAGAGTATGCGAGGTAAACGTCACCGCCCGAGTAAGGTCATAAGCAACTTCCTGGGTCTTCAGGTTCTTTTCTTCATCGCCAAAGCTAGGTTCCGGCAGATTCAGTTGCAGTTCAGTATCGGAATCGCGTTGACTTTTGGGGTTACGCTTGAACTTAGATAACAACCGATGTTTTAACCCCGTTTCGTTACCGGCAACTTGTTCGGCTGCTTCGCTTTGCAAATGAGCCATTTCCTGACGAAACTTGGCCAGGTCAACCAATTCCAGCACTGTGGTGTGGTTGACTTGGTCGATAAACACCAGACCATCTTGAGGGGTCACGAATTCGAGTTGATCGTGTTCAAGTTGATAAACTTGCTTCTTGAGGGTTGGATAGGCGACGTAATTGTCTTGCCACTCCGGGACAACGTTGAACTTGAGGGAGTGGGAAAACTTCATGGTGTCGATGTGTTCTCACACTTCGATTGGTTTTAGAGAAGCAGATATAGTAGATTATCGGCCATTGAGAAAATATCCCGCCCCTATGAGAAGGTGCATATTCGAATGTCACCGCAAGATGTTAGTCTTGTGGGTATTTGTGGTCTTGTGACCGATCCAATGAGCCCAAAAGTCGAAAAATTCTTTTTATACCGCTACACAAGACTCTATGTGGTACGGTAACTCCTCGTCTAGTAAATCACCAGCTTGTCTCCTTCCTTCCAGTTTGCGATGACCGCGCTTAGGGTACGTCCTACATTACGTTACTGCACACAACGGCAACAGAAATGGAACGTACATCAACGGTAGAGTGATAACGATGAACTCCGAAAGACACCTCGAAGTGTGGTCACCACCGCTCGAGTATCTTTAACGATATAGGCTCACCATTCGAAGAACCAAATCAAAACAGAACACGAACGGTCAAATCGGACGTGCAGTAAAATCTTGCCGAGAATTGTAAACCGCATGTAGTAATTTCCAGAGAGCCCACGTGGGGTCCTCACCCTCCGCTGTTAATTCCCATCGCCGTGGCTGGCGTCGCACGATGCCGTAGATGCATTAGATGCCGTGGATGCGAAGTTCAGTTGGAAAGTATGGCAAAAGTACCATTGGCATGGGTGACGGGGTAATGAGTAGATACTTTCGAGGCAACGACGGTTAACAGTTATGGCTCTTCGATGGCTTCTCTGTTCAACACAAACCAGCCAATGACGTCACAAAAGATCGATCGCAAACTCGGTGATGACGTAAGCTGTTCGCCCCCAACCTCCCACTTCTGATAGGGACTCCACTAACTGGTCAAAAGCACAAATGACAGTTCAGGCTTGATAGCGTAATTTTCCAAACCACGCCGAATATACTTTGATGTGCCCGGGGAATCAAAGTCGAACTGAAAAACCTGGAAACATGTTTTCACAGTGCCTGCTGATGAAGTATTGCCATAATCATAGGACCTGCTGGCAAATGATAGGACGCCCCAATGTTCGGAAGTAATCTTTACCCCAGTTTCATCACAAGTAAGTGTCCAATAAGGACTTTATGTAAGTGCTCAGTTGGTCATTAACCACCACTTACGTTACCATCATATCATACTTTTCGAATAATCGGAGGTGGTGATATTCAAGATGAGTTCATTAGGACGATATCAATAGCTTTTTATTTAGTGTCATTTATGTGGCTTTTAAAGATTTCTTCGGAGTAGTTAGCCAAGACCACGTGGGGAGATCTGGCCCACGGGGCGCATGATATCTTGTAAGAAGAAATTATATTCCCGAATCACAAAGACAAAATATACCGTAAAGTAGTGAAGTTTATCAGTAGACTCAGATTCTAGCGGATTTGTTGGCTATACTTTGAACCATGAAGCTATTCAAAAAATGAAAATCGTGAACATCTTGGCAATTTCGATAATGCCATGAGCCAAGCCTCTTTTGGTCTGCAAGTGGTGATATTTTGCTCAGACAGGACATGCAATAATGGGACTTTTGCAAGCAAATAATTCGCTAAGCTCAATATTCTATTCCGATACTTCCTATTGTACGAATGGATGCTTTCCAATGACTTGAAAGATTGCACAATTACCCAAAACTTCGCACAACGAAGGGTTACAACGCATATGGTTTTGATGGTGTCATTGTAATCGATCAATAATGGTGCTTGGCATTAAGTCAACTTCATTGGAGATAATGACACATTTTATCAACAGGAATCTCGTTTATGACTCTCATGACTACTTATTAACGTGTATGAAACGCATGTTAAAGTTAATGGCATCCAAGGACAATTACGAGCATGGTCATTCCATCAGTTTTGCTTTTCTTTGAAACTCGTTTCCTATCAAACTGGTACACATTACCGAATGAAGTTTGCATCATCGCTCATATTGTTCTATCTTATTCTACCTCTTCTAATCGTTCGGAAACTCTATTAAATGGATTACTGTTGAGTCATCGTTGACGATTATCCTTTAGCAGTCCCAGAGACTCTTTTCCATGGTTGGCACTTGAGCTTCGAGGAGCAAAGCTTGGTTAAAAATGGGTTTACTGAAATTCTTGACATGTTGAGTGGCTAATTGGTTTAGTAAACCCTTGAAAGTATCTTCTCGATATATTTACATGTTATTTTAATTTACGATAGAGTCTGATATTTCCATTGGTGTGACTAAACGAAACTGATGTATAATTTAGGCTATTCATGTTATGAATTCCAACAATTGATATTGTGGCAAGTCACTAATTACGGAATGATAATTTGACTCTTTAACTTGGAATTCCTGGTCATATCTTATACACACAATGACGACTCTTCTGGTTATGAGCCCTAGTTGGTGATTGACATAGATATCGCGACCCCATTCAAACGTGTCACTATGGAGGCATTTACCAAAAAGGTGCGAACGTTTGACGCGTTCCCTAAGGTTGACTCCCAGCATACGGTTCGCCTGGAGAGAGGTGGGGCACATACACTCCTCACGATATGTTGTTGTCTATTCATCGCTTGGGTCGAATTTGGACTGTTCCTTGGAGGGTTCATTGACAAACAATTTGGTGTCGATCCCGTCATAAAGCAAGACTTGGAGATTAACATCGACATGTTGGTTGCAATGCCATGCGATGATATACACACCAACGTCAGGGATCTTACTGACGACCGGTTTATGGCTGGTGAAGTGTTGAACTTCGAAGGGGCTGAATTTTTCTTGCCTCCGTTCTATCGTATCAACGAAGTTAATGAGAGACACGAAACGCCCGAATTTGAGCTGGTATTTCGTAACTCAGTCCGAGCTCGTTTTGTCAACCAAGGCTATCGCCATGCAACCGATGCGCCCGCATGTCACATCTATGGCTCCATTCCTGTCAACCATGTGAAGGGAATGTTCCACATCACTGCGAAGGGTTATGGGTACCTGCAGTTTGAAAGGATTCCAATCGAACGGATGAACTTTAGCCATGTTATCCAAGAATTCTCGTACGGCGAATACTTCCCTTATTTCGATAACCCTTTGGATGGCACCGGCAAAACTACCGAAGAAAATCTCCAGTCGTTTACATACTTCACCAAGATTGTGCCAATTGAATATCAAAAGTTGGGGTTACCAATCGATACCTATCAATACGCCCTTACTGAACACGCTAACGTTTGTCCTATCGACCGAGACGGGTTTGTATCGGGCTTCCCTGGCATCTTTTTCCGCTACGAATTTGAACCGATTCGTCTTCAAGTTATTGAGCGCAGAATTTCCTTTTTAGCGTTTGTTCTGCGATTGGGGACGATCGTTGGCGCATTGTTAATTGTTGGTAACCATTTCTTCCGTCTTTATGAACGCTTGTTGTTGTTGCTTTACGGCCAAAAATACGTCGAGAAGGGGAAAGAGAAAGACAAAGGTGGATTACTCGATCTGAATGTTTAAACAATCACCATTCGCAGCCGTAATGGTATACGCTTGTAAAGACGAGGTACTTCTGTCACCAGGAGGTTATCTTGTACGTACAAGAGCTACCTGAATTGGTAAAGTGTTACATGAAGATCGCTGGTCACTTATGATAGTCTAGATATTGTGAATAAGACTCTTGCAAAACCCCAAAGTCGGTGTTTTAGATCAAATCAAAGCTATACTACTGTATTTTTGGTTCTGTTCTGTATGTAAATCAAATTATTAATTTCTAGTTACGCGAATCGACTCGGGTGCTTCTCGCCGCACCAAACGCGGGGTCCAAACCTCAGCCCACCGTAACACCTGAGCCAGTCACGCTGGAGGCTTATGCCCATGGCTACCAAACACCGCCGAAGTCGAAAGGGTTGTCAAGAATGCAAAAGAACGAGAATCAGGTGCGATGAAGGCAAGCCCACTTGTCATAATTGCATCAATAAAGGACTGGAGTGTGTTTACACTTTGACGCTTCATTGGGGAGGACGTCCGCGTAAGAGTCAACCAGGTGATGAACAATATACTCCGGAGACTTACAGAAAACGACGGTTACAAAAATCTACATCACCTGAAGCTAAGGCCATCAAGCTTGACTCCTCCCACACAGTCCATGGAGGAGTTTCAACTGCAGAGTATGATATAACCAAACACTCCCTTGATCAACAGCAACATAGTGGTGGCATTGACTCATCGTGGTCACCGTCCGGACGTCAACTGTGTCACGCAAACCCTTCTGGCTTGCACCACCTGACGCTCCCGACAACTGTGAATCAGCCGCTTGGGGTAGCACCAGTGGAGGTCATCTCACCGCCATTATCGAACCATCAATGTGATGAAATTATGAACAATCTGCAGATATTCGTGCGTCATAAAGATAGATCCATTGCAAATCCTTTTGAGGCATCGCCTGATGTTGAAGCTATCGATGCCAAACTATATCCGCCATCTATTACGTCGCCTACACTGAGTGATTCCTCGAAAGCATTAGATCTCAACTTTCTTGGAGTTGATTGGACTTCAACTGTGTCTGCTACTTCGGCACTTGTGATGGAATCACTGCTAACTGCTTCAGCATCGCAAAGTGCAGAAGAATATCTTATGAACTATAGTGAGGATATCGCACGTACCTCCAACTTCGACGAGGATATTGACACAAATTATACCTCATATGCCGCGTCACAATCAAGCATTCCACCTTCATTGATGCCTTGGCCTGAATTGATCTTGAATGTTGCTTATTACCGAAAGTTACTCCACTTTTGGGTGACGGAGGGGTGCACGCATTTGGTGCCAGCACCATGGGCGTCTCTGCAACAGAACCCGTTTCAAGTGCTTTTACCAAGAATGGCAATGGAATATCCTCTGGTCATGACAATCATGTTGGCATTTGCCGCAAAGGTACGGTCACAGCTATTAGGATATCAGGATCTGCCTCCAGAAATACGAGATCAGCTTCTCAGTCGATCGTGCACTGAGCTCATACGGCTTCTCAGTGAAAAAGATACCAGCACAAGCGATTGTACTCTAGCTACCATTTTACTAATGTCCAGTTACGAAGCATTTGACTCGAAGGATATGGATCGGCACCGGGCCCACGCTCGTGGTGCTCGTAAAGTAATTAATGCTAGGTTGAAAAAGATTGGGCGCAAGATGAGTGAGATATCGTACTTTTTGATGAGATGGTTTGTGTATATTGACGTGGTTGGAGGTCTACTGACCACTAAACATCATCAAAAATACATTAGAGATCAAGAGGAGTATGAGCCTGCTGAACTGCTTCGAGCCTATTGTCATGGTATAGATGATTTGACTGGTATGGAAATCGACCTATATCCGCAATTTGCACGCATCTCTTATTTATTAAGGGAAACCGAAATATTCGTCGAAGAAACAGGGTTGGATGCAATCCCAAACGAGGTAGTCAATGAGGCATTTGAAATCGAAAGAAAAATCAAGGATATCTCGAAGGGTACGATTCTGGGAGAACCGATCCTCCGTGTAACAAACAAGTTGTTTTGTTACATGGGTTTGATAAACCTTTATCGGCGTGCGCTAAAGTTACCAAGGCAACACCCCAAAGTGCAAGAACTTGTGCATAATAGCTACTTGATTTATTGCAACGACATCGAACCACGTCTGCCGGCAGACTTGTGTACCGTTTCATGTGCCTTCACAATTGGATGTGAATGCTTAGAACCACTCCATCGCCAACTATTCGATAGTCGCATGCGCTTATTAGCAGACGTTGGCAATGTCAACGCTAAAAAGTCTTACAGTGTCATGAAGCGGTGCTGGGATACTGGAGAAGATAAGATTGTAGCCGCCGAAGTCTTGGACATCGATGTTACCCCTTTATGAGCCTTAATTTCATATTCAATTTATTCTTAGCAACACCATTGGTTTATCTCAAGCAAACAATATGGCGCATATGCTTGTGATCTGATCAATCTAATTAGAACTAGGTTAAGAAAAAGAACAATTTTTGTCCATTGAGGAAGAAGCTCATACTAACGTCATCCCTCGTTAGCCTTCCCACAAAAAGCTGCTGTTGTATTATCCGGCACTACCTTCTCCACAAGGGTGTTCAAAATGATAGTATACACAAACACTACAGGCCAAGGCAATTTAACAAATTATCGAGTTGACGAGCTGTACCATAATAGTGATGACATATGCACTGCGAAATCGGTCCTCATCGACATTCTCTCTTAAAACACTACCTTAGTAAACTGATAAACACCAGCGGTGAAATTTGAAATGGTAAGATTAATAATGGCGCTTCAAAACGCACGCTTTCCCTCTCCACTATATTCCTATGCGTGACTTTCCTCATTCGTTAGCCACACTCATGAGGTATAAATATCCGCACCACGCGTTCGTTAGTTCATCGGATCTGCTAAACGGACCACCATGAGTGCGCCGCCACCAGGATACGGCGAGCTCTGCAAAGAGATCGAGCGCCTGCACGAGCACTCAGGAGACAATGCTTTCCAAGAGCAAGTTATCCGCAAGTGCGTTAGCTACCTCAAAGCAAATCTGCTGGGGAGACATTGGTTTTGTGATAAGTACATGTTTCCAGTATCAACCCATCTGCTTATTCTCTTTCTGTTTAATGCTAAGGGGATATTGGAAAAGTTCAAGCCACACATGGAAAAGGCGCTTAATGAATGTCCTAACTGCGTACAACTGTTCAATAATCTGAAGCTGTACCTAAGAATAACCTTTTCAATCGTTCGACAAATTGCCATGCAACTGGTAATGCAGTTTTTGGACATTATCACTCAATGGGAAGGAGAGCGTGTTGCCAAGATTTTGAAAGATCCCAACCTGGAACCTGCTGTCATCAAAAATGCTATCTTGTCTTGCATGTACGACCCCAAGCTTCTACGGCTAGAAGGTCTGATTGCTGTCGACTTTTTAAGCGCTGTGGAGAAAACCCAGTATACGCCGGATACGGTTCTCCCGGGTTTGGCCTACTTGGCATTAGAACCGACAAACTCCCCATCAGTCCAAGCGTTAGCATACGACTGGATGGAAAAATTGAGGGAAAAGAACGTCATGTTAACCGCAAACCAAGTGATGCCGCCTTTGGTTGATGGGATCATGTATTATTTCTATCGCATTCAAAACTCAAAATTCTATTCAGACGAAGCCCTGATAAAGTTCTGGAAGTTCATGACGAAGTTTATTGATCTTGTCGATAACAATGCTATTTTAGAGAAGTTTAATACTCCTCCGGATTTGGAAAAAATGAGTGAGTACACAAATGTGCACTTGTATCTGTTGATCCGAGTTTTGTTCAATAACATGATGTCGCTGCTCAACGAGCCCTTGTTGGCTTTATTCGAAATGCTCGCAAAAATGTTGAGAAGATTTGGTTCCCAATTGTGGCAACATACTGACCACATTACGTGGTCACAAGTGCTAGATTGTACCTTGAGCAATTCTTTTTACAAGACTCAATTGTTAGAGTCCAACGTGAGTAAAGACAAACTTACAATTGATTGGTTTGATCCTTTGTTGAACCTGATTTCTCAAGTCCAATTTTACACCTCAGCCGTAAGGTATGCAACGTACTTGTTGAACGTATGTGCAAGTGTGACACCTGTCAATCCTTCACCAAATGTATCGATTTTGAGATCCGTGGCCATTAAATATTTTCTTCGGGTGTTCGAAGACACCCCCATTGGCATTACCAGTGAAAAGTACTCCATTTACATGTTGCAGCATAAGGAGGCGCGGACCAATATTGATACTTTCCATAATCAAATCGTGGATTTTGCAATCAAAGAAAAATCACAAGTGGCCCAAGACTTGATCTGCAAGTGCCTCGAATATGACCTTAGTCTTTATGGACACAACACTTGGGAATTATCTAATGGTCGCATACCAGAGATCTTCGATACGTGGCCAGCGATCTACCAAACGTTATTATCTCGACCGATATATGCTGATCCTAACTTTTGTCTGGCACTCTTCAGCAATTTCAAAGGAATCGTTTACATCATCAGCTTCATGAAGCGTAAAGAATCGTTTCTGAAACAATTAGCCGACGTACGCGATAAACATAATGGGGTGGTTGATTTCATGATGAAGATATTCCGGAAATTGCTTGACGGTATTGCATTAAGTGACCCTGAGAACCTCCGGCGTACCATCCTTACCACTGAAGGATCTGAAGCATTATGGGCCACGTTGTTTCTGCCTCATGTTGGTCAATCTGGGTTGGATGTGCTCTATCTGGCATTCAATGATGAAGGTGGTGCGCGGTTGGAGGCGATTAAGCGATTAATCGATGCAGATTTGGAGACGGCGGTGGGTCTGATCCTGGCGTCTTTATGCAAGATTGTCACGGTCGATGCATTTGAACCTTGTCCAAAGATTGTGAGAATCATCATGGATGTTTATCAAGCATTGGGAGATCCATTACTGGGACTGTTAGTTCTGGCGACACTATCGGAGTCTCTGAATATGTTGGCCCTATGGAATGAACTGTGGGCACTTCTCAAATGGATGTACGACAAAACGTTCGTATGGGCCCATCAGTACGCCACCGAACACTTGGAGGAATACGCTCGTGATGTTCTTGACGTTCTGCGGCAAATTTTTGATCTGTTCCGCATAATTTGCGACAAACTCAACAAACCCCCGCAGGAATTGTTCAAACTGGTAATGCTTGCGTTCAATCTGTTGGTGGTATGGTTGAGATTAGGTGATCCTGTTTTGCTCAATCAGTGCCTTGCCCTTGTTTTCGATGGTTTCGATTTGCTGATTGATCTCAATATTGAAATCGATCAAAAGTTCTTGACCTATTTCATTTCCTATGGTGCCAGAGCTAAAAAATTCAACAATAAGCTCTCCACTCAGCAACGTACTGATATTTTGAATAAGGCACGAGAATATGGCGCCACGGATATGGTTGACAAAATTGTTAGTGAAACCACTCAAAGCAGAATGGTTGTATCCGATGATAACCTGCGGCTGCCGACACCATCTGCCTCTGGTTTGACATATACTTCTCGCAAGCTGGGTCAACCATTACAGCAAACGTTGTCCCGTTTTGGTACAGCCACTAAGCTAGCCCCTCGGGCACCAGCTCCTGCCCCTACGCTGTTCAAACTGCCGGGTATGGAAGCAGTACGCGCGGAACTCAAGTCTAATCGTGAACAGACTAAAAGTCCCATAAATCTCAGTGCACCTGCTCCCCCTAGGCCAGCTGGGTTCAACAGCAAGAAATCGTCAGAGCCTCAGGTATTGCGACTGGTTCGAAAGAAGGGTCAAGCTGGAGAAGTTTCTCTGGACGAGGAAGGTGAGACTGATTTGTCCGACTTGTTTGTGGAGCTGAGAAAACCCAAAGCTAAAGTCGTAGAGGTCGACATGCATGGCCGACCGATCCCCAAGTATGTTGGTAAACCACCACGAGGCATGCTGCCTGAAGAATTGAAGCGCAAGGAAGAGGAAAATATGCGCATGAGATTGAACGTGAGTTTGAAACCATTCTATTCCCAGATTCTCAAATGGAACTATAACAGCGATGACGTATACCCCACGGCTGATAAAGATATTTACCAACCAGTAAAGCTTACCTATACTGATGCTCGAGATTACGTGAAAACAGTCGAACCCCTACTCATGTTGGAATGTTGGCTGGGGATACAGCAAGCGAAAAAAACAATTCAAGAAACTCCATTCAAATTGACTGTGGGGCTGCGTCTCAGTGTTGACGGATTTTTTGATGTGTACACGCTGATTCCTAAGGAGGTTATTCAGGACCGTAAGATCGGTGACCTGGATCTTTTGGTGCTTGCTCATCCCGGAAACGGATACATGGATAGCGATCTTAAGCAAGTTGCAAATTATATCAAAGATAATTCGACTACAACTTGCTTGGCCAAAGTCAAGGAAATCAAACTGGCTAATGCTGAATTTTCTGATGTTACTCTCCGTGTTTATCCCCAAGGACTGATGATGGGAATTTTAACACCACAAACGGAGATATTTGGTATGCGGGTTATGCAAATGGTTACAGTGGAGCGCGAGTACCTGTCGCTTAAAGGGCTACAATATTATGACTTGGAGAAAGACATTTTATCCGCCACACCAGCCGCGCCGATTCAAGTATCAGATGAGGAAGCCAGAAAAGTTGGAGATATTTATGGTGTAAATCCATCTCAAGCAAAGGCTATAATGGGCCTGTCGCATTCCAAGGGATTTTCATTGATTCAAGGTCCTCCTGGTACTGGGAAAACGAAGACCATCTTAGGTTGTATTGGATATTTCTTGAGCAATCAAAAGAATCCTAAAGCTCTTGATGTTCCAGGGTATGACAGTAAAGACATCGATGCAAAGACTTTGCCAAAAGTTCTTATTTGTGCTCCATCAAACGCCGCTGTTGATGAACTTTTAGTGCGTATCCGAGAGGGCATCAAATTAAGCAATGGTGAGGTAACGTTGCCGAAGGTAGTAAGATTGGGTCGATCTGATGCCATTAATGCTGCGGTAAAAGATTTAACTCTTGAAGAGTTGGTAGATAGGGAGCTTGCCGCGAATCTAGGTGATCGCCAAAGAATGCAAGTTGACCCCAAGATTCGTGAACAGCACACGGCTGCTACCAAAGAACGCGATTCAATTCGCAAACAAATTCAGCAGGGTGATCTTTCTGAAGCTGAGCTTTCTAAACTTGAATCGCAGATTCGAGAAGTGAATAAGAAGCGAAATGAATTGGCGAAGATGTTGGATAGCCAACGTGAGCAGGCGTCAATACAACATCGTACAAGAGAAATTGAGCGACGTAACTGTCAAGCGAAGATCTTAACGAATGCTCAGATCATCTGCTCGACACTTTCGGGATCTGCACATGATTTTCTCAAGCTGTTACTGATGAAATTTGAGCTGGTAATCATTGATGAAGCTTGTCAATGTGTTGAGTTACTGGCACTTATTCCGTTGCGCTACGGCGCAAAGAAATGCGTTATGGTAGGGGATCCAAATCAATTGCCCCCAACAGTATTGTCCCAAGCAGCTCTGGGGCTCGATTATGAGCAATCCTTGTTCGTTAGAATGCAAAAGCAGCATCCGGATCTGGTATACTTGTTGGATGTGCAATATCGGATGCATCCTGAGATTTCAGTTTTTCCATCAAGGGAGTTTTACAATGGTAAGCTTTCAGACGGTCCGAATATGTTTGACAAAAATTCCCGGCCTTGGCACCATCATTACCCTTTTACGCCTTTCCGCTTCTTTGATGTGCAATCCAAGCATCTGGTACATCTGTTGACGAGATCATTGTTCAACAAAAACGAAGCGAACATGGTGTTAGACATGGTTCTTGAAATTCAAAAGTTTGTTAAACCAGAAGACTTCCCGGGGATGGTAGGGATTATTTCGCCATATAAGGAACAAATCAAAGTTATCAGGAATTTGTTCGTTAACAAATTTGGCTATTTGATCACTAAAGAGATTGACTTTAACACGGTCGATGGTTTTCAAGGTCAGGAAAAAGAGATCATCATTATGTCTACGGTGCGAGCGCTGGAATCCGGCAGCGTTGGTTTCTTGAGCGACGTAAGACGGATGAATGTTGCTCTTACCAGAGCAAGAACTTCCCTCTGGATATTGGGGAATGCTGATTCCTTGCGGCGAAACAAGATTTGGCGCCGCTTGCTTAAGGATGCCGAAGACAGACATTGCTTAAGTCCAGTTACTGGTAATAATCTCAAGCTCTTGATGTCAAAGGGAGATCCAATGGCAAGTTCTCGATCGGTCGATACTAAAGTAATCACACATCAGGATCAGCAGGGCACAAAACCAACCAACTCCAATCAGTCGGTGTCTGAAGTCCACAAGGATGAAACCCAACAATACCCGAATGACGCTTCCGAAAACATCGATAATAATTCAGAAGGTCAGGGCTCGAAGCATAATGAAGCTCGACGCAAGCTGTCTAAACGTGAGGACCAATTCGAGAGAAAACGATTCAAGCCAGCTCCCCAAACCGACGCTAGCGAACTTACACTTTTTGATCGAATCGGTGAAGCCCCCCATTCTGAAAATGATCTTATGGAAGACCGAAAGTCCTCAATTTTCGAAAACACTAGCAGCGGGCCAAATAAATCCACTGGTCGCCATACGCCATATGTTCATCCTGGAAATAATCCCAAGCCAAATAATTCAGGCGTTATACATGCAAACTTGGGGCCAAATCATGAAATAAGGATCCAAGATAATGCTGATGGAGACGACAATTCTCCAAAAGCGACTTTTCATGGCTATCGTGGGCGTGGAGGGCGAGGTCGGGGCACTCGTGGTTACCATGGTGGAAGAGGTACATATCGTGGCGATTCTTCGGGTTCCCATATGAGTTTCCGTGGAGGCCACCGAGGAGGACGTGGAGGTGCCAACTCGTACCGCGGTGGATTTCGTGATGGTTCCCATGTTCCTTCACCGACCAGTCTGGGTAAAATCCCAAAAAACCCTTCAAATCCTTTATTTATAAAGCGTCGACCTCCGCCTAAGCCGTGATTACTCGTTTCCATGCTGTGAACGCCTATATCCAAATGAGGTGATACTACTTTATGATATTAATTTTGGGGTCATTTGCATACTTCAGCTTAAAATTGCCTTTAATGGCTATCGACCTAACTACGTCATTCACAATGAGACTTGTATTATATCATCAGACTATTGGATCACTAACTCCACATCTCCATAGCCGTATTTGTCCTTATTCTCTTGATAGACTCGTTGTAACTCTTTAACGTATAATTCATGGTAGTGATCCAACAACTCTTGAGGTAACTTTTCTTTGATCAGCGATCGCTTCGGTTTGGGATCTTTCAATTTGAATAAAGACGAGAATGATGTGGAGCGCATTACATGTCCCTTGTGAGCCTCCTTCTCTTCACGGTCGCGTTCTTTTTCTTCTTTCTCTTCCTTCACAAGCTCCTCGGCTTTTTCAGGATGTTCTTTCTTCCATTCAGCTAAAGTATTCGCGGGAATGTGAATTGGGCGACCCATGCATATGTTGATCGGGTTACGGTAAGGCAAGAAACCAAAATCATAGATGAAGACCCCACGAGCACTGAAAAATGGCAACGTAAACTGGAAGTTTCGTTTGAGCCATTGTTGGAATTTGTACCCCCAAGAGTTTTTTCGAGGCTTGGTGATCTTGTAAATGTCGACTTCTCCGAAAGCAAACGTGGGAACCAATGAGACGTTTCCCAATTCTATTGCTAACTTAACAAAACCCTTCCGGTTTTTGAGTACCAATTTCATTTGACGCTTTTCATCCGGATCTTCCTTGTCTTCCTCATCAACAGGATCGGGGCCTTTATAGCCCCTTCCTACCATTGTATGAGAGGACACCATCGAGTTGAGTAATGACTCACGAGCACCACCAACAACAATACACACGGAATTGTCCCCGTTGTTAATAAGAGACCTGATGTTCTTGGCCAGCGCCAGGGTCAACCCTAACGAAAGAAGGTAGTCTCGGTAGAAGGGAACGGTAAATTGAGTGGTGAGTGTCAACGGGAAGATGTTGTTTATCCCTGGAAGTAAAGGTTCTTGTTTCAGCGTATCGATGAACAACTTTTTCAAAAGTTTAGGTGGTTCCCAAGGTTCATTACGCAAGGCGTTTGTAGCAAACAACCCCATAGCTCCCATAGAAATAACACCATGGGGATGATATCCGAAAATGTAACGAGGTCCTGTTGTCACTTTCTTCAGTACGCCTCGCCGCTTATCACTTGCGTTGATGCGCTTCTTAAGTCCTAAAAACTTGAAAAGTTTGTCAACACTGGTTATTTGTTTCTCGGAAATCAAATCCTGTTCGTCATCCAGGTCAAGCAGATCAGAATCGGACACAGTTACCTCCGTATAAGTCGGTTCATAGTCGCAGGACTTATGCACGCGAATGGGATAGTAGTTGACAAAATACTCCCATAACTTGAGGTTTTTCGTCCAGTTTTTGACCCGATACACGGCTTTTCCGTTGGTGGGAGTGTGTAAATCAACACCATACCACCAGATAAGGTAGGGTATCACCACGCACGCCCAAACGACAACCCCCAACAGTAGCAACAATAAGAATAAACAAAGGAAGAATGGGATCAGCACGGTGTGCCAAATAATGGCAAGCGTTTCCAATCTCAGATGCAACGGGGTGTTGAGAGGTGCCACATGGATGCGGTTGTCCAGTCGTTTACTTGGGGTAACGGGAATCGAAGGAGACTCGGGGGGCAGTTTGCCGGTGTGTTGCTCAGCATCCACCGGGACGTCTTCCACGGTTTCCAGTGGTGCCAGCTGCTGTTTCCGGTTCTTAACCTCGCTCAGCATCCTGGCCAATAATCGTGGGTGTGGAGGCCACTTCGTTATAGTTTATATTACGAGTAGGGGTGCAGGACATATTCTTGTGCAGGAAGGTGCGATTGCTTAACTTCCCTATTCAGATGGGAGTGGCAGGCCGAGCACACCACGGCGATGGACGAGCGACACCATCACCAACGCACGCATTACCTTGTATCACCAGTCAAGAATGCGGGGTTTGATGAGAGTGGGCCGATCCTGGAAAACCCCATGAGGCGATTATTTGGTGGTGCCGAGTCGGAGGATAACGTTAACCATCGCTACAAGATGTTCCAAAGGGAGTGGACCAATCAGCTGTTGAAGCTAGAACAAATTCTCGGGGAAATGAACACCGAGTTATTTCGAATGCTTCATGACTTTGTCAATCGAGATTTCAGCCGAAGAACACCGGTGGCTATGCTCAAATTGAGTACTAATACTGCCAATAACGCGCGAATCTTGGATCAATTCCGCCTGGGGCTAGACTCTAAATGCAAACTGGCTAGTATTACCTCAAAACATTTCGAAAACGTTAAGATGGCGGTCCGTGAACTTATGAGGCAAGTGATGGATGAGCTGCATACTCAATTGGATGAAGACGATGACGTCAGTGAAGCTCGCGGTGATAAGAATATAACTAAAGGAAGACTCAATTTTGATATTGACATCTTGCCAGACTGGGTGGAGGCCAAACAGCCGCATCGAGTGGTTATCATTGTGCAAGATACCAATAATGTCAATATGAATACCTTGAACGAACTTGTAGCGTTGTGCGCTCTGTTGGGATTACCCCTTCGGTGGGTATGGGGTATATCTCTGAATAATATGGGCAATTGGCTTAATATTAACCTTACTATACCCGTTCGACGTCTCATTGAACCTTATTTATTCGAGGGGACTAGTAACTCAAATTTAGGGTTCCGCATCCTTGAGGAGTTATTTCTCAAGCAGCCAAATTACTTGTTGGATTCGAAGCTCTCGACAATCTTGCTTAAGCGGTTCGAAAAAGCTAATAATTCCGTTGATCTGTTAGTTGCCGAAATCAAAATGTGTTACATGATTCATTTTTACCAGCTGCCCCTTTCGGTTTTACAGGAGTTGGATTTAAATGATCCTCATTATATTGACGGTCTACGCAAACTACCGCTGTTCAAAAAATACGTTGAGTCAACTGGTGATGTTAAGGGACTTATTGATGATGGTTATATTTTTGAATTGTTCACCAAATCCAAAATCGAATTTGCCGAGTACAAGAATCAAGTCTTACTAGCAGTTGACAAAGTAACTTCAATCGCTCGCGGTTTGATCAAAATACCCAAGTTTGAGATCTACCATGCATTAATCGATGGTCGTTTTATAACATCGCTGATCGCTCGAAAATTGGTACAAGTTGTTGATTCGGCTGGCAAAGAAAAGGCTGACGAACTAGAAAAGCTTTTCAAGCATCTGTTTCTGCCAATTGATGACTACGTCTTTTACGAAATATTCACGTTGAATGGTGGTTGGATTCGTCAGCATACTGAGCTTATTGAAAATTACAATAATTTGACTTTGCATCTCATCCGTCCCCCTCTTCGTAAACTGCTTGAAGATGCTCTTAACGACAGTCTGCTATACCTTGGAGACGCACAGCGACCTCTACTCGTCCAATTATTCAATATTTACCGCGAGGCACCCACAAACATCAACATATATGACTTTTACACCACATTCAGGTCGCTTCTAAATCGTCAAGATTTTGAAGACGTGAATGACGATGAATGGAATGAAATGACGTATGCTTGGTTCATTCAGAATTGCTCCACGTTGGTACTGATGGGCTTCTTGAAGGAGAAACCCAAAGGAGATTATTTAGACAAATCTTTATGGAGAGGCGCCTGATACTTAGTTTTCCATTTGAGTCATTATAAAATTTCATAGCGCCATTTCAACACATTTCAACGAGGCCAACATTAAGTTCGGCTGCGCAACTTGGGCCATCTCACTTAAACAAATGCCAGCTCAGTAGCTTGAGGAATATCTGCTGGGTTTGCCGCAGAAGCATTTTCAGATGCCTTAGAGTCATCCAAATACAGTTTCAACTTTTGGGTCACCACATTGTGATGGGCGCTGAACCCTGTGAGGAGCAAGATGAATACCATACATGCCAACACACCAAGGATCATAAACCGCAGGTTGCGGAACATTCTATTCAGAATCTGGGTTGAATTAGCGTACAGTGGCATTGGGATAAGTGGTTGCTAGATAATTCGCAAGGATCGTGCGGCTTTTCTGGTTACACCATAAAGGACGGATCAGACGTGACCGATCTAATACACAAACTCGACAAGATATTGGAATATATATGTATATGGAAATCTAAACGGAAGCTTGAATCCAAACATCGCCTAGTTGTCTGAAGCGGTCCCGCTCTGCGGGGTAAAAATTTACAACGTATCCGTGGTGATCAGGATTATCGCTACCACCAATAATGTCATATCCACACCAAGTGTACTGATCACAATACTCCTTCATGTGCGACCAGGCACGATTTGGTTCGCCTTTATCGTTGTTTGCGATTAATTGACGATACGGAGGAATAATGGCGGATTTGATTTCGAGTTTCAGCGTCATAAATTCTTTGAATTGTTCGACATTTTTGATGTCTGTATAGCGAAGCTTACGACCAAACTCTTTCTCAAAGTTAACGTATTTCAGCATTCCACAATGCTGGAATCCAGAATTGAACCAAAGCAAACTATGATCGTCTTCATCAGAAATATGGCCAGGATGGTTCAGACAAATCTCGTTTGCTTGAACTTTGTATTCCTTCTTTGGGGTAATCTTACCGATTGCTGCAGCGTGATGGTTATTGAATTCATATTGCTCATCACCCATCATTGCCATGCTAAGCCAGAAAAGCTCTTTATCCCCATACACCCTAAGTTTTATCAGATGGAACCAAAACAATACGGCCATGATGAGCGGTTGATCATAGTGCCGCGATCTATCAATAAGCACGACGCCACTTTCCATGTAATGATTGAATCGATCAGTGAAAAACATTCGCTGGGTAGTATGTTCGGTGACTTGCTTGATATTGAACACAGCTTCATCAACTTGTGATGGGAACAAGAAATTGAACCACGGAATATCTTCATGTAGGCGGAACTCGACGTTTGCTCTATCCTTGAAAAAGAGGGTTCCCAGACGTTTATATTTCTCCATATTGAAGAAGTACCCTGGAGGTTGTATAAGTACGGCATCAGCGTCCATCAACATTATCTCTGAAAAGGTATTGAATAATACTGCCAACAACTTATACCCAAACCCATCAAACTTTTCAACATATTCTGGGGTCACACAAGCAGTAATATCCACCATCGAAATGGATTGACTCCACTTCTTGGCAGCTTTTGTCAACTTCTCCATTTCTGCCTCGCCTAGCTGATCTTCGCGATAGATAATTTCAATCGGTAGTTCGTTCTTGTGCTCGCGAAGTAACGCAACTAGCTTAACAGTGTCGTCAACATGAGTATTCGAAATTGTGAGGACGATACCACGACGGCGTAAACGGTTTCGCCATTGACTAAGCCAACAATCATGCTGATTGGTTTCAAGTTGATGTTTTCTTCCAGTCGTTAATTCAGTAACAGTCGGAGACACACCCGTGATCCACGGATAAATCACTCTTTCCAAGTCGCGACACAGTTCCCACCTATGATGTTTAGGGTGTTTTTGGCGGGAGCGCCATTGCGATGCCATGTCTTCTTGACTCTTGACAAATTTGTGGTTGTCATCCTGATGGGGTTTCGACATTTGCAAGAAACACTTGTTGAAAACCCGTGAGTGTGATAAGAACTTCCTTAACGTCTGGTGATCATGGTCCATGATTTGGCGAGTAGCATCGTAAAGCGCTTTGATCTCAAGTTCTACTTCTGCTTCATCAAGTTTGACCATGTCGTCATTGAAGCCGACATCTTCCTCCGAAAGATCCATGTCTTCGTCATATTTGCCCTCGTTTTCAAGCTCCTGTTTGCGTTTCTCTCTGAGCTCCTCCACAATCTTTTGTTTCTCGTCGTTCCAGCGACGTTGCTTAAACTCATTATAAAACGCTTCCCAGCCAAACATGGCAATCTTTTCGTACATGAAAGGTCGATGGCCGTCAATGAGGGGCTCGTTAGCATCGCTGTTTTGTTTTAATACTTGGTCAAAGTAATAATTGCACCGATCAGCCATAGGCCACAGGAGCGACGCCAAAAAATGCTTATTGGACAGAAACAAGTCATCATACACCGTATCAGTCAAGAGGGTATCGTTTTGATAGACGGAAGGATAATTCTTGTTGAGAATGTCGCAAATAACCGAATCATTGGCATCCTGTACACCTAGATAACGTGTAATCGGCTCCACCGCTTTCCATGTAGGTTTCCTGGTGGGCGTCAACACTTGTGATAATAGAAGTATTATCAACGTCCCAGCTGCCACCAGAAACACGACTAGCTTGTACCTCTTTGAGAGTCGCCACCACATCGGATAATTAAGGATTGTGTTCGGTACAGATTTTTGGTTTGCGCGGTGCAGGGATGTGTCAGATAATTACATGTCACCAAACACCGTTGATGTGTTCGCGAAGTATAAGCTGAAAAATCTTATGATTCTTCGTATAAACCTTCGTACCTATGGTATGTGATGAAGATTATGTCTTTGGTTTCGTACAAAATAGGATAATGGGTAATATGTCGAAGAAAAAGTGGCAGGTAACCTTGCGTCGAACAAATTGACGCAACGTGGAATGAACGGGTCTCGAATTACGACGGAAGGTTTTGGTCGACGATGGACGAATGATTGTATTTTCCTGTTTGCCGACGCCCCATTTCAAACGAGAATGTGGCGAGATATCTTAGAGCAAATTGGACGACTACATCCTTACCTCGGAAACCGATCCTTGCTAAGGTGTCGAGGCTTCAAACTCAAAAACGGAGATGGTTCCTACATATACCAACATTGGCGAGAGCCAAGAACACATTCAAAAACACTTAAAATAAACGCCATAAAATCTCGCTCTGCTGGAGTTATCCTACAACCCAGAGAGGTTACTGTATACCTTGCCCATCATAGATTTCCAAACGGTACCGGATTTTGTACTTTGGTAGGACTACCGTGGATGTCCACGTGAAGCGTACCCAGCAGCGACATCAGCTTGATACTAGGCATCAGCTTAATACTGGCCATACTGGGTTTAGCACTAAGTCCCATCAGGTCTTTGCGGTACACCGCCAGACCATCATCATTCTCGGCAACTTTCACGTATTTGTGAATGGCCTTTTTCATCATTGGTGCTTCTCCAGGAAACCTATCATTGATATTGAATCGGCTAAGGACCACGGCCTGAAGCTCGCCTAAAGCAGTGATATCGTCGAAGACGACGTCGGCGATACGGTCAGCAAATGAAGTCAGCAATACCAGGGCCACCCGAAGTTTTTGATGTTCCAAATGGCCCGGTTCACGAAGCTGCTCGCACAAGCTGAAGAGCTGTTTGAAGTATTGAGTGACCAGCTGTTGAGGTCGAGGCCACATACTGTCCCATTGAACAAGGCGTTGCCAGTTATAATGACGTAATAACGGTTCGCAATATACGGTATCAATGAAATCCTTCCAAGACGGCGAAGAGATTTGCAAGTATGAATTTAACAAACTGTCGCCAAGAAATCGACTAGCAGCTCCACCCCAATCTTCAAATCTGATACGATTAGCGACGAATACCTGCTGTATGCGAAGAACTTTGTCCATGACTAACGGTTCCAGGGTCGAGTTGATGGTGATGGCGATATCTAGGATGGCTGGAGCGGGTTCGGTACCCTCATAATTGGCTGGAGGATCGTTGATGCATAATCCGGGGTAGCATTTGTGGAGATAGTTGTATTCAGGTGGTACGTTACGGGTGAGGGAGGCGACCTGAGATTTGAGTTGATCGAGACTTTGCTTCAATTCGTCATTCTCATTTTGGATCGTGGCCACCAGTTCAGCGAGGCCTGACACGCTTGAATCGGTGGGTATCACGGTGATTCGCAGAAGGATCACTTGTTCAAGTTTGTAGATGAACCCCAGGACCCCCTGATCGAGGATTGCGGTAAGTTTGGGAGCATTCATTGGGGTGGCAAAACGTTTAGAAACACACTTGAAATACGCGGCCTTTATATCGGGCCTCGATTAAATCACGTTCAGATAAGCCGACGGTTGGGGTACGTCCCGCATAAAAATAGTGCATGTAACCGGTAGGGGTAAAAACGGGCGCGGTGTGGGGAAAGGGCAAGCAGGGGAACAAAGGACTTTGGGAACTTAGCGAAGGGAATCTATTTCTAGTGTTAGCTACCAGCATCAGTTAGCACCAGCTATCGATTGATCTAATCCGACTGGCTTGGTTGTACCGGAATCGTCGCGAATTGTTACTTGGGGTCGCTATCGTGTCTTCTCGATTGGGCACAAATGTACACACGGGAAAAAAACAATCCCGGTTTGGCGATGTCCATGTGATCGATCATTAACTTTGTATTAAAAACGTGTATACCTATTAACCATTACCCAAAAATGAAATCGTCGTCGAGATGGCTTACGTAGCCGTCGTCTAACTCGTCATCAATATCCCAGTAAGTGAGGGGATCGCGCTGAAGGACACCCGCCGGCGGTTGGCTCGATTGCTCTTCTTCCTCATCGTCACTGAACTCTTCGATGAAAAGCGCCGTCCGGGGGTCGCTTTCCAAATACAAGTAGTCGGGAATGCTCAGTTCTCGGTCGACGTCATATTCGGGATCCAGGCAGTACAACTCTTCCACGTATATGGTTTCATTGTTTTTAAGGGTCATCATCAGCTGATGTTGCGAAGGCGGTTTCTCAGCAGTAAGCTGATCGACCTTCTCGTTGAGCGTCTGTAAATTGCGATGAACTTTAGCGATTTCCCCCAGCTGAGACACCTTCAGCTCCAACACCTGAGACATCATCTGTTGCAACCGCTCCAGAATCTCTTGGGTATCAGGATGGTAGCCAAACGCAATCGGGGTCAGAGTTACCATCTTCGGGGTGAGTTCGGGAATGATGGGCAGCATGAGGCCAGGAGAAAACGGGTGAAGAAGCGCCAGCGCTGTCCGTGTCGAGTCGGGGGTTGATATTTCGGTGCGTGAGAACGCCACCAGGCTATGCGTCATTTGTGAATCGCTAAAGCACTGTCGGAGAAACCTCGAAACCTTTATCGGGGGGTGGGGGCCGTATTTAAGTAAGAGGTGGAAGATTGCGAGTATTGTAATGTACGCCCTGCATAGAGAAGGTCAGCTAAGAACCAGGTGCAGACATATGTTGCCCACAGCCACCGGTGCGGCGGCCCATCTCGGCAATATATTGCTCGAAGTAAAAGCTCGGCATCCACGAGGGAGTGTCCAAGACTCGGTTCATCATGGAGCCACATTGCCACTCGTGTCGTCCCTCGAAGGATGGGTTCGCTAGGCTTTTCCCCTTGTCGTCGTCGTCGACAATTCCGGCAAACAATCACCCATGCGCAGAAGGGCATAACCGCGCAGTCGGGGTCCCTAACGCAAATAAACGATGAGCACGGGAACTTTACCGATTACGAGAGCACATGGCAACATAATTCGATGATACCAAGAAATAAATTAGAGCGTCGATGGTTAGTGTCGGCATTTCCTCCCCCACTAGGACCCCCCATTAGGGGCTCGTGGTCGTCACCGCTATCGTTTGCTTGGACACACCCCCTTCCGACGGAATGTTGCGCAATTCGTGGTATCCTGTGAAGGGCATCTGCGAGCGCTGAGCTCATAGTACACCCCGCTACGATGTAACCCTAATTACAGTAATGCTTGGGGGTGGCCTAACCCATCTAAAGCCCGAGGGCCCTGGGAGTCCCTACTTCCCCCGCAGATGCCGACACTAGACTGGGGAATATTGACAGATTTCTAATAATACCCAGCTTTTGCTCCCTCCTGTGCCCCCCCCTGCGACGACCCCCATCCACAACCACCGAGGATTGTCCCCTCCTTTGAGGACTTTTGTCGGGGTTAACCGGGGTTGCCCTTACCCCTGATTCACCTCCCCATTGGTAACTGACGGTGCTTTTGCCAATTCCTCCACCTGAAATAGGTACCTGGAATTGCCTGCGGCTAGTGAACCAGTGCGGTGGCACGGTAAGTCGGGGCGACGGAGGACGTAGACGGCTGTCGGTCAATGCCCCCGGAAAAAGTCCACCAATCGCTAATCGAGCCTCCGGCGACATTGATGACAGTGGTACCGGGGTTGAGTTGGAAACGGTGTCACCCCCGTGGGACCTTATCTCGTCAATATGACACATTCCCCATGGAATCAAGCCTTGAATAGGTTTCACCTCAAACGAAGAAGCCTTGGTTCACAATGCTGGGGGTTCTGCTTCGGCAAGCCTCTTACCTCCGACAGGAGTACATATCACCGCTCAATGAAATCGCCGATCAGCTGCTGCAGAAGTATGGAAAAATGTCGCAGTACATGGAATTCGAACACAATAATCAGTGACGAAGGATGTATCTTCTATCGAGTTTCATCTTGTGTCCGCCATCTTTGACGTGATCTCTCGTGGAGACCTGCCTTGACGACTTAGATGACGAAGGTTATCTGCATAATTCAACCCCTGTGGATAGCAACGATATCCTAGGTAGATCCCGCCTCATCACATCGGTAACATGGCATTGTCGGAAGTACGTCGGCCTAAATCTGTATACATTCGTAATCGCCTTCCTAACACAGTACCTGAACATGGCCTGTTAAACAGCAGTTGTATACGACTACCGAAACATCGTCAAAGATCACTCATGCAATCGGCAGGGGGTAACAATCAGAATCCCATTCATACAACGTGGGTATAAATTGCTTTGAAACAATTATGGCAAGTTCGTTTCGACATTTCTACATTAGGGGGTTAGCATCCATAACCTACCAAGTTGTCTACGTTATATCTTGTTTTGTGTCATTTTGTGGTGTACATGAATTTGCTGTGAAAACACACACCCCCCTTAATGATGTTCCCTGTACTACTAAAAACGCACACCGATACTCGACCCATAGTTACAATGCTTGTCAAATTTATTATGGTCTCATTTCCGAAGCACCGTCGGTCAGGCGGAACAACTTAAGATTCGCAATCATCTTGACGACTGTTACGACAAAGTTATAACATAACCACTCGTATAATATCTTCTCGATAAACATCTAAGGCGAGTAAAGAGCAACGTCCGTACTTCCCGGTGTTACGTACGTTTGTAACGTGGTTTACGTCTTTCTCGCAACCTCGAAGCAATGGTTAGTTGTACTATGGAAATCGACCCCTTCGAATTGGAGATTTCCGATGAAAAAAGAAATCGTGCATAGACGACGTCAATCGGGATCAACCATCGTTTAGTTGATAATTGTAAGACAAAAGTTCGGGCAAAACTCGTCTGAAATAGACAGTGGACATCTTCCACATCACAATGAGTTTGAACGTCGTTATCACCAAGTGTGCAACGTGACGTGGTTACCGTCGACACTCTTCAAATATACTTTTTGTGCCATAACCAGTATTATGATCGATTTGTTGTTTACGCTTTTATGTAACGCATTATTCCCGTGTTTTGGAAAACAATCCGTTCATAAGCCCTGGTCCTGTGGTATAGCTGTGTGTTTCGAGGTGTCGGCACTGCCAATGTGTGTCACACCACAATATTGCTGTTGCCAAAACTCCACACAATGAAAACTGGATGGGAGTTGTGAAAATTTTGGTTCACGATCAATCGGCAGTTGAGGTGCGCTCATTGATGAGAGTTGAACTGAATCATTGCAATTTCAAATTGGGATGCTCCAATTGATGGATGAAGTCTGGTATCCATTTTCAAGCTACATCAACTCATTTCTCCACTGAAGTCGATTTCGTAGCCAGTGCGTGGGGCCTGCATATATCGCAATGGTCCATGATAACATACTATATAAAAGTCTTTGGAGACAACGTTCCAATTCAATAACTTACTCATGTTGAATGTGAAGCCATAGCCTATTTGAGTTTATCTTGGTCGTTCAATCTATGTTCGGTATCAGCCCCGCGTGGTATAACTCTTTCGTTTACCAAGCCCACTGCAATATACCAGCATGTGTTGAAATGCTCCAAATGTTACAGTGTGACCAGATAACTTCCCATATTTCATTACCTAGAGCTCTATGGGGTTTTGTCGTAGCTTAAATTCTGCCTTCAGCCGTCGGTGACACCAATCGCCCACACTCGCACTTTTCTGTCGCTCTCATCTCAGAACGTTCACATCAACAACCGGCCTCATGTTTGGCTCAGGCGAAAGTCGGTATATCCAGCCGACACTCTCGCTCAAGTCGGCAACGACTGAGCTGCCACAATTTATGACGAATCGGCTGACCAATGTGTCGTCGGCTCCCGTGAATGGCCATGCTAAAAGCCTCGCGATGTCACTGAACCCCAGCCACCCTACGCCTCGGCGGTTTCTTCCTCGACCTGATCTCAACCCTAAGCAGGTGAGCTACAAAATTCAGGTGCCAGGGTTTTCTGCGTTGTCTCCACTTCAACTTGGGGGGAAGTATATCTCTGATATGACCAACATTGATATGATGACTCCCAACGATTTATACGTGGGGGAGTTGAATCCTCAGGATCTGGACGACAACTATAATTTTGCTTACAATCAGGGTTTGGGCGACTTTACGCGATTCGAAGAGGTGTTTTCATTGAACCTCCCAGACAAGTTCTTTGAGGAGTACAACCAATCGAAGGCTAACTTCAAGATGGGCATGTTCCGTGAAATCAACCGGGTGTGGTTGGCAATGGACAACAGGCTTGTATTGTGGAACTATCAATGTCCTCCTCTGAGCTTCAACCATGGTCTGCAATTCACCACGATCGACAAGATGTCTCATCTGATCTTGCAAGTGGCATTGGTTCCCCCCAAGCCAGGCGTTTTCAAGCCCGAAATTACCCATGTGTTAGTAGTGGCTACCACGAACGACATCCACTTACTTCTCGTGACGAACATCGATAACAACCTCGAATTGTACGATCCTCAATTGCTGGTACTGGTGCATGGTCATTCAGTGAACCAATTGGCTGTTCATCCGACCACTCACGACATCTATTTTTGCGAAGAAAATACTGTCAGTATATGGCGTATTGACTACTCAAATAAGTCCCTGTTCATCAAGAATCGATGCGAAAAGGTCTGCCTTACTAATGGGCTTCTTCTGGGTGCTGGAGCTCGTATTTCGAACATTTGGGGGAATACTTCGCTGGAGATACCTAATCATAGCACAACCGGTGCAGAAACCGTCATCCTGCTTCAATTCTCCCCCTCTTATCAAGTCGTTTACACATTGCTGAACAAGTCAACCATCCGTGTGTACAAGATCAACGAAAGAAACGAGTTGACTGAAACTCAAAGGTTAAACCTGGCACAAATCCTCAAGATGGTAACCAATTTGTACGGTCCGACTCTGATGGTCCAGACCTTCAATGAGTTTGGCATTGTTGGAATTGACGTCGTTGAAAAGATCGAACTGAAAGCAGTTCAGTTGATTGCAACTACAACCATGGGATGTCGTATCTTCTTCAAGCTTTCTCAAGGTTATTCATTGGTGACGAGCTCTAAACTACTGGTGTTGCTGGTTAAATTTCCCCCCTCGCGTGAAGAGACGGTAGAAAGCAACAACGACATCGGTTTTCTTGCTCACACCGCCCAGATGCAAAAGAAGTCAAGTCAATACTGCCTGAAGGTCTTGGCAAACACCAAGCTTGCGAAGATCATCAGTCCAGGGATCTTCGTTGCTGTCAAACGCACAAAGCGCTCTGACAAATTGTTCATCTCGACACCCAATTACGGCTACTATAAAAAGCACAACGAAATGCTTGAAGACGCTGAGTTTTACTCCATTGGCGGTGGCGAAGACCCCACGTACGTTAGGGAGGTTGTCCAGTTGAATGCATCGATGGTTAATCCACAAGTACCCCAACCGCCTGTTGGGTATGCCAACGTTATGGCCACTCAGTACACCAAACCTTCTTTACGTTTTGCTGTGCTCACTAACAAGGGTGTGAAAATCTTTGAATATCGTCACTCCAATAAGGTTTTGCTGCTGCTCAAAAATGACTCGATTGAATCTTTCATTGGCGAAAATGGCTTTGAGGAAACATGTAATACATTATTGTATTTGGCGTGTCTGTTGACGAATGAGGTTGCTAAACGGAAGGCACTGTTGTTGTTTGCTCTGTGTGGTGAACCTGCCAGATTGTTAGAGCCAATAATGCCTCTCAGTGGTCCTCAATTGCTGCAATTGTCGGCATTGACTGGATACTCCCCTGCCCAAAATGTGACGCTGCTGTCACATCCTACTGCTGATCAGGTAGTGCTTCTGGACAGATTCTACGGCACTTGTCTTCTCATTCTGAGAGTTTTCCGGGATTTCTGGTTTCAACCAGTGTTTTCATCTTTACCATATATCAAAAAGACCAGCCTGGGTGCGGTTGAAAGAAGCCTGATCAAGCTGGACAATTTGTTGATTGAGAAGCTCAACATCTCTAAGCTGCAATTGGAATTCTTCATCGGTACCACAGTCACTCTTTTGGATTTCTTCAAAAGCACTGGCGTCACCTCAATTCTGGGCTTGCTGGTGCCAAGCAACCTGTCGAATGGAGATCCTTTCCAACTTGACCTGGAGATTTGTCTTCGGCTGGAACACATTGCATTTGCACTGATTCTCAAGCTGTTGGAACTGATCAAAGAAGGCCTTACCTTCTTGATGGTTTTATACGAACAACAAGAACAGAGTGATAGCAAGCTGCTTGTGGAAGTGTTCAAGGGGATGTCGGTGCCGGCTCAGGTTAATTTGTTGACATTATCCTTCAGTAACATTCTTTTGCCGACCAGAGAAGTCAAGCAATTAGTGAAGGACCTTTTCAGCAATATCGTCAATCAAAAGATTGCCATGGGAGGAGGACTGATTGATGTTGTGACTAGCCTGTTGAAAGGCAAGTGCGAACTGTTCTGCCTGGCTGACGATGTTTTCATTTTCAAGGCAATCGAAAACTTAACAAAGGCTAAAAACATTGGTGCTCGCGATCAAGACCTTCGGGATAAGTGCTTGCTGAACGCTACTTCCTTCTTTGAAAAAGCATTTGCGCTGTTATCTTACGACAACATTGAGCTGACAGTGGACATCATGGTTGATCTTGAGTACTACCAAGGCGCCGTTGAGTTGGTTTTGAAGTTGATTCAAAAAGTTGGTCTGATTCCTAATTCGAACAAGGAGGAAGATCTTCAATTCAAGAAGCGTTTATACCTGTTGATCTTTAGCGTTCTTACAAAGATCGATCTGAAGGCGCTCAAGTTGAGCGACCTGGATGGCGATACTCTGGCATTCATCAACCAAGTGCGAAACCCAACTTATGAATTGTGTTTCGAATGCAAAGACAAGGACTTTCAGTTTGCTCTTTACCAGTGGTTCATTGACCAGGGAGTACCTGAGCGCTTGTTACTGGTGACCACGGGCCCCATCCTTGAATTCCTTACCGAAAAGTCTCGCTCGCTGTTGAAGATGCTGGACCTCTTGTGGATGTATTACGCGAAACGTGAGGAATACTTCGATGCAGCTTGGGTTCTCTACTCATTGGCCATTCTGGACTTTGATATCGATTTATCTCAACGTATTGAGTTTTTGGCGCGTGCCAACGGATTCTGTAACTGCGTTTGCCCTCCCAATTTACGTCAAAAGATGATTGAGTTGTCACTGGTGGTTACAGAACTCTTCGATATCGCCACCATTCAAATGGATCTTGTCAAGTTCGTCGAAAATGACCAGCGCATTAGTAGGTCAAACAAACAGACCACTGCGCACAACTTGTACCACTCCAAGATACTCCTGATTCTGGATTTATTCAACCAGTATGCGGATCCACTTGGCTACTACGAACTCTGCCTTGTGATATTTTATGTGTCTGATTACAAGAACACTGATGACATTTTGAAGAGATGGGAGTTACTATTGGAGAAGTTGTACTACGAGTTTAGTCAAAACCCCAACCAAACTCCATTTTACGTTATACTTGAGGGGTTATTCTCTGAATGGGGACCCAAAATCAGTGACAATGATGTCGTGTTTCCAATCGATGTTTTAATGAAGCTCGTGGCCAAGTACGTCAAGGAAGCTATTGACGAGTTTGGCGCGGGACAAAAGCCCCCTAAGGGCTATCTTACCAACTTGTTTGTTCTGCTGGGCGTAAGCTACGACAAGGTACAACATGTGATGCGACTGGTGATATCGTTTGACAAAAACTTCGAAGTTTATCCTGGATTCACTAAAGAATTGGAGACGCAGGAAGTCGGCTGTATGATCAAACAATCTTAAAAAGAGTTATGTGAATTTTATACGAAATGCATATGTGGCGGTTCAAACTTGTTTACAAGGTTATTAATTAGTTGTGTTGCGATTGAGTATGTTTGGTTTTAATTATGCTAATAGTGCTCGATACAACAATGCCATATCCATAGTGTAGTATATTAGGAAGCGTCAAAAAACGACCCCTCACGCCGTCTCAACATATTTGTCTTTGGAATAGTGATTTTGGGAGTGTGGCTCACTTGTTGCTCGATGCTATCGACGATTAATTGCACCGCCGTATCCTCTGCTCCCGGCAAAATGATATCGGCATATTCCTTGGTCGGCATGACATACTCTGTCATCTCTTGCTTCGCTCCTTCAACATAATAGTTCAAGACTCGACCAAGCAGGTATTTACCCAGTACAACGTCACGACGAAGCCACCTAATAAGACGAGTGTCGGGATCACCATGCAAGTACACTTTGAGCTGAGCTATGTTTCTGAGGCGTCGATCATAAAGAGCATATAGTCCGTGAACAATGACGACTGAATAATCTGCCGCAAGCTTCAAGACTCTGGCCAACGTCTTATCAAAGTTAAATCTCAGGGGCTTCAAAGCCGTGTGAGATACGCCCGTCTTGTCAACCAGGATCACTCGCTGGTCACCGTTGTCCCAATCATCGGTGACAAGAGTTTCAAACTCCGCCATGTTCACCAAAGCCACTTTGGCATCGGATCCTTCAAGGTTATCACGTAGTTTAGCGGCAGTAGTACACTTTCCCAGACCATGGCCCCCTCCGATTAGCACTACTACCATCGTGCTTGATAAGGATTCGCACCTGAATCAGATCATCACGAAGTCATCGCGAATTGAAGGAATGAACAATTTGGAATTCACCCAGAGGCTGTCAAATGTCGAGGTGTTTCTGACGTTTGAGCTGATGAATCTCAAGCCGGATTTGCTCAAAGGTATCTATAATTATGGCTTTGAAGCCCCTCTGAGCATCCAATCTCGTGCCATCGTGCAAATCATCAATGGACGAGACACAATTGCCCAAGCTCAATCGGGGACGGGGAAAACTGCAACCTTCAGCATTGGTATGTTAGAAGTGATCGAACTGAGGTCAAAGGAATGCCAAGCCCTCATTTTATCACCTACGCGTGAATTGGCAGTCCAAATTAATCTGGTGGTGAAACAATTGGGGTCGTACATGAACATTCAATGCCACGCGTGTATTGGTGGTACCCATATGGGTGATGATGTCAAGAAGCTCTCCTCCGGTGGTCATCAAATTGTTTCTGGTACTCCTGGACGTATCGTTGACATGATCAAACGAAGACTTCTTCTGGTGAAACAAGTTAAGATGCTCATTTTGGATGAGGCCGATGAATTGATGACCAAGGGGTTCAAGGAACAAATTTATGAAGTCTATAAGCATTTATCACTGACGGTTCAAGTGGTTGTGGTGCTGGCGACCCTTACCCCGGAAGTTTTGGAAATGACAAGTAAATTTACCTCCGATCCCGTGAAAGTATTGGTGAAAAGAGAAAAGGTCACTCTTAAGGGTATAAAGCAGTATAAAATCCAATGTGAGGAGGAGCAGTGGAAGTTTGACACATTGTGCGATTTGTATGATAACTTAACCATCACTCAAGCAGTCATTTTTTGTAATACAAAGGCGAAAGTGACATGGTTGGCCCAACAAATGAAACGTCAAAATTTTACGGTTACTCTGATGCATGGAGATATGAAGCAAGATGAGCGTGATAAGATTATGGCTGATTTTCGACTGGGACAACTGCGAGTACTCATTAGTACCGATGTTTGGGCCCGGGGGATTGACGTACAACAAGTGAGTCTTGTCATAAATTACGATTTGCCTCTTGATAAAGAAAACTACGTCCACCGAATTGGTCGACTGGGGAGATTCGGCAGAAAGGGGGTGGCTATAAACTTATTAACCAAGAAAGACACCCCTGAGCTCAAGGCTTTAGAACTGTATTACAAGATCAAGATCAAGGACATGCCTCTGGATCTTCAAGTGATGTGAGCGCGGTTCACACAATGTCATTGTTAGCAGATTCTAATGTGGTCTTCCGTCCCGTCAAATTCATGCAAGTCATGAAGATACCCTAAACATGTATAAACGTGGCTTCAACGTAAATATAATTGACAGGGTATCATTGCTCATATCCGGCGGTTTTTGATTCTTAGGTCGATTTTGCTAGTCGATTATCTGTAAGCTTGCCGGAGGATCATATACCGATCAAACTATTCGTCGCATAAATTAAGATTCACACGACCAAATCACTCATTGCTATGGGATCAGCCGCAACATACTATCGCCATCGGTTGGGTTTTACAAGTTGGATGTGCTTTTAGTATTTCAAACACATGTGGGACTCACCCTCGTGATAATTTTTTTAGACGATGTAGCGTTAGTTCTTCTCATCGCCCCATCGCGAATATAAAACGCTACCGAAAAAATTCTGCCTGCAAGTATATCCATCCCAACATGGACGAACAATATCTTCAGTCGTTAGAGACGACGTTAAAACTGACGCTTGTGCCCGACTCTAATGTCGTGAAGCAAGCCGTCAACAAGTTGCAGAAGGAGTTGTACCCTCTGCCTGCCGCCATTCCGGCTTTGTTCCAGCTTTTGCTGACATCGCAAGATGAAGCGGTGAAGCAGTTGGCTGCCGTCGAAGCCAGAAAGCGGGTCTCCGCTGCCTGGGACACTCTTGACCCTCTGATGAAGCCGCTGATCAAGGCTAACCTTTTGCAGCACACTTTCGGGCAATCGAACAAGAAGATCAGACACTCTTGTGCTCGTACCGTAGCCGCCATCGCCGAAATTGACCTCGAAAACAACCAATGGGAAGAATTGTTGCCTGCTCTCGTCAGCGGTGTGCAAGATGCCAACCCCCAAACTAAAGAAATGGCTATCTTCACTTTGTACACCGTGCTCGAAACCCAAGCCACTCCCCTCGCCAAGCACGTTGGCGACTTCTTGGACTTGTACTCCGGTCTTCTCCGCGATGAATCGAGAACCAACCGCGTCAACGCCGTTCTTGCCCTCGATGTTTTGGCTCAATACCTTGAAGAAAGCGAAGATCTTGACCAAACCTTGACCAATAAGTTCAAGCAATGTATTCCTGGTATGGTTGATGTTTTGAAGGAAGTCATTTCTCTGAACGATGAAGACCTGGCTAAGGCCGTATTTAACGTTTTCAACGGTCTCGTGTTCGTCGACGCTAAGCTCATTGGTGACCAATTGGTTGATCTCATTCAATTCATGTGTGAAATCGCTTCCAACACTCAATTGGACTCCGAATACCGTGCCTTTGCCTTGCAATTCCTCATCTCGCTGATTTCGTACAGAAAGTCGCGTATTTCTCAAGCTAAGCTTGGCCCCGGTTTGACTAAAATGGCCGCTAAGATTTCTGCTGAAGAAATTGATGAAGATGCTGAGCTCGCTGGTGATGATGAAGAAAACGAAAACGAAGAAAACGAACCTCCTGCTTTGGCTTTGCGTTTGATCGCCATGATGTCTGGTGAGTTGCCGCCTTCGCAAGTCATCGTGCCTTTGTTCGACAACTTGCAACAGATGTTGCCCTCTCAAAACAAGTTTGAACGTCGTGGGGGTTTGTTGGCCATTAAGGTGGCTTCGCTGGGTGCGCCTGACTTCATCCGTACCCAAATCCACAAGGTTTTGCCTGCTATCGTTGCTGGCTTGAAGGACCTGGAGGTGATTGTCCAGGTTGCCGCCCTTAAGACTTTGGCTAACTTGACTGCTGAGTTGCAAGACAGTGTCGCTGAATACCACGAGGAATTGTTGCCTCTCATCATCAATGTGATCAACAATGCCACCTCTTTGGCTGCCTACAAGTTCGCTTGCTTTGCTTTGGATGGGTTGATCGAATTCATGTCCCACGAAGCTATGGGTACTTACGTGCAACCCCTTATGGAAAAGTTGACCGTCATGTTGCAACAAGCCAACAACAACGTTTTGCAAACCGCCATTGTTTCCGCCATCGGTTCGACTGCCTTTGCCGCTGGTAAGGCGTTCACGCCTTACTTCAGCGAAACCATCCGTATTTTGGAACCTTTCGTTGCCAGTGGTCAACCCGTTGAAGGGGTGTCGGAGGACGATATCGAGCTCAGAGCTATTGCTTTCGAAAACATTTCCACCATTGCCCGTGCCGTTGGTCCCGAACTGTTCTCGCAGTACGCTAAGCCTCTTGTCGAAGCCGCCTACCACGCCGTCAAGTCTGACCACTCGAGAATTCGTGAATCTGGTTTCGGGTTCATCTCTAATATGTCGAAGGTGTACGGTGCTGAATTTGCCAGCTTCTTGGAGCAAATTGTGCCTGAAATCTTGACTTGCTTGCAACAAGAAGAATTCTCCTTCAACGAAAACTTCGATGAAGAAGGTGAAGACGAATCCCCTGTCAACATCCACACTGGTATCACCATTGAAAAGGAAATTGCCGCTCTTGCTCTTGCTGAGTTGGCCAAGGGTACCGGCAAAGACTTTGCGCCCTACGTCGACGCTTGTATCAAGGTGTTGTCTGACCAAGTGGAAAACTCTACTGGTATGAGAGAAGCCGCCCTTCAGTCTACCTTGGCCATTGTCAAGGCCATGTTCGTTGCCCAGTACGGTGAAGATTTCAAGGCTCCTAAAGGTGTACCTAAGCAGGCTTATGTTGACCAACCCATCATGGAATTGATCAACACTGCTCGCTCGGTTGCTATCACTCCTTTGGAATACGAATTCGAAATCACTATGGTGGCTTCGATCCTTGACGGCTTGGCTGACTTGATTAACACCATTGGTGCCATTGCCGTGGTTGACGCCTCCAACACCGAACAACTCAAGGCTCTCTGTGTTGAGTTGATGAAGTTGCTCAAGCGCGAACACCCTTGTCAAGTTGAAGACGACGAAGGTCCCGAAGATGATGATGGTGATGCTTCTGAAGTCGATGCCGTCATCTTTGAATCGATCCTCGAAGTGTTGGTCAACTTGGCTGCTGCTCTCGAAGGTGACTTCAACGAAATCTTCTCGTCGTTTAAGGATGTGATCTTGGCCCGTCTCAACTCGAAGCTGAAGCCTATCCGCGTTGCATGCATTGGTGCCTTGTCGGAGATCTCTTATGGTCTCAAGGCTGCTAATCCCTACACTCAAGACTTGTTGCAAGTGTTCATTGACCGCTTGCAAAACGACAAGTCCCTTGAAGTTAAGTCGAACTCCGCCTATGGTGTGGGGGTTTTGATTGAAAACAGTAACCAAGACTTGTCTGCTATTTACCAAAATGTGCTCGAACTTTTGTTCTACTTGTTGAGCAAGGCCGGTAAGACTGCTGAGGAAGATGAGGAAGCTAAGGATGTCGTTGACCGCTCTTACGCTAACGCTTGCGGGTGTGTCGCTCGCATGTACTTGAAGCAACCTCAATCTATCCCCACCAATCACGTTGTTCCTGCGATGTTGGAACGCTTGCCTTTGGAAACCGCTTTCGAAGAGAACGATTCGATCTTCAACATGATTATCAAGTTGTACGAAGCCCAAGACAGCACCATCGAGGCTGAAACTCCCAGAATCATCAAGATCTTCTCGGAAGTGTTTGTGAAGGATGCCAAGCGTATCAAGTTGGTCGAAGAGGCTACTTTGGGTAGAGAGGAAACCTTGGACTCGATGAAGCAATTCCCCAAGGAAGGTTTGCGGGAAAAGGTCGTCGAATTGCTCAAGTTCTTGGACTCAAAGCTGAACGGCGCTGTCTCGCAAGATGAAGTGTTGAAGCTGGTGTTGGCTTGATTATAGAATAATTAGTGTAATGGAATATGAAAATTGTATTTGGTATATGGGAGTTATCATCAAGCATAACTATAACGATCCGCTGATGCTGCACAATGTAAAGATTCGACATGCAGCTGTCGGTGGGTGAGATTTGATCCAAAACCTGCCAAATTGAGACACCAATCAACGATGTAATTGAGTTTAAAAATGTGGGTACTGTAAAAATAGTAAAACCTCATGACGTCCATCATACTTGCCGTGTTCTCGATAATCGCCTTCATTGTGCTTATCCCACCGTTTGTGTGGCAATGTCACAAAGGGAATACGGCCCAAGCCATGCTCTTTTTCTGGCTTGCCATCACTGACCTTATCACTTTCATAGGAGTGATAATCTGGGGCCCACAAGATTTCAGGAATCGGTGGAATGGCAAGGTTTATTGTGATTTTGTGAGTCGATTGGATGCCATGACAAATATGGGAAAAGTACTGGCAGTGTGTGCCATAATGTTCACATTGAATGAAATCTTGAAGCTGAAGAATCCAAGTTATATTGACCCTCGATCACTCAAAAAACGGGTGGTTATATGGGTGATTTGTTTGCTGATGCCATTATATGGATTCATCGTAACATTCTTTATCCAAAGTCCTCGTTTCAATATTGTACGTCATTACGGATGTCGGAGCTCGTTTTCTCTGACAACGACAACTGTGGTCATTCTATACGTTCCCATGGGGCTTATTTTAATCCCTACAATTGCATTTGCGATGTTAACTGTCAGAAATTGTTTACACAAGAAAAAGGAACTCGCCAACATTTTAAAATGTACGAACTCCAATATGCTGCTTTCCCGATTTGCTCGAGTGCTTGTGTTTTCATTGATTGTCATTCTCGTTCTTACTCCACTCACAATTTACATCATTGCAACCAACTCGCTGATTACAAAAGGAATGGTACCATTACTGTTCATTTATAATCACGTCACGTTCAACCAGATTCGAAAGTTTGATATTGGTGAACGCCCGCTTCTTTCTCGGATTATCAACACAGCTTTACTGTATGTTGCTATATTGATTTTGGGTACTGGTAAAAGTACCTTGGCTATGTACACAACGGTTTGGCGATTCATCGCTCGTCGACCTCAGCGAGACTCAAGGGCACTTGGCCAAGTGGACACAATTACATGTGTTGACACAATTCTGACTCGTACTGACTCTGTATACAACGCAAAGAATCTCAATTTTGACCTTGAGATTACTCGTTGTGGTTAATGAATCAACGTATTGAATTTCGCCTCAAAATCTTTGGCGGGTATTTTCCCCTGGGTTTCTCTCATAGCAAGACCAACTAAATATTTCATCAGCTTCTTTTGGCCCTTAAGAATCTTTGCCACAACGTCACTGTTGGCATTGATGATCTCTTGACAAATCTCGGTGACAGCCTCGTTGATTTCCTCTGAAGATACCAGCTCATCGGGAGGCATCAAGTCATATTTTTCAAGTAGTTCACTGACGGTACCTTCGTCTTTGTGCTTGATCAAATTGTAAAGCAAGTGGCGAGCCGAAGTCAAGGATAATTTATTAGAAGCGACCAAGTTCATAAGTTCCACGACTTTGTCAACTGTCAAGAGATCAAAATCCATTGGCATACCCATTTTGGAGAATGCGGCCGGCACTTCCTGAGTTACCCAATTATTGGCCAACTTGGGGTTTTTCACTTTTTCAAACACATCAAAATAGAATGCCAAAATTTCAGGATGCTCAACAAAATGTCTTGCGTATTTGAGATCCAAACCGTAAGGTTTATTCGAGAGTTTCCGCATAATTTCCTCAGGAAATTCAGGAAGAATGGCTTTGATTTGACTTCCAATGTCGGAGTCAAGGAATACATGCGGAAGTTCAGAGTCGGGAAAGTAGCGATAATCAAGAGAATTTTCTTTTCTTCGAAGTAATGTCGTGTTTTCGCCGTCCCAACCCCGAGTCTCTTGTTGAATTTCTTCGGGCTTCCCCTGCTTTATGAGTCCAACTTGACGCCGGTATTCATGCATAATAGCTTGTTGGATTTCGGAGTGACTGTTCAAGTTCTTGATTTCAACACGAGGATTCCCATTCACACTCACGTTAACATCGACACGGATAGCCCCCGTTTCGAGATCACCTGTGCAGACACCCAAATGCCTCACCAACAGCTGATACTTTCTTACAAATGCTTTCACCTGATCGATAGTGTCAAAATCGGGTTTAGTAACAAGTTCAATCAATGGAGTATTAGCCCGGTTGAGATCAATATTGATGGTATGATCAAATTCGTCATGATTAGTTTTACCGGTGTCTTGTTCGATCTGAATCTGCTCAATACGAATTGTTTTGGGTTCTTTCACTTCGTCAAACTGCTTATTCAACTCCAACTTACCCAGTTTGGCGATGGGATGATAATGCTGGGTGATTTGGTATCCCAATGGCTGGTCAGGGTAAAAGTAGTGTTTGCGGTCAAAGCAACTATGGTGTTGAATGTCACAATCCAAAGCGACGGCAGTTTTCAATGCTAATAGAATTGCCTCTGGGTTAAGCTTAGGTTGCGTACCCGGTAAACCAGCATCAAAGTAAGAAACATTACTGTTTGGCCAAGCGTTAACGCTCGTTGGACTGAGCGAGAAGAGCTTGTACTTCGTTTGTAATTGCGTGTGTATCTCAAGGCCACATTTGAGACGATAATTGGGGTCTGGATGGAGCTCGGCAAAGAGCCGAGTTGAGGTATGAAGGCGGCGAAGCATATCAGAGCCCTGGTGCGCGATGCGAACTCGACAAGAATGTAGACTACAGAACAAAATTAAAACTTAATATATGTAAAAAAAAAGACCATACAGTATTTGTTTGATTTAGATTTTTTGGAAAAGAAACGCTTGTATTGATTTTGAAGATTTTTCAAATTTCTCACATGTTGTTGTGGGAATTTCATTCTGGTTAGATTTTGACAAAAGCTGGGAATCAAGGAAAATCGTAAGTTCGAGTTTCGAATGCCACGGTAGTTGAATACAATCAAAATGCCAATCATATGTCACTCAGCCTTAGTCTAGATTGAACCATGCTACTTTGCTAGGCTTTTCTTGTTGTGCTCCAAAGATAATGAAATGTGAATCTAGACCTAGTGTAATGGTGACGCGAAACCACTAAAAGCTCTCGCGTAAAGACCAGACAAAATATCTAAAAGCTCATCGCGACGGTTAATCATCTTATTATGTATTCAACCGTTGTGTATGCCGGTCTGTACCTCATTTGTTGCCTGAATATTGATGATTTTTTGGATGCTCGGAATTTTCCATGATCACCTCGCGAAAATGGCATAAGTGGGGAGCGGACCAAAGCGGTCATGGAAAATCCCGAATGATGTATTTATATAAGCCGACACCATGAAGCAAAATTTCTCATTAGATTGAATTCGATATGTCCGCTGTTCAACTTGTCAAATCCTCGTATGGTAAAGCCAACGTGAAGTTCCTCAAGGTCAAGAAGGACCCTAAGAACAAGAAGAAGCAAGAAATCATCGAAGCCAATGTCATGGTGTTGTTGCGTGGGGGTTTTGACGAATCGTACACTAAGGCTGACAATGCTTCCGTGGTGCCTACTGACACTGTCAAAAATACCATTCTTGTGGAAGCTAAAAATACCAATGTGTGGCCCTTGGAAAGATTTGCTGCTCACTTGGCCAAGCACTTCACTACCAAGTACAACCACGTCACTGGTATTGAAGTTACCATTGTGCAACAAAGATGGTCGAAGTACCCCTTGTCCAACGGTAAGGTTCACGACCACTCGTTCAAGCACGAAGGTCCTGAAACCAAGAGAATTTACTTGGACTACGACCAAACCACGGGCGCTTTGAAGCTTACCTCGGGTATCAAGGATTTGACGGTGCTTAAGTCGACTGGTTCGATGTTTTACGGCTACCACGAATGTGACTACACTACGTTGAAGCCCACCACCGACAGAATTTTGTCGACTGACGTTGATGCCGTGTGGGAATTCGACCCCAAGGCGTTGCCGAACTTGGAAGCTGTGTTTGCCGCTGCCGACCGGGGTCTTTTTGACAAAGCCTACAATTCGGCCCGTGAAACCACGTTGGAATTGTTCGCTTTAGAAAACTCTCCTTCGGTGCAAGCTACCATGTACAACATGTCGTCATTGATCTTGGAACAGGTTCCTGAGATCAAGGAAGTGTCGTACGCCTTGCCCAACAAGCACTACGTGTTGTTCGACTTGTCGTGGAAGGGTATCGAAAACAACGACGACTTGTTCTACCCTCTGGCGGACCCTAATGGATTCATTAAGTCGACTGTGGGTAGAGCTAACGGCAAGTCCAAGTTTTAGGACGGAAACATATAGATTTGATATCAGCACAATAAATAAGACACGATTGATAGTATTTTGTACGAGCATGAATTTAGGCCGAAACCAAAGGCTGCCGAAATTTCACGCACGATTACAGCCAGTGCTGTTGGTTCCATCAAGAGTAATCTGAAATCAGTAAACGATTCACCACTTCATTGCCAGGAAAATAGCTTCCGATAGTTCGTTCCCCACAAAAGAAATCTCTCTTATGGTGACCTTTTTGTATACAGTACATCGCACCGACTGAAAAAACCATCTACTTATCCTTGAACCAACACACATCCAGCATGAGTGACTCGGTGGACCTCAAACGCGAGTCCGATGGGGAGTTGGTTGAAGATGTTGGTGAAGCCTTTGTGAAAGCCGAGGAAGAAGAGAGAGAAGCGGCTAAACGCGAGCACGATGAAATGGAACCGCTAGCATCGGAAAGTGGTGAACCAGCGAGCACGACTGACGTCGGTGACAGAGATGGTGAAGAAGAAGAAGAGGAGGAAGAAGAGGAAGAAGAAGAGGAAGAAGAAGAAGAAGAAGAGGAAGATGCTCCTCGTCGAAAGCGCCGGAGAGCTGCTAATCAATTCATTGATATCGAAGCCGAGGTCGATGATGAAGAGGAAGATGAGCTCGACGAAGACGACGAGGAAGCTGAACTCATCCGTCAACAATTCATTGCCGACGATAGAGCCGACGAAGAAGGTGGTCGCCGTGATGATCGTTTGCACCGTGAGTATGACTTGAGACGACAAGAAGCCGAAGACCAAGACGCAGAAGAGTTGGCGCAGTCTCTTAAGGAGAAGTACCGGCGCAGTCACGCCGTGTACCGCGGCGATCTGGCAACGTCAGGTGCTGTATCGCAGAAGTTGTTGATGCCCTCAATCAATGACCCCGCCATTTATGGTATCCGTTGTAAACAAGGTGCTGAAAAGGACTTGGTGCGCAAGTTATTCGACAAAAAGAGAACCTTTGAAAAGCGGGGCCAGCCTCTTGACATTTTACTGGTGTTTCAACGGGATGCTTTCCGAGGTTACATTTATATCGAAGCCAAAAGACCCGATGCAATTGACAAGGCCCTTAACGGGATGATTAATGTTTATGCAAGAGACAAATTGTTGGTACCCGTTAAGGAATACCCCGAATTGTTGAAACAAATTAAGTCTTCGGATGTGGAAATCGTTCCCGGTATCTACGTGCGTATTACTCGTGGTAACTATAAGGGGGATTTGGCCATTGTCGATAACTTATCTGAAAATGGTCTTGAAGTTCGTTGTAAGTTGGTTCCCAGACTTGACTACGGTCGTAATGATGAATACGATCGCGAAGGTCGTAAAGTTGTAAAGCGAGGCGGTGTACGCCCGTTGCCCAGATTGTTCAATGAACAAGAAGCCCGCCAATATGATCCAGGTAATCTCCAACCAGGTCGTACCCGAGGTGGCTTTTTCTACAAGGGTGAAGAATACAACGGAGGGTTTCTTTTCAAGGATTTCAAACTCCAATTCATTCAAACGAAAGATGTCCACCCGTCTCTTGAAGAGCTCGACCGCTTCCAGCAGGGTAAAGATGAAGATGGTGGTCTTGATTTGGCGGCCATTGCCGCCCTGGTGAAGCTGTCCGGTGGGTCTGATAGTCTGCCGTTTCAACCTGGTGATCGTGTGGAAATTAAGCGGGGTGAATTGGCACGAACCGTGGGTCTGGTGGTGGAAGCTGCACTTTCTGAGGTAGTCATCAATGTCACCAACTCCGGTGACCCCAATTTTGTCAACCAGCGTATCACAGTTCCCGCCGGAGACTTGAGAAAAATGTTCAATGAAGGTGACCACGTAAGGGTAATTACTGGTAAGCATGCCGAAGAAACTGGTTTAGTCATCAAGGTTGAAGGCGAAAATGTGGTTTTGGTTTCTGATTTGACCAAGAACGACATCAAGGTGTTCGCTAATTACTTGGTTAAGGCCACCGATGCGTCAACGGTAATTCATGACTTTGGCCAAGAATACGACATTAAGGACTTGGTCCAACTTAACGCAAGTACCGCCGGTGTCATCGTCAAAGCTGAACGAGGGATCTTTGAGGTGCTTACCACCGATAACCGTACGATTTCGGTGAAGCCATCGGGTATTGCTTCCAAACTCAAGTTGACCCGCCGAGAACAAGTGGCCACCGACCGTAATGGATCCAAGATTGCCGTCGGTGATACTGTCAAGGATGCTCTTGCCGACAAACACGACAAACGCGAAGGCACGATCATCCATGTCTACAAACTGACAGTATTTGTCCAGCTGAAGGAAATCACCGAAAACCTTGGTATTTATGCCACCAACTGCATTAATGTCGCCACCGTTTTTACTAAGGACCTGATGACGACCAAATCGCGTGGTCCCGACTTGTCGCTGATGAATCCCAACCTTAATCTTCCTCAACCGATGGCGCCGCCATCATTCCGAGCCCGTGGGCCCGGTGGTCGCGATAAGTTGATCCAGAAGGATGTTACTGTCACCCAAGGTAATTATAAGGGGTTGATGGGTAAGGTGGTGGATACTACAGACACCATTGCAACTATCGAGTTGCACACTAAGGCCAAGCGGATTAAGGTCGACAAGAACAAGTTGAATGTTATCTTTAAGGGTCAAGCCATTCCGTATTTGCGCTTTATTGGCGCGCCTATGGCTGCCGGTGGTGAAGGTGCTGGTTCGAGGGCGTATGCTCTGGGTGGACGTCTGGCCTGGAACGGAGGCGCTACTCCCGCTCAAGGGGCGGGCTCTCTGTGGGGGTCAGGCGGAAACACGCTGTGGGGATCGGGAGGCAACACTCTGTGGGGTGGTGCCAAAACTCCCGCCTACTCATCGGGTGATAAGCTGGCATGGGGCGGTGGCGCCGGCGGCGCGCTGGCGTGGGGATCGCTGGGAAGTGCCTCGACTTGGGGTGCTGGCTCTGGCTCTGGCAACCAGCTGACATGGGGCGGAGGCTCTACGTGGGGTGGCTCTGGCGGTGGTGCTGGAGGTAATGGCGGTGAGTCCACCTGGGGAGGCTCCCTGAAAAAGTCAGGCTCGGGTTCGACGTGGGGCGGCGGCGGTGGCGGCAACTCCACCTGGGGCCAGAACCAGGGAGGTAACCTGACGTGGGGCCAGAAGAAGCTGGGAGGCAACCTGACGTGGGGGTCTCTGGGGTCGGGCGGCAACTCGTCGTGGGGGTCGTGAAGGTGACGTTTTGTATTATAGAGATGATGACCATGAATTTGTGTTCGATCTAGTGTGGTCTACAGGTAGTAATCAAACGTCGGACACTGGCAATAGTCTATCGTAGGTACATGTACTCACCAATTGCCGGGGGTATTACAAAATGGCGTCATTGACAGAAAACGCCGTGCATCGCGCAGCGCTACCATGCAGATGCCCCCCACATTACAAAGTGGAGTTGTCGTCGTCGCCCCACCAAACCCACGTTTAAACGATGCCAGCCGTGGTTGTTGTTGGTAGTGGTGTGCTTGGACTCTCGACAGCATGGGCCATCAAGGAACACCATCCTGAAGTCGCCGTTACCGTCATCGGTCGGGCCGGTCCCCACGTTCGTCTGACTAACTTGACGATGACTAACGATCATCGGTACACGTCTCCGTGGGCGGGAGCCCATTTCCGACCCTTCCCTCTGAAAAATGACCAAGAGTGGCGGGAGAGTCAATTTACTCGAGCCACTCAGCGGCGGTTCCGCAAACTTGCCGAGACCAATCCCGAGCTGTCGGTGCAATTTATCGACGGCGTTGAGTACTTTGAGGCTCCCGATGAGTTCTATCAGGGGTTAACCAAAGGGTATCGTGAAGATATGGATGGATTTGAAGTGTTACCTGCTGCTGATCTTCCTCCAGGAGTGACGATGGGAGTAAAGTACCGGACGTGGGCCGTCAATTCTCCCCTTTACTTGCAATGGCTTTATCGCAAATTGTTTTACGAGTACCAGGTGGACTTCATCGAGGCTGAGCTCACCAGTTTGCGACAAGTCAACCACTACGTCGCCGGTGACCCCATCATCGTCAATTGCTCGGGAATGGGGTTGTTGTACGACGGCGGCTATGATGATCAATGCTACCCTATCCGAGGCCAAACGTTATTGGTGCGGCCCCCTAGCAATAACAAGTATGCTGCCACCACAGTCACCCACCAGCTGAAGCATGGCCTCTGGACGTTCTGTATTCCTCGTCCCCTCGACGGAGGTATGATCATCGGGGGCACTAAACAAATTGGTGATACCTATGAAGGAGTCCGTGATGAAGACACTCATCAGTTGATCACTCGAGGACAAATGCTATTCCCCGAATTGTGCAAAGACGGCAAGTTTGACGTGGTCAATATCAACGTAGGGTTTCGCCCCGCGAGAAATGGAGGATTGAACACTCTGGTGGAACCTTTGCACCACCACCGCCACCGTCAAAACCACGTCATCAACAATTACGGTGCCGGAGGGATGGGCTACGAATTATCTTACGGACTGGGATTGCAAGTGGTGGAACATTTACGCCAGTTAATTCGAGCAAACAAACTTTAGCTACAACGTACATATAAACCTAGCGACATATTCTATATAATTAACTCCTTGCCGGGACCACTACAACATCGGATCGATAGACGATTACGGCTTTCCATTGGTATGGTGATGTCTGACGTCATTCGCACTCTGGTAGAGACTCTGCAGAGAGCCCATCTGAGAATGCCTGCACTACGCGTATCGCGGCTTTTGTAAACAAATAGTGGTGTCGGGGATGAAGGACATTGAGTTGATCGAACAACAAAAGGAGAACATCGCTCCGCTAGATTCGGGCCGTCTGGTTCTGAAACTAGTGTCCCACCTCCGTGGGTCGAAGCTGTCCAGCTCCGACGTTCAGCGTCAGCGAGACGACTACGAACAACAACTAGAGGAGCTCACGGAGTTGGATGACCCTCTTCAGGTATTTGTCGACTACATAGGGTGGATGCGTCACGCCCACCCCCATCTGAACGCTCTGCCGGAGCTTGTGACGTTGCTAGAGCGAGCGACGACACGGTTTAAGGACGATACCCACTACCATAACGATCCTCGTTTCGTGAAAATTTGCTTGGAATACTGCCGCCTAACCGATATCCCGCGGGAAATGTTGATATATATGCTGAAGAAGGGCATCGGAAGCCATCTAGCGGTGTTCTACGAGGAGTTTGCCCGGCATTTGGAAGTCCAGGGCCAAATCGACGAAGCCAACGAGGTGTACCAATTGGGTATAAGTCTTGAGGCACGACCAAAGTCTCGCTTGGAGCGCAACTGGCGCCAGTTTCGTGAACGGGTTGGTGATATCAGACTGCCCATCGTACAAAAGCGTCGTCTCCTGGGAGACACGCATGTGGCATCGGCACCAACGATAGCGCCGGTAAAACGTTCGAAAATGACCATCTTTCAAGATGAATCCATCCCGCTGTTCGTGGAAACAATCACAAATGGCAACATTGCATCTGACCCGTTTCTGGGTGGACACCTTCATGAGCGTCTCAAAGAAAATCAAGTGACTCCATCACAATGGGTTGGTGAGACAATCAAACAAAAGATGCCGCTTAACTTGTCGACTAGAGCAAAAATCCCCGTTTATGTCGACTCTCAACAGCCAAATGCCCTGGCGTCGTCATATCTCCCGCAAGAGTATACAATAACCCAAGATGAATGTGAAGACGGTATCATCACAGTTTACAAAGTTCCAGGAAAGCATACGGAACGCATCCACATAAATACCCAGCTTTTGAAATCAGGCGACACCGAAAGATGTCCATTTGAGGTTTTGATGGCGTGTACTTCATTGCTGATACCGAAACAAAACACCCCAACCGAATGCATCCGATACGAACCCCCCACAATGGCACCTCCGTCACCAACAGTCACGTTCCATGGTCGTGATTCCCAACAGGTGGTTCAACGAATGTTTGGGGTAGGAGTCGACCTTCATGACTCTTTTGAAGAAGAAGTGGCTCTTCGGACCGCCAAAATGCATGAACCAACGGAAAACTTCACCGATTATGTCACTGTGACTCTGATGGCTGCTCCTATAGCGGAACCGGCAGATGCCACCATTCCTACTCAAGAAGATTATTTACGCAACCAGTCAACCCCCCCTACTGTACCAGCGTCTCCTCAAGAAAGCTCGCCTTTTACTGTCGAAGGTGCCCAAGAAGTACTCAAAGTTCAAGTGTTTGACATTGGCGATACGACCATTAGAGATAATCGCCTTCATCAAGTCCGGCCGCTGAACCTAAAGGGATTCCATGACAAATGTATGGTGACAAACAGGAAGGCTGGGAAATATCGAGCGACGTTCAAGCTTGGTCAACCAAAACCAGCGCTGCTGGCGGCGCTCATTGACTTTTGTGGAGACGACTTATACTTTATCAAGCTGGAGTTGGGAGAAGGAGGCTACGGCACGGTGTATCTAGTTGAACTGGATCTGGGAGAATTCAAAGCCCTCAAGGCAGAAACGCCAGCGCTGAAGTGGGAATTCTATATCCTAAAGGAATTGGAGAGACGCTCCACACATCTGTCGTACTTTGTGAAGCCATATGAATTGTACTATTTTGCTGATGAGCTGTGGATGTTCATGGAGTACTGCCCCCAGTTCTCTCTCCTTGATTTAGTAAATCTCGCAAGAGAAACAACTGGGAAGTCATTATCAGAACCTATTTGTGCTTTGATCACCATTGAGCTCCTTCGAGCCGTTAAACTTTTGCATCAGCTGGATATTTTGCACGCAGATATCAAACCTGACAATGTGATGGCTCGTGTATCGAGTCTGGAGATGTCAATCGTTTTAATTGACTATGGTCGAGCCGTCGATTTAAGCTTATATCCCGAGGGAGCTCAATTCACGCTGCGTATTGTCAGTAATGGACTGGAGTGTCTTGCTATGCAACGACAGCAAAGCTGGGGCTACGACGCGGACTATTTTGGGGTAGCTGCCGTCATCTATTGCCTCCTTTACAGCGAGTTTTTGAAGGTTTCCGATGCCGAAGGTGAAGTGAAATTGGTGACGCCTCTAAAGCGGTGGCATCAGGATTTGTGGGGACCACTCTTCAAAATATTGCTCAATCCCTACAAAAAAGATGAGCCACAGATGCCATTGACAACGATTGACTTTCACATTAAAAGATTGGAGGCCTGGGTATCTCATAAGCAAGAGGAGATCAAGGCAAATTTGATTTCCTTAGAAAGTGACTTGGCAAAGAAGCGCCGTTGTCATGAAAGCCGTTGAATGTGGGACATCCTCAGGTATTGGAAGTTTTTTTGTGTGTCCATAATATTTTACGGGGATGACCATCATAAACAGTTCCATTAATGCTCATCCGTCATATAAACTGCATAATATAAAAATGAGCCATCTTTTCGATACAGTCTTCCTTCTACCAGTGCCTATCAGTTGCTACTGATACGTTTGCTAAATTTACACAGCTCATTAGTGGGTCCACAAAAGTTAAACTTGCCTGCAAAAGATGTTGTTGGCTGAAGGAAATTTCAATGATGTGTAACCTTGCATTTCAAATTGAGGAGGCCTAATCGTATCACATTCTTCATAACTTGGGGGCGGCGAGGTGGTGCGTCGTTTCGTACATTTTTCCGACAATGAAATGTTGGAAAGTCCCCCTATCCAAGTGTGTTACCAGGTGCTGCGACGAGGGGCTGTTAAATTAACGACATTGAAACGCGTTTCAATCTAAATTTATACTGTGGCTATAGCAAGACTCTGATGGAATAACTACTCAAACGTGGTCATGATTAGTTGTAGAAAACAACTGTAGACTTATGATACCGGTAGGCATACGGTGGCAAACTCTAAGTATCGTAGGATCAAGTTTTTGAGCCTGTGGCGCTTAAACGGACATTTCCTTCATTTCTCGTTGCATGGTAGTGTTGTCGATTAGGAGCACTGCACAACACGTCCTCGCTTACACACGCATGATGCAGCACAATGTATGAGATGACATAAAGAAGGTACGCTGTTTCCGACATCCTCACTGAGATCTACTACAAGTGCATGATTTCAAAATCCCATAATATTTTTCACTACACAGAAACCGAAATTAAACCTAAAAAAATGAACCGATAATTAACTTACAACAAGTTAAGGAAAATGGCGGCACCAGCCACAAGAATGGGCAAACCAGCACCCGAAGCACCGTTAGCGGTTTCAACACCAGGAATGCTGACCGAAGGAGCGGGTTGGTTAGAAGGAGCAGGTCTCAGCTGATCAGCGAGAGTAGTGTTGGGAGGAGCAGGAGGCTTCGATCCTTCAGCAGTAGGAGCGGGAGCAGGAGGTTGTTCCTCAGGCTTAGTAGGAGCAGGGGCAGGGGCAGGAGGTTGACCTTCCTTCGAAGGAGCAGGGGCAGGAGCAGGGGGTTGCTCAGGCTTAGTAGGAGCAGGAGCGGGAGGTTGACCTTCCTTAGAAGGAGCGGGGGCAGGAGGTTGTTCCTTAGAAGGAGCAGGAGCAGGAGCGGGAGGTTGACCTTCCTTCGAGGGAGCGGGGGCAGGGGGTTGACCTTCCTTCGAGGGAGCAGGAGCAGGGGGTTGACCTTCCTTCGAGGGAGCGGGAGCAGGAGCAGGAGGTTGACCTTCCTTCGAGGGAGCAGGGGCAGGAGGTTGCTCAGGCTTAGTGGGAGCAGGAGCGGGAGGTTGACCTTCCTTAGAAGGAGCAGGGGCAGGAGGTTGCTCAGGCTTAGTAGGAGCAGGAGCGGGAGGTTGCTCAGGCTTAGTAGGAGCAGGAGCAGGGGGTTGACCTTCCTTCGAGGGAGCAGGGGCAGGAGCAGGAGGTTGTTCCTTAGAAGGAGCAGGAGCAGGAGCGGGAGGGTGTTCGGGTTCAGTCGAAGGAATAGGGCAGTAAGTGACATAAACAGTCTTCCGTTCGTGGTCAGTAATGGTGGTAAGACCAGTTTCGACTTCAGTTTCATGGCACCCGTTGTCTTCGCACGAGGTGATGGTCACACGGGTGGTTTGGATGTTGGTTTCGTGGACGGTAGCTTCAGGCCCTTGAGTGGGAGCGGGAGGCTTCACTTCGCCTTCAGCGCTCGAAGGAGCAGGAGGCTTCACTTCACCCTCGGCGCTCGAAGGAGCAGGCTTAGGAGCGGGCCCTTCAGAAGGCAAGGGGCAGTAAGAGGTGTAAATAGTCTTGTGCACATTGTCAGTGACAACGACGAAACCAGTGGTGACCTCGGTTTCAGAGTTGGTGCACTTAGCTTCTTCACAAGGCACGGTGATGACGGTGGTGCCAACAATGTTTTCCTCGGTGGAGGTCGAGTTAACATAGATGGCCGCAGCGGGCACAGCGAGCGCAACAGCGGTAGCAGCAAACTTCATTGTATAGCGATTGTATGTGTTGTGATGAGTAAGAGGTGGCGAAGACTCGATATTTATAATGGGAGGCTACAGTGTGATGCAACACCTACTTCACGCTGGTCGAAGGTACTATGGCAAGATCAGCAAGACTGCATAGTAACTTGCATACAGCAGGAGTATGCGAGTAATTCCCCCTGCGAAATTATCCAAGCGATGACAATACAGCAGGAGGTAAACACACAACTTTATCCGACACTATCATCCAGACAAGCTTTTACATTTGCTAAAACTCTAGAGTAGTACCGATTCCGTTTACTGTTCATGTATAGCTAATGACCACAAAATGTACTCGCCACACTCATTAGACCGAATGGCCAGCGTTCCGCATGCAAGCCCCGCCACCTGATATAAGGGGCGTCAACGTCGATGCAAGCTGCAGTGAAGCACATCGTGATGAGCCTAGTGTCGCTAGGGGCAACGATTAAAGCAACCATACCATCGCAGGGCTTCTGCGGCGCACACGGCCCCGATATACTCTAGCAACCTCGGAAACATCACTCTATCATCGTCCGGTCATTTTGATCCATGTAACTCGAAAAATCATCAAATTTGTCGACTTCGCTTATACGCGACGCCCGGAACGGCAAAATTCCTACATGCATCTGCTTTTCCGGATGTCACTCAATGCCAGCCCACAGATTTGATGATTATGGAGTTTCATCGCAGGTGGCACATGGTCCGAGGCACGGCCCCACTCTCAGTGCGAAACTATATACAGGAATAACCGCCAGGAGCCAGCGACGGCCCCCTTGCAAGCAGTCGGTGTTCCGGGGCAACCGTCACCATGTGACGAAAAGTACGAGGAAGCTATAACTAAAACCCTGACATTTTGCGATGTTTGATGTTTGCTACTAATATTAAATCCACAACAACTAAAAATAGTCCACGTGACAACCGAAAAGTCGTACGGAAGTAAGCCTCTACTCCAAGTAAACTTTAAAGGTAGCAATTTCAAACCCTCGCAACTTGATATCGACGCTTCCGTCTTTACCGACAGTCAATTCCTCCAACTCGTCTTCCTCCAAGGCATTCGTTTTAACCACCTTCTTAACTTTCAATTGCTTTGAGTCGAAAGTCAACTTACCCGTCAGTGACCCACCAAGAGCTTCGTACACACGCAATACCAAACTCTTTTGATTTGCCATGTTCTCGTACGCCTCGTAGGTATTCACATCAGCATCATTTTCCCCTCGCTTAATGTGCGATAACACAAGCGAACCATGCTGTTGTTGATGCAACTGCACAGCTTGTGTCAATAACCCCAACCGGTTGTCACCATCGGGAATGACACGATTGACACGATAGTTGAAGTCCCAAGCTAACTTAACCGTGGCCATGCCGATATTGCCACGATGAGGGTAGACGGCATACTCAAAGGTGTGCTTACCCATATCGGCCTTGTCATCAGGAGCCTTCGCCGATCTCAACAACAGTAAGCGCATCAAGTTTCCATGTACCAGTGACCCGTACTTGCAATCGTTGAAAATAGACACCCCATAGTTGTATTCACTCAAATCCAAAAACTTATGGTGACAAACCTCAAATTGCGCCGTATCCCACGAGGTGTTGTAATGCGTAGGGCGCTGAGTAATCCCAAACTGGGTCTCGTAATTGGCATGGGTTGCGGTGTAGACGCTAGTGGGGAATTGTACCTTGAGGAACTTGTTATTCTCATGCCAGTCAACCTCGCATTTGAAGTGCACAAAGTTTGGAGCATCCTCGGATTTTTTACTCAAACCTTGTAAGGAAATTGTGGTTTTCAAGGTCAGCTTTTTCAGGATCTTGTAGTGAATAGTGATTGACAGCTCGACAGGATCATTTGAAGTATCGATAACTTCGCCGCTATTGATAAAACCAAATTTATCCAAGGAATACAATTCGGTGTCCCATGCAGGAAAGTTGAGCGGCTCGTCATCCACAAGGATGTACTGGTTGAAACCAACTTCAGCACCGCCTCGAGTCTGTTTGGTTTTAGTCGTATCAACCACTTCGCGATTGTTTTCAACATCATAAAGTGACGTGATGATACCAGTTTTGGAAATTGTGGCTCTCAAAAGACTATTGGAAAGAACATATGAATCTCCCTTAGCCTCAACCAGTGCAGGAAATACCAACTTGGAGTTAATCACGGTACCTTTCGAGGTAACATTGATCAGGGTAAGGCCAGGTTCAAGACCATTACGTTGTACCCATTGCTTCATCTCGGGAATATTGCGTGAGTCAACGACAACATCGTTACGCTCCCAGGGCGAAGGATTGAAAAATGATACCGGTTCCCCAAGCAGACGCTTGCGATCTCTCAAAACGTCAAGAACCTCACCAATCAACTTATCCATCTTCTTAAGATCCTTAGTCAACATGGGGTAAGCCTCATCGTAATATACCATACCAATACACGAACCCGGGAACACATCGTGAAATTGGCACAATAACAAGTCTTCCCATAAATCCTGGATTTCGTGTTTGGGGTACTTGTATTGCTTTGGGTATAAGATCAGAGTCAACGCAGCCAAGTACTCCAAGTTGTGCAATTTGATTTCACCAAATCGTTCCAACTTTTTGATGAGCGCTTGGGTAGTGTAGGTTCCCCGATGGTATTCCAAATACATTTCTCCGTTCCACAGAGGAAGGAGATCACCGTTGTCAGTGGTCTCTAAGACTTGATCATAGAAATCATCAACAGTAGGGCCCAAGTGCACCGTAGGCATTAACCCAGAGGTATTGGACAACCCTCGACAGCGACGGATTTTCTCAATCATTTCTTCCGTGGGACCACCACCACCATCACCATAACCATACAACAATAAGGCCAAACTTGATTGTCCCAAGTTTTTGTTGCCACTTTCAGAGCGAACGACGTCACCGAAGTTAGCATGAGCCGTATAAGTGTTAGCGGGAGGCATGTGCACTAACACCTGCGAGCCATCAAGACCGACCCAATTGAACGTCGATAACGGGAAAACATTGATATTGTTCCATGAAAGTTTTTGCGTCAAGAACCGCAGAATCCCGGAATGTTGGCAGATTTGTGGGATTTGCAGCGTGTAACCAAATGTGTCAGGAAGCCAATAAATGTTCAGATAGAAGCCAAACTCGTTAAACTGGAACCGTTGTCCCACCAAAAATTGACGAATCAACGATTCCCCATTAGGCAAGTTGGTGTCGTTCTCAACCCATGAACCCCCAATAGGGAAAAATTGGTTTGTGGCAAACTTCTCCTTAATCTTGTCCAATATCTCTGGGTGACTTTGTTTCAACCATTTGAATTGCTGCATTTGCAGGGCAACGAAAACAAACTCAGGGTACTCGTCACAAATTTTGAGCTGAGTCGTCCATGAACGTACGATTTTACGTTTTGTTTCAGCAAACGGCCATTCCCAAGCGGTGTCAATATGGCAATTACCAATACCAATAACGTCAACTCGTTTATCGGGATTCAGGTAATGGCTGAATACATCTTCGGAGTCGACATCGTTTCCGAGTAACGACAGCGCCAACTTACGACCCTTCTCAACCAGCTTTTCATCAGTGGGGTCGAAAACATCCATGATATCGTTACAAACGGTCAAAGCCTTATACTTTTGCCAATGACCGCCAGGAAACTCGCGAGCTGCATCACCCAAGATCCAAAAGTCCCAATACAAACGTCTAGCCGTCAAATTGGGCAAAACAAGGTCGCAGGTCGTGAGTTGAAAGTAGCGGTTAGGGTCAGGGTGTCCGTCCAGGCCATTACCAAACATGCCATTACAAGCAACCTCGATGTAGAATGTTTGTCGATCGGAGGTAATGTACTCTTTCGGAAATCTAAAGTAGTTACGATCACCACCACCAGTGAAAGCCTGCAACGGTAACCCTTTATGGTTGTAAATCAAAGCTTCCAGCTGCGAGTCCCACTCCAACTCAATTGCCTCGGCTTTGAGCCACTTCTCGGGAATCTCCACGTGCAACTTCACCCAAAATGTCTTCCACAGAGGTCCAAATCGGTAACCCACGTCGATGGACTCCCATTCAACGGTATCCCAGTCGATATCTTTGAACAAAGGACGCTCAGTTCTTTGATTGGGACCATCAGGAACTCTCCACAGCTTCAAATTCCCAATTCGGAATCTATCATAGTCATATACCGCGGGCAAGTTCAGGCCGCGAAATTGACCCCTAGAGTCAATGAACTGACGCAAACGATCGGTATAAAGGCGATCTACAGGCTTGTGATTGGGCTGAAGCCGCCGAGAAGGATAACTCATGATGGTTGTAGGTCTATGCGGAATCCCCACCCTTATATGGGGCAACACCTGCACAATGGCTCCGAGAGTCCACCGGGCTACAAGTACATGGCTTGGTGAAGGTCATTTAGGGGTAGAAGTTATCCCAGCCGAGACTCGGCGGAATAATCGGGTCATTCACAATGCCCATATCACTCGCTAGTGGAGCCCCAACGTGTTCGACGTGCCGCTCGTACCAATGGCAAGGCACGACATAAATTGTAGAGAAAAGAAACTACGACGTTTGATACCGAACCAAAATCTAATTTTATATTACCATCTAGGTACACTTAACACATAACGTTCGTAATTCTTCTTCATTGAGTGTGAACGGGTTGATCAGCTTCAAACAGTAACACATGGGGGTTCGATTGCACCTTGGATGCAGCCACTTCAGGCAAATCGACGGCAAAACCCTTGATCAACGAGTATTCCTGGGTGACCTTGCCACCCAGTTGCTCAATTTGTTGCTTGATCTGGTTGGCCTCTTCGTCGGAGGTGCTTTCTTTCAAAGTGACAATGTATTTGGACATAATTGCTGATACCACGGCGAATTCGTTGCTCTTAAATTGAAGATTTCGCTTACCTAATTTTTGCCACTGGCGCACTGATACACTGGGTCAGATAACGTGACTCTGTGACCTTCCCCACCCCGAGCGGCTTCATATAAATGAAGTACTGGCTGTCGTGGGATCGTTTCCTCAACCGCTGGCGCCGCAAAGGTTTCTGGCTATACACCGCGTTAATCCTTGGATCATTTGCCTACTTGTGGTACAGCATCGGTCACTTACCCCCGCCACCTCCTGCTCCTCCGAAAAAGCCCAAAAAGGGAATGGAACGTCTTTCACGTCAACGGCGTAATAGTGTGGAAATCACACTCAAACGCCATCCCGACAGCCAATTATCTCAATTACATGAGCATCAACTGCAAAAGGAGCCCCATGTCGTTGACACTTGGAGCCGGAAGCAGTTGACCCGGTATCTCCACGATGAACGTATTTATCCTCCGGCTGATTTACCCCTCGATGATTTAAGAGTTAAGGTTCGTGATCTCTACGACCGTGATATGCAACATATGTCTTAGTTTCTCTGGTATAAGTAACGATTTTGATGTCACTCACATTGTAAGTGCCAATGCCGTTGAGTACGGGTACGATTGGTTTCCCCTCTCAATTCGCTCCTTTTTCGGACCACATAGCAAGCTGGGGTCGCCACAGCTTACGTCATGGCACCAATTGGTAATCACACGACCCTACCAGCCGAATTCTGCCACAACTGAGAGTGAGCAAATATTCTACCTTAACGGTTACTTTAGACTGTAGGAGCGGCATACTATAGTGGTTACGGCGGTTAAGATCGTATAAAACCGATGGAATACCCCAGATTTGCGACCATGTCACCATCGACGACGCCAGGATGATTTTCAGGACCCTGTGAATCTCCGTTGGTAGAGGCACGCCCTGCTTTGCCGCCCCTTATTTAATGGGGTCGATCAAATTCCAAATTCTCCAATCATGGTTAAAGCAGGTAAGTTTTACCAATGGCGAAAGAATTGAGGAATTGCCGACCCAATTGCCGATTAAATAGCTGCTAACGGTCTAGTTGCTGTTATTAGAGGTGACTCTAAGGTCTCCGGTGTCGTCCACTTCGAACAAGCTTCGGAAAACGACCCCACCACCATTTCGTGGGAAATTTCGGGTAATGACCCCAATGCGTTGAGAGGGTTCCACATCCACACCTTCGGTGACAACACTAACGGTTGCACCTCGGCTGGCCCCCACTTCAACCCCTTTGGTAAGGAACACGGTGCTCCCGAAGACGACAACCGTCACGTCGGTGACTTGGGTAACATCACCACCGACGCTAGCGGGGTCGCCAAGGGTACCAAGCAAGACACCTTCATCAAGTTGCTCGGTCAAAACTCGATCATTGGTCGTTCGGTGGTTGTCCACGCTGGTACCGATGACTTGGGCAAGGGTGACAACGCTGAATCCAAGAAGACCGGTAACGCTGGTGCCAGACCCGCTTGCGGTGTCATTGGTGCTGCTGAATAAGCTAATCTATAGCCAATACACTTGTTCTTCACGTATAGTTCAGTTCAACTATTGCATAATATAGTCACAGAGTAGTAACGAGTCTAGATCATACGGGGGCGTAAATATCCGGGGCCATATCGCCGAGTCGTCGTTTGTGGCATTCAATATACCACCTTCGGAGCTACGTCTAAAAATAGACAAACACAAAAAAGGAGTAACATAGTGAACAGACGCGTCGATTGAGAAATCAAGCGACAATACACCGACGTTGACTACCATAAATGCAAGTTTGAGGAGTGATACAAATAGATAATACCATAACGGATCATTCACGTCAGCACGGCTCTGTAAATTTATCGCCATGATGTACATTGTGTTTAGCAAGTAAACACGGAGATGACACGGCAACACTGGAGACAAGATCAGGTGCAAACGTCACCAAAATCTATAGAATCATAGCTCACGGTTATAATTGACCAACCATGTTCAACTTTACGGAGTATCCTCAAGTTTGTACGCCTTGCCGAATCTAACACACAGCCACATGTTATGATAACTGACTATCCTTTCTATGCAGAATAGTCGGCTTAGTCTTGAGTAGTTAACTCAACCAAAAGTGGCATGAATCGAGATATATACCCAACGTTACCTGATTCAATTTACTCCTAGTGCAATAATCTAGTACTACTAATTATCCGTTGATTTATCCCTACTTTGACGTCGTTCTTGTTAAGTGCGCATCTCACGATTTTTTTGAACCGCTTGGCGTGCGTATAGGCGTACCTTTTATTTCGCTACCCAGATCTCACAAGCTGATTACCAGGTCAAGCCGGCACCATGAGCGATGATCCATCCAGCGGTAACGCGCCGCCGGTGAGACGCAAGCGGGGGATGTCTTTGCGGTCTCAGCTTTTCACTAGGCTGATGCAACAGACTCAAAGCCCCCCGCCGGAAGACGATACACCCCAACCAGCATTACCACTACCACCGTCGGTTCCCGAACTTCCGAAGATTCTGGTTACGACCACGCCTGGACCCAATGAGCCGATCGAGTTGGATAGTCTTGAATTGGTCGCCAATGCGGACGAAGCGTCTAGTCCTCCCGATTACCATGATACAAATCATTTGGCGCGTTCTTCATCACTTTTGCTGGTAGCTTCGAACAGCCTGGGACTGCCATTATTCGGACCTCGAAAACACCGGCGACCGCCATCATGGCTACAACGACTCACTCGAATCAAAAATAAGATCACCGGTAACACTACCATCCCTCCTTCAGACAATGGTCGACTCATTCCTGTTACGACCAACTTGTCTTCGGTCAATCAGGACTTTGGTGAACCCCTTTATAACCCTTCTACCAAGGAATTGATAGATGACCGTACCGGTGATCGTTACATTGATAACACCATCACTCTGAGCAAGTATACCGTGTGGACATTTTTACCAAAACAACTCAAAGCGCAATTTTCTAAGTTGGCTAACTGCTATTTCATGGTGGTAGCAATTATGCAGATGATCCCCACTTGGCTGACAACGGGTCAATACACTACCATCGTGCCTTTACTCATCTTTATGCTGATATCAATATTGAGAGAAGGGTTTGATGATTGGAAACGCCACAGTCAAGATAAAGAGGAAAATTCAAAAGTGTCACGTGTAATACGAGAAGATGGAGAGTTGGCAACTCTCGACACCCACCTGATTACGGCGATCGTCACGGAAATGGACCTGCAACTGGACGGATCCAGTTCTGACACGCTGTTTATGAATGATGATCTTATGCGTCGTTACAACTTGAAACTGTTTTCGACGCGTTGGAAAGATATTAAGGTTGGTGACATCATCGAACTTCGCGAAAACGAATGGATCCCCGCTGACATAGTTCTTTTGCTGACCCTGGATCTTGAACAACAGGAAGCATTTGTCGAAACTATGGCACTTGACGGAGAGACAAACTTGAAGCCGAGGGTCCCTCACCCAGAATTGGCCAAGTTGTATACGCTGGTTCAAGGTCTCAAAAATTCTCGCGTCCAGATGGCGGTTGAGGATCCCAATTTGGATTTGTACAATTTTGAAGGTCAATTTGAAGTCGATGGTGAAAAATACGCCCTTGGACCCGAAAACGTGTTATATCGTGGGTGCATACTCCGGAATACACAGAAGGTTATCGGTGTGGTGATTTTTACCGGTGAAGAAACCAAAATTCGCATGAATAATATTCGCAACCCTCGAACAAAAGCACCGAAGCTCCAAAAGAATATTAACTATATTGTGTTTTTTATGATTTGCGTTGTTGTTCTATTGCTGGCCTTACTGACTATGGGCCAAAGGCTCGAATATAACAAGTGGATCAAGACAGATCGCTTATGGTACATGTTTGGCGAAGATGCTGGGGTTGCTCCTACTCTTATGGGTTACATCATCATGTATAACACATTGATTCCTTTGTCACTTTACGTTACAATGGAGTTCATCAAAATCATGCAGTTGTTACTCTTACAGTGGGACATTGATATGTATCATGTTCCAACGAATACGCCCGCCGAGGGGAAAACTGCTACAATTTTGGAAGAACTCGGACAAGTCCTGTATATTTTCAGCGACAAGACTGGTACTTTGACTGACAACCAGATGATATTCCGAAAGTTCAGCGTTGGTGGCACGTCTTGGTTGCACGATTTGGATTATATTCAAAAGCAGCGAGATGATCCAAGTTATGAAGCAGCGCCAATGATGCCCCTGTGGAATGCTGATCTGAAATTTTTGACAAGGGCGAGTTTTGAGCCGGCGCCGGCGCCGCGCACACTGATGGCTACTATAGCTCGTCAACTGATGGATTTGGTTCGAGCTCAGACCATTGACTTAGCAAGAGTCACAACCTATAAACTGACAGCTAACCCAAACCGGCCACAGGTGATGAATAACTCATTACAGCTTTTGCGATACCTTCAACTGAATCCCCAAACCCTTTTTGCTAAGAAAGCATCTTTTTTTCTATTGCTGATTGCCATTTGTACTTCGTGCCTTCCTCGCCGAGCTGAAGCAGGCAAAGACAAGGGTGATACAGAGGACGATTTGGATGATGATGGTAAAATCGAATATCAAGGTGCCCTGCCCGATGAGTTGGCTTTAGTCAAAGCTGCACGAGACTTGGGGTACGTCGTTTATTCAAAGCAGCAAAATACCGTTACTATCAAGACGTATCCCCGAGGATTTGATCAACCGGCTAAGTTTGAAGAGTACCAAATGCTCGAAGTTATTGAGTTTTCGCTGGCCCGGAAGCGAATGCTGGTAGTGGTCAGATTCCCCGATGGCCGTGTCGGCATCATCTGTAAGGGCGCTGACAACGTTATTTTAGAGCGGCTTAAGCAAGCAGATTTGGCTCGGCAAAAAGTCAAAGAGTTGTCACAAGCGACTCGAGAGCGTCAAGCTGAAGAAGCAGAGGTTGTATTAAGAACGAAGAAGCTGCTTGAGGCAACTGAACTGCCACGGCCATCTCTCTCCGGGATTCGGCGGCTGATTCTGGCCCATGCCAATCAGGTGTTGGAACGCATGGGTCTGATTGACAACGCACTTGTTGACGAGGAGATTGAAATCAACGATATTGCGTTCAAACTGCGGAAGCTGCTCCACCTTCAGCAAGCTAAAAAGTATAATATGGACTCTCCAGATGGTCCAAGTGATACACCTGTGGGATCACTGGTTCCTCCCGATAGACTTCTCGTTAACGATGAGTTTATTATTGAGAAGACTATAGAACACATCGACGAGTTTTCTCTGGAGGGGTTACGAACTTTGCTTTATCTGTTCAAGTGGATTGACAAGCAAGAGTACGAGAACTGGCTGTCCGAATACCGTATTGCTCGCACCGCCTTGAATGATCGTATGGCTAAAGTCGAATCTGTGGGTGCGAAAATCGAACAAACTGGATTTGATTTACTTGGAGCCACCGCCATTGAAGATAAATTACAAGACGGAGTGGCCGATGCAATTGAAAAGTTACGTCGAGCGGGAATCAAGATGTGGATGTTGACGGGTGATAAGCGTGAAACAGCCATTAACATTGGTTACCTGTGTCGTTTGATCAAAGACTACTCAACAGTGGTGGTGATCTCAAATGATGGTACCCCGGAAGAAATGATGAACCGTATTACTCTGGCAATTCACGAAATTGAGGCTGGAACGGTTGCCCATTGTGTTTGTGTCATTGATGGGAGCACACTTGCTGACATCGAGAAAGATCCTTCAATGTTATCGTTGCTATTGGATTTCTGTGAGAAGGCTGATTCAACAATATGTTGCCGCGCACTGCCGTCGCAAAAAGCCAACATGGTGAGTTCCATTCGCAAACTCAAACCCAAATGTGTCACGTTGGCGATTGGAGACGGGGCTAATGACATTGCTATGATCCAACAAGCCGACATTGGGGTTGGCATCACCGGGAAGGAAGGTTTGCAAGCAGCCCGGTCGCTGGATTACGCCATTGCACAATTTCGTTACTTGCTAAAATTGTTATTGGTTCATGGCCGCTACAATTACGTGCGTACTCTGAAATTTGTGCTCGGGACATTCTACAAAGAAATCATGTTTTACCTTACTCAGTGCATTTACCAACGAAACACACTTTGGCTGGGACTGTCCATGTACGAACTGTGGTCTTTGTCCATGTTTAATACGTTATTTACGTCATTGCCAGTGATTTGCCTCGGGATGTTCGATAAAGACCTTCATCCTGCTACACTTTTAGCCGTTCCGGAGCTTTACAGTAAAGGACGGTTGTATCAAGGGTTTAATCTTAAATTGTTCATCCAATGGATGGTTCTTGGCACAGCACAACTGGTGGGTATCGCGTTTATGGCGTTTTACCTTTGGGGATTCACTGCAATCAAAGACAATTCAACCCTTCCGTTAGGGACTTTATGTTATTCGGCTTTAGTCATCGTGATTAATGCTAAATGTACTCTCATCGAGATGCAAAATCGCAATTGGCTAGCGTTTACACTGTTTGGTATTTCGGTTGGTGGCTATGCCTTATGGAATCTTTTGATTATGGGTCTATATCGCACAAAACAGTCATCGATTTTCTTCGTTGATTATGGGCTTTATCATTTCGGGCTGGATGGGGCTTGGTGGGCTACGATACTCGTTGCTTTCACGATTCCACTCTTGGTCGATATCTTATTGAAGGTGTTCAAGTTTATGTTCAATCCCGCGGATGATGAATTGTTTAAGTTGTTTGAACGTGATGTGACTTTGCGTAAGATGTTTGAGCTTAAGGCATGGCCTGAACTTTTCCAAGGATGGACATTTCCTAAAGAGGCACTGCCATGGTTGGTTAAATTTGTACAATGGCTTCAGCTGTTAGGATTCTCCGTGAAAGATCCTCGGGTCAAAATGGCCGAAAAGAACGAACAAACTCATCAAAATCAGGTTGAGTTCGTACGAGAGGAAGAAGATGGCCTCAGGCTGGTGTTGAGTCGCAAGAGAGCCGGGACAAATCCTTTAGAGCATGAACTAGCTCCGTCCGGTAGTGGGGTTGGTGAGTCGGCACTGTTTCAATCACCACACATCGCAAGACACGGTAATTATGAAATTTTACCACTGGGTAAGCGCGTTCGGTTTAAGAAGAGTGACTCTGCCATCTCTACGTTGGCGCATCGTCTTATGGGGCGACAGGTTGAAGATGTTGATGCTATCATTGATCAACGATTAAGAACCTTAGATGGTTGAATGAAAATTTTGCATATATAAAACTGGTCATTTTTTAAAAAGATACTTATACTATACCTTACAGTAGCAGTCATACAGCTGGAGCTTTACCTCATATCCAGCTTACGGCAAGCTCTTTTCAGTAACGCGTGAATCTAATCTCTTCCAAATTCTGGGTCCATGTCACGTGATTCGCACTTTGCCACCCTTTTCATTGAGATTCACTTAGCTTAACGACATTGAAGCTTGTTGATCAATTGACCGACGATAACATGAGTGGTGTTGACGAGAACGATCCCCTTTTGCAAGCTCTCAATGAGAATAACGCTCAAAATGACGAATCAATGACACCGTCTGACCCTGAGCGGGAAAGAGCGCTCTCAAAGTTCAAAGACCGTTTGATAGAACATCGTCGATGGGATGCCAGATTAAAGGAATTGCGTCTTAAAATCAGAGATCTTGAAAAGGGATACGATAAGACTGAAAACGATATCAAAGCTTTACAAAGTGTTGGTCAAATTATCGGTGAAGTGTTGAAAGAACTTGATGAGGAGAGATTCATTGTTAAAGCTCTGTCTGGTCCACGGTATATCGTTGGATGCCGCAATACTATCAAACGAGAGCTGCTCAAAAACGGTGTCCGGGTGTCGTTAGACATGACAACTCTCACGATCATGCGGATTTTACCCAGAGAAGTCGATCCATTAGTGTATAATATGACTACGTTTGAGCCTGGTGAAATTTCATTCAATGGAATCGGGGGTTTGACGGAACAGATTCGTGAATTACGGGAAGTCATCGAGTTACCATTGAAGAACCCTGAATTGTTCACCAGAGTAGGCATTAAGCCACCGAAGGGTGTTTTACTTTATGGTCCTCCTGGTACGGGTAAGACCCTTCTTGCAAAGGCTGTTGCTGCCACCATTGGTGCTAACTTCATTTTCTCACCTGCTTCAGCTATCGTTGACAAGTATATTGGTGAATCGGCTCGTTTGATCAGAGAAATGTTTTCCTATGCAAGAGAACATGCACCGTGCATTATTTTCATGGATGAAGTTGATGCCATTGGTGGTCGGAGGTTCTCTGAAGGTACATCTGCTGATAGAGAAATTCAAAGAACCCTTATGGAACTTTTGAACCAAATGGATGGGTTCGACACTCTTGGACAAACAAAGGTGATCATGGCCACAAATAGACCGGATACCTTAGATCCGGCCTTGTTGCGTGCGGGGCGTTTGGATAGAAAGATCGAAATTGGCTTACCTAATGAAGCGGGTCGACTCGAAATTTTTAAGATCCATACTGCCAAGGTTGCTAAGCAAGGTGAATTTGATTTTGAGTCGGCAGTGAAAATGTCGGATGGTTTCAATGGTGCCGACATTCGTAATGTGGTTACTGAAGCCGGTTTCTTTGCCATTAGGGATGAGCGGGACTACATCATTCAAAACGATTTGATCAAAGCAGTGAGAAAGGTTGCTGATGTGAAGAAGTTGGAGGGTAAGCTCGATTATGAAAAGCTTTGATCATGAGATTGTAATGAACAACATATGGTTTTTTACTCAACCACGATATATAAATAATGAATAGATGCAATAAAAGGAGTCCTGCTCCTTATTTGTGAACTGGACATTGACTTGCCAGAGCATAGTAATCACAATAACAAACGAGACCCCATTCGGGCGGCGGTGGCAGCAGTCTTGGTACATCGTCTATGGTGTCGACATCACTTGAGTGGTAATCAAAAAAGGGAGGCTCGTGAACCGTCTTGGTTTGGGTGTTCATGCTCATTTGGGCCAACTGAGTTGCAAGGCCAAGTTCAACTGGACACTGCTGATGCCTAGAACATTGTCGGTCATCAAGTTTGCTATCGATACCGCTTATATCAAAAGGGTGGCTCGAAAACATATCGAAGCAGATTCAGCAACCACCGGAAGGCAATTTCAATATATACGATTCGAATATATTTTTGACACTTAACCGCATTATGAGTTACGAATAATAATCGCTTGTGCTGATGATGCAGGACCCACGCCACGTACGATCGCGGCCAGTCCTAAAATGGAAACGCGGATGAGCCCTGATGGCGATGAGATACGCCTGAGAAGAATACAATGCCGTGTCAAGTGGTATTTAGGTTGAATTTATTCAATGTTCTGTCGATTTGAGCCCACGTCCCGATTCACTTTTCGGTCCAGATTCCCGAAGTACAGTCGCGATAGTAGTTAACAGTAACCATAACATAAAGGGTGCTATAGTGATTGAATTTTATAGATCGAAAAAGAACCACTTAGGCCCTGTTTTTGGTTAAATGTTTCCATGCACACAACAAATTTTCAAAGTTGATCCGAAAACCTTAAATTCATTAGGTTTCGTTTAAAACGACATAGTCTCGAAGTTGATCTTTAGCTAAGTGTCTGGTCGGTCAATTCATATATGTTTGAAACGGAGTTTTTTTTTATTGAAATGGCCGCCTTGAAAGACTGAATGAAATTACCACAATTTCACGCCTTGAAATTTCAACCCAGCGTTATGACAGAAACTGCTTGTTATATCCAAGAGATTGATCAGTAGACGAGAACTCCAACACAAAATATGGTCTCGAAACTCATTATCCAATTGATATATATTGCATAGATAGGTCCATTCACTAGTGCCATCAATAACATATCTCAGAATTCACAAGTAAACCGCCACGAGAAAATTAGTTAGTGTTGGATATGGCAGAGGTAAAGCAACGTATGTACACAACGTTTTGATTTGCCCTCATAGCAATTTCCGTACCTCAATCAATCCTAGTGTCTTAACAATCATGGACGTCAACATGATTGTGGTCTGCATAAAGCCGCACACCATCTCAGCACTATTATGGACTCTTCAGACGAGGAATTCAACCCACTGCGGGGAGGATCACCAGTCAATCATGATGATAATTTCGATGATGAACCCGTTGAGTCATTGCGTGACAAGAACCGGGCTGCTGCTGGTAATATGAAAAGTGGCGAGATCAGTACACTCCGCGGAGCTAATGGGTACTCTTGGGAAGATGAGTATCAACGAACTTGGGATATCGGTACAGATGGCAAGGACCAGCAGTCGCTTGAACACATCATTCGGACAATGATGGAGTCCCGTAAAAAGAAGATTTTAAAGGACCTGACGCCGTTCCAAAGAGGTATTATCCGTACAATGATTGTGATCATTGATGGATCTCTGGCGATGTTGGAGAAAGATTTACGACCCACAAGGATGACCTTAACCCTTCAGTACTTGACAGACTTTATTACCGAGTTTTTCGATCAAAACCCCATCTCTCAAATGGGGATTTTGATGATGCGAAATGGTGTGGCTAATTTGATATCCGAAGTTAGTGGTAGCCCTCAGTACCACTTGGAAAGACTAAGACAACTTAAGTTGCGCCAGCATAACCGTTACGAACCGAAGGGGGATCCGTCATTACAAAATGCTCTCGAGATGGCACGCTCAATGCTTAAATATCGTGGCCAAGAACTGAAACACCTGAAAGAAGTATTGGTTATATTCGGATCCTTGTTCACTCTGGATCCAGGAAATATCCACAAAACCATTGACTCCTTGGTTAAAGATGACATTAAGTGCAAAGTTATTGGCTTGCTGGCCCAGGTGGCCATCTGTCAGGAGCTTGTCACGAAGACAAATGGTGGTTCGGTAACTACTGCTATTGACAAAAATTATGGTGTGATCATGAATGAAGTTCACTACAAAGACCTCATGATGGACTGTGTCAACCCATTACCAATTTCTGAGGAAGAGAAGCAAAAGCAATCGTCACAAACCGGGAATTACACCCAGGGTGTTCCCCTCCTCCGAATGGGGTTTCCCCTGAAGTCTCAACCTAACTTAGGGCACTCTCTTAATAATGCTCAGTTCACAATCGACTACCCAGTGTTGCTGGCATCGCATCCGACGAATGGTTCTGATGCGTCCAACCAAATGGTACTGGTGACTAACACAATCACTGCCGAATCTACTTCGATTGCAGAGGCTGGTCAGCTAGCTGTTATTGGATACCAATGCCCTCAGTGTAAAAATCGAGTCACAAACTTACCTACCATTTGTCCTGTGTGTGGACTTATGTTGATCTTGTCGACGCACTTAGCTCGACTGTATCACCATCTTCTACCCTTGGCACCATACGATGAAGTGCCGGTGGCATCATCATATTCGACCGATACATGCGAGGGTTGCATGCTCCGATTCCCCACACCGCAGGAGGTATCACTGACAGAGTTGAAAAGTCTGCTGCGCTACCAATGCAAAAAGTGTAACCACGTCTATTGCATTGATTGTGATGTATTCATTCACGAAACTCTTCACAATTGTCCAGGTTGCGAAAATAATGCGTCAAATTAGTAATATCAAAGTTGCATTAGCTATACGTCGCTTCAAAATACTTCTTTTCCGTATCAAAGTTTACAAGCATCACTCTCAGCGTCTCCGGATCATGTACAAATGTCACTAGATCATTCACAATACAAGGTGCATAATTTCGGTAGTCCAACGTTTTTATAGTCAAACCAAGACTTGACAACCAATAGAGCATTAGTGTCACCATGAAGGGCCCATGGACGACAACGTCGGGGAGACCTTCGTACCCTCGAGCATAATCTGAATCGATATGAATTCGATGCAAATTATTTGTTAAAAAGCTGTATCGACGAAGAGCAGTGTGACTAAGCAGGATCTGTAATTTGTCATCGGGAGCTTGCGGCAAATCTTGGCGCCGACTAACACTGTCGAAGGGCTCGGAAGTATACATCATTTTTCTGATTTCAGTCATAAGCAAGTGCTTGTCATTAGTGAACTCTCGGTTTATGGTTACAAACGTCAGTTCACCCATGCGTCGAACTGTTGGTATGGTTTCCACGCAGTCAATGATGTCACTTAGGCTTTTAGGTTGAGAATGGAAGGTGATTGTTCCCCCAACCCACATTCGCCGACGAAATTGCGGGACGCCCAGATTCGGGTCAACCGGTGCCTGGTAGTTATCATACCCGTCAATCCCTAATGTCTCATTAGGTTGAGTATGGTTAAGAAAGTGAAAGCCATTGCTGAACCAAAAGCATGGGTCCTTCGTAAGTGGTTCGACACCCGTAACTTTTTGACACAAACTTAGCAACTGTTGTGACCGACCAAGGGATATATTATCGACAATATTCCATTTTTGCGTCGTAGCCCACTGCGACCACGATTTAACGCTCATGGGTGAAGTGCGACGGTGCATGAATTTTTCGTGGAAACGGTATTGTGAGCCCTGGTAAGTGATAGCATACATACCCATCGCAGCTTTTATCCATCCCTACAATATGGATTCTGCTGCTGATCAAAGACTCAAGAAAATCAAAAACAAGCAGACACGGCAGAAGCTATATGCCAAGCTCAAAGCACAAAGGGACAAGGATCGTCACAAGCTACGTGCGGAGAGATCCAAGGATGAGCGTGCCAATCCTGAGTTGAGAGAGCAGCGTCTTGCGGAGAACATACCTGACACTCTTGAAAACCAAAGAACTTTTGATGAAACAGTGGGGACTGAATTGGAAGGGGAAGATGAATTCGAGACTTTCTTGTCGACTGACAAGGAGCCCAAGATATTGCTTACGACTAATGAAAAGGCTAAGAAAATTGCATACGAATTTGCCGATTTGTTGATGGACTTTTTGCCCAATACTACATTTGTGAAGCGTAAACCCGGTTACACTATGAAGGATATTGCTGAATACGCATCTAACCGGGATTTTACACATTTAATTGTCATCGATGAGGACAAAAAGAAGATTAATGGTATGACTTTCATCCATTTACCCGAGGGACCTACCTTCTATTTCAGCGTTACCCTGGTTGTCGACACCAGTGATATTCGTGGCCATGGTAGAGCAACTGACCACACTCCTGAATTGGTTCTCAACAACTTCACCACTCGTCTAGGGCGCACTGTAGGAAGATTATTCCAACTGATTTTCCCAGCTCATCCCGAATTAGTTGGTCGTCAAGTTCTCACATTGCATAACCAACGTGACTACGTTTTCTTTCGGCGTCATCGGTACGTGTTCCGGAACGAGGAGAAAGTTGGTTTACAAGAGTTGGGTCCTCAATTCACTTTGAAATTGCGTCGCATGCAAAAGGGAGTCAGAGGTGAAACCATTTGGGAGCATCGTCCCGACATGGAGAAGGACAAGAGAAAATTCTACTTGTAAAGTCATTCAATAGCGATAATATTAATAGATTTCGTCATCAGAAGTGAGACCTCATCCGAAGTGAGACCGCACGTGTTATGGAACTTGACAACTAGAAGATTACGAGCCATCATTATGCAGTCGGGCGCCAGATTGCCGAAAACGACAACACACGCTACAAGTAGTTTACACAACTTATCGTATTGCTTTTCATTCGTCAATATATACACACTTTAATCTTTATTAGTGTAGATGTGAGACATGTAAGACACAAGACACGCAATATGTAAGTAAGAATCGATTCTGCTTCACGCTGGGATTTACAAACGAGTTCGCATATCGATGAACACGCCTTTCCTCGGATATTGCCATCGCTTCAATGAAACTGCTACATAGTGGCAAATCGTTGTGCGTTAAGTTCAGGCACGGCTTATAACTTTCAAGTCAGTGTCATGCATCATGATTCTGTCAATGCGGCTCGCGTCTGTTCCTACGTTGACGTCCTAAAAATGAAGATCCAGTAAAGGCTATTTGCAACAAACGGTGATTGCGTTGATATTTCAAAACATTAGTCATAGAGTGCAGTGTTTTTGGATGTTATTCGGTTTGCCCATGGGTCGCGTAACGCACGAAATACTGAGTGAGAGACCCCTATAACGCGTAAATCCGAGATGACCTACTAAACGCTATAATGTAAGCACCAAATTGAAATGATAAACCATATCCCACCATCGATGACCACGATAAGTTGTCACATTAGTTCTCCAGAACAACTCCGAATGACCAAGCACCTGCGCCTTACTTTCCCCCCCTTCCGCACTCGTCGACAGAAAAAAAAGCCTCACCCATTCACGCTAAAACTCAAACTTGAACGCACCACGCTTCCTTCGCTGACTATTTAAGATTAGTTGTACACAAATTTAACGCTATGGACACCAATGGCGTCAACCAAATAATCATTGCGCTCGAGGCAGTGTATGACGCCAAGGTGGACAACACCAGGCGGCGCGAAGCTCAAGCATTTCTTGAAGAGGTCAAACTTAACGATGAGCTGCCGTATTGGGGGTACCAACTTGCCCTCCCGGATAATGGGCTGGATCACATTGTGCGCCATTTCGGTCTTCTGCTTCTTCAACACGCCATCCGGTCTCGATATCACCAATTGGATCAAGGAAAGCTGGTCGCTATTCGCAATTGGGTTGTGGAGTTGGCGGCAAAAACGACCGATAATGAACCCCATTATATCAAAGAGAAACTAGCCTTTTTATGGGTGGCTATTGCCAAGCGTGTTTGGGGGTCTCATTTAATCAAACAACGAGAGTCGGGTGAGTTGTCGGACTCTGAAAAAGAAGCCCTGTGGATATCTATGGACCTGGACCTATGGAAGTTGTGGAATGCCCTGTTAGCAACTCGCGATGTCTCCATCATTATTCTCCGTACTTTGTTCGAGGATATCTATATCATCGAAGATCCGGCCGCGGCCATGCGCCTGACGGTGTTGAATCAACTTGCAATCACCATTACCACGCCCGATAATGTGTTAGATACCATCTGGGAACCTCTGCCCCAATTTTCGCTTTGTAAAGCACTGAATGAAGGTTGGTTCAAAGCTTGGGCTCGATTCCTCGTTGAGCGCCTCAGCCAACATGATATCCTGCTGCCTGAATGCCAGTTGTTTGTGCCGAAGTTATTACACACGTTTAAAACTTGCTTGCATTGGATTCTGCCGCAAGTTCTCCGAGAAGAAAATGTCATGGCCAACTTATTCAAAATTTTGACTCTTGACGATACTAAGATCAAGACTGCAGCCATAGATTGTTTACACATTCTTTTCACGCGAAATTATGGAGATGATGATTTCGAATACTTTGTTGGGCTGGTATTTACAGCTGAGGGGGTGTCTAATTTACTGCAGTTTTACCACCTGCTTGAACTTGATGCTGACGACATCGATGAGCAAGTGTACGCACTTGTGAAGAAACTGGTTGAAATGATTGTACTGTTGCTGGAATTCCTTAACATCAGTTCGAAGCAGAAGGTTAATTGGGATACACTGGATATCGCAGGTTACCTTAAATTAGTGTTAATCACGACAAATCATCCATCCTTGATTGTCCTGGGGCTTCTGCTACAGATGTGGGTTACCATTTTACGGTATGACGAATTGCTGCTGCGAGAGCAGATTGTCAACGTTATCCCTGAATTGTTGGAAATTGCCAGTAATCGCACTATTAATTACCAAAATGATGAGACTAATATCCTGACCAAATTTTTGGCTGTTGATTTTGACTCGTCCCCCGAAGCTCTGCTGTTTCTCAATAACTACCGCAAGTTTTGCGAAGACATTGTGCGTATTTCGGTGTGCAAGGCTCCCGAGCAAGGTCTTTCGTGGTTAGAACAAAGACTTGAGCTGTTTTTCAGCTCAGACTTAGGCCGCCAATGCATAGGTGAGCAACATTTGGACGAAAAGCTGTTGGCGCTCAATTATGGCAATGCCCAATTCAACGTAATTGAGAATTGTATCAGAGGCATCTCGCGTTGGCGTATTTGGTATTCGGGAGACGATTTTGAAACTCTCAATGAGCGCCTCAACAGCCAAGTGGAATTATTGGGTGAGCGACTTTTAGCGATGAATTTGGCGCTGCCGTTACTCATTCGGAAGCAAGTGCAAACGCTTGTTCAATTTGCTCCATTACTCAAGGATCAAGGACCACTTATGTTCAAAGTCTTGGAACGCATTCTACACACGGCCACATATGATTATCCTTTAGATATCGATGATGAGGGGCGCGAGTTAATCCGCGATTTGCGTACTCTGTGTGGTACTGAACTCAATAGATTGGCCTACATTATGCCAGAACTGCTCAAAAATATTTTTGGTGACTTGGAGAACGTTATTTCACAAATTTTGTCCAGCGACAAAGTAACCGACCACGAAGTCGTTGCTTTCAAGCTGTTCTTGTTGGTGATAGCTCTGAGGCTGCTGATTGCTAATAAAGATGAGCTTTTCAGCAAGATAGTTGATCCTGAGCTTGCTGCATGGCTGGCTCCTGATACTGAAAAAGGGTTACTTGATCTTCATTGGTTCATGCAGCGTATTGGAATTGTTGAGATCGCTAGTTATTTCCAGAAGCGGGGTATTACGGGACAAACCAACTTGCTCCTGGTTCAAATGGATGCGGAGGGGAAGGATTTGCGTAAACGATTGCGGGATCATTGGCTGCTGATTTTTCCGATTCGGGCAACCAGAATTTTCATTCAATACTCGATTGAAAAACTCAGTCATGATCTGCCCGAGTATATCAACTTGCAAAAGCTTTGGGCACCGCGAGTGCAGCCAATCATTCCCCATATCTTGCAACTATTGCTGCAAATTCAAGCTTATCACAATCCCTCAAACTGGGGGGACTTGCCCGAGAGCGTTCGTCTGTTTGTGCGTGACCTGTGTCTAGAGCGATTCTGGCAACAAGGTGTCAGTGTTCAACTGAAAGAAATGTTTATCGAGGAGAATGTCAAAGCGGCGCTTACGCTTCGGGATTTCGCAGATTCTGTCGGTCACTTAATTAGGTATACTCGTGAGTATGCATTTTTGACGATTGGTCTGATTGCTCAGCTTGAGGAGACTCTATACGAAATACCTGATGTGGGGCGAATGTTATGGAATGCGGTCGCTGGCGACACCACCGGTATCACGTTGCACTCGTGGAAGCATATGCTAAACTCATGTTTGCGGCTGGTTGTAAAGTTTTGTCCGGTGAAACATGTTCCGAGTTTCATGCTGCAATTGTTGCCGTTGGCGTTCAAAGATTTGGATACATTATTGGTGACTCGTTGGAACCGAGTTTACGAAAATGGCCTCTGTCTTGGACAAGGTGAGACCGATGATGATCTATCTGAGGAGATGATGGAGGAACATATGTTGAGACAGCTTTCAGCTACTGTTGTACGATTTTTGATGGATGTTGTATCGCAACTAAACGCGAAACAAGTTAGCCCCCTTCAGTTGGCTTGTCGAAAATTGGTGGCCGAGGATCGCGATGTTATGGCGTCTTTCATACAATTGAGCAGCCATATCATTCAGTTTAAGGACACGAAATGTTCATTTAATACGGTATTGATCATTCGCAATATCATACTGGAAATGTTGGCCAAGGATGACGAGGTAGACAAGTACATCTGTGATAACTTATTACCTGCATTGTGTAATATCCTTCAAGATGACTATTTCCACGAGACTCACCCAGAAGCGGCGGTTACCCTCACAACAATCTATTGTACGTTGAGAGTGAAAAGTGATTACCCTGCTCGTGCTTTGTTACAATGTTTACCGAACATCTCGACGGCTCATTTGTCCAATTTTGAACAGCTTTTGGTCTCTTCAAAGTCCCTTAAATCTCAACGAGGGGTTCTCCTTGACTTGATACATATCTCCAAGGATGATGCCACAAATGGCACCGATGATGACGACATCGCCAAAAGAAAACAGCAATTAGAGCGTGTTTCTTTGTCCCGTACGAAGAAAAATACTGGTGGGGATGTGATGAATGATCCGTTTACTGAAAATGGTGCTCTTACCAATCTATTTGGGGAGGACTGAAGCGAATTAAGTATGAAGTATATATGAGAGTATATCTTAAGTTCATCGTATCCACATGTGTTGTGCTCCTCATTTAACAACTTGCAGTTATAGATATTTTTCTTTAGTCAAAGGATAAACCGGTGACGGTGAGCATATATTGTAGAAAAGTAGCACGACTTTGACATTGCACGAGTTTTACGTATTGGCAGGTAAGTCTCGTACTTTTTATTTTAGCATACGAATTGGTTTAAACGAGGTCGCGGGAAAATTGAATAACCGCCACCACAATTGACACGTTCGCATTACAACCGAGCCAACCGTAGCATTGCCTAAGACAAGTAGCACCATGAAGCAGAAATTTGATCGTAGCGTGGCACTTCAATTGCATGTCTGAATCGTTTCTCTTCCAATAACATTCCGAGCCTGTGTCCGCATTCGGAAACTCCCATTTGGGGTCGTGTCCACGCCGGTCTCGCGCTGAAATTTGATTACATTGAACTTAGCGGACGTTGTTGTGCCATGCCGATTAAGACCTTGGAATCGTACTTGTTTGAAAGAAAGTTGGCAAACGCCCTGTCTATTGAGATTCTTCAGAATGCTACGGTGGGCATTGATGTTGATCATTACTTGAGCCGCATCTATACATTCAAGAAAGAGCAATTTTTAGCAGGTATCGGTGGAATTCCAGCACTGCTCAAGGATTACATCCATCTGGATTTGCAGGTATTCCAGGAGTTCAATATCAAACCAATCTTCATTATAAATGGTTTGGGATTCCCCGGTCAGCTGCATCAATACAAGACAAATGAATTGAGTCCTACCGAGCAACATTTGGAGGCTATGTGGGCCAAATTGGGCCTGAAGCCAATGTATCAATATAACCTGTTGGAGTCCTTTCGGATCTTCACTGACCCTTTACCACTTCGTCCCATGATCCACGACTTGGTGCAGTATTTCATTGAAATTGGAATTGACTACCTTATTAGTCCGTATGATGCTTCCTTTCAGTTGCTGTATCTTTATCAACTGGGTATAATTGACGCAATCTATGGCCTGACGGACCTTTTATTAACAAAGATCGACAAGTTTATTCTTGGTATGGAATTCCAGCTGAAGGATTTCAGATTCATTGACAAGCAAAAGGTTTTGCTGGAGCTTCAATTGACTGAACGTCAATTTACGGACTTGTCTTTGATGGTTGGTTGTACCGTGCAACCCCAGACCTTTCCCAATTTCCCTCCCTTGCCTAAACCTAATCAAATACAGCCATTCCCGCAATTGCTGTATTTCAAATTAGGCCTTGATATTATCTATCACAACAATTTTGTCAATCAGCTGGGAAACTTACACGCGTATATCGCGCTGCTCAATGACCCCAGCTTACTTCAACTTTACTATCAAGGCCATGCGGCGCTCAATTTTGCTCCTGTTCTTAATAAGGAAGGATACGTCGAGCCTTATCTGGTTGAAATCATGAAGTTAGGACTTCATGTTAATCCGGATTTCCTCATGAAGAATGATAAGGGAGACACTGTTGTCAAAATCCCGAACAATACCCATGAAGTAATCAACGAAAGATTACCTCCTGAATTTTACTTTTATCAACTGCTCGGTATTGTTCCCTTGGAACTTGCAGAGGCGATTACTCAAGGGTTCCTCGAAGTTCGACCCACCCTCGAACTGGGCTTGCTGGACTCATACAAAAAGTTGATAACGTCCAAATTTTATGTTGACAACTTGGATCAACAATTCAATCTACTCACTCAGTTACTCGCTCGCTACTATCAAGTGAAAAAGATTCAAGTAAAGTATTGGTTTCAGGATGATATCGTTGAACTTAATAATCGCATGACACCATCAGCCCTGAAACGGATAGGCCTGCACTACGCCATTGTCAAGGGAAATCCGAAGCAGTTTTCACTTGTGAACTACTTCAAAAATGGTACAGAGAAGCCTGGTGAAGCTGTCTCGAAACCTGCCGCTGTTATCGCAACTGTGGTTTATCGTACATTGCTTATGTTTGACTTACTTGATCTGCAAACCGGAGAACTTAAGCCTTTAGGAAAGGTGCTAGTCAAGTTTGTGACCGAAAATGAGGTCTCTGAACAGGCATTCCAGGAGTTGTTCTTGGTTTTGTTATTGATGAAACTGGGGGCCTTGATTCTCACCGAACTGAACCGAAATTTTACCAATGTGCCAAAATATTTCAAGGAGGGTGGGTCTGAGCTGGCAGCAGTCGAACTAGGACCTGAACATATGAAGTACCTAACGATTATTGGGAGAGTGTTCAGCATCCACAAGCTTAACATCTCTCCGATTAATTATCAGGGCCCGATTTCTCGAAATTTGCTCAACTTCCGTTCGCATATCAAGTTTATCTCGTCAGCTTTGTGCAATACTTTACAACTGGTACTTGTCGACTTTTTAGTGCACAGTAAGGAAGTCAAACACGATTACAAGGGTAAAGACGATTGGTACCCGCTTATCTCGCAGATACCCTTTTATCGAGATGTCAACTCCACCCTTTTGGGAGTGGTAGCCGAGATTTACTTCGAGTACCTGTTCCGTCAACTGAAGGTGGGGAACAAACTGTCTTCTGAAATCAAAGCGATGAGCCACGATCACTTAATGACGCAAGTGTTTCAAACAAACATGTCTCTGTTCAACATAAATGTTCATGGCGTCAATCTGATAACTCTGGATCAAATGGCGCGTGACTTCGCTGAGGGCGTCAAATTCTGGAAGTTATTCATTAAGTTGGCTAAGCTAGTTCATGAGACTGATGAAGATTTGGTGGGGACTCAGTATTTGAAGGACATTATGGGTGCAGATGAATGGGTCAATCAATTTACTTGATCTTGTGAGCTATAGAAACAAGAAACGATGAGGTGTATAGAGTGTCCGCTTTTAAACTTAAAATTTAAAGACAACTCGTATTGATAACTTCACAAGCTTCACCTTCGGTTAGGTCTTGTAATTTCTTGACTCGATTTCATTAATCGCTAATCCGAGTTTTACATATTTCCAAAATGCTTTAAATGTTGTGTTGATGCCAGTTTATATAACAGCAGGTGAACTATTTCAAATGAAACTCAACCCGAAGGAAGTGATTCTCCACGCAAATTAGTGGCTCGAGTTTTCATTCGCAACGCGCGAATTTGTAGGACGTATGCGGTCTTCCTTACGGTTGAGGAACCAAGTGGTGCTGGTAGCACGGAAGCCTTTGGTGTCTGGAAATGGACCATTCATTGAACTTCCAAGGTTTACGACCGTAGGAGAACCCTCCCGTATGCTCAACATCACAGTTCCAGCTTCCGGATGTGTGAATATACGCCTGGGGTTTGTGGTTGGCGTCGATGGAGATGTCAATGGGATCATGTCTACTGCAACTAATCACAATGGTCTTGAATACCATGCTGTACAACCGCTTACTCCGATACTGGTTTTGATAGCGGGTCGTTCGGCGAATTACGCCTTGCTCGATAACAATGTTGTTGATCAGTGGACTGTGCTCAATCAGCGCCATATCATCGCTTGGTCGGGCTTCAATTTGGACTTGAACCCTACCCCAGTTCTTTCCAAACTTGCAAGTTACCAAGCTACTGGTGATGGCACATTGGTGGTGAATTGTGACGAGACAGGAAATTTGTTCAATGTTGAGGTCAAAAACGACGAAGAAATAATCGTGAACCCCAATGCGGTTGTAGCTACGACTACCCCTATCGAATACACAGCCCTTCGAAAAGCAAGGGTTACATTTGGTTGGACTAATTGGTTACCTCATTTTACATTACCGCGTCTGGGAATAATTGGCATTATTGGCACCAAATGGGATGGTATTAAAGACAAAATCATCACTAAGGATATTCGCCATTTTCTCGACCAAATGCTGAGCTATTGGCATAGATGCAAACGATGGGTATCTCACACTATACTTCAACGCATACACCGAACACCCATATATGCTCGGGTGAGGGGGCCCGCAAAGCTTTTGCTTAATACAAAGGTGATGATGGCAAATAGGCGATTATTCACCAATGCCGAGATCGACTATATCAAGGGCCTGAAGCCTTAAAAATGCATAACATCATTTTAGAATTAATTTTAACATCCGGCTATCTCTCTGTATTTACATGAAAATTCCTCTATGCTCATCAATGCCAACACACGCGTCAAGGTTCTAGAAGCGGTTTTTTCGATGCATGAGGCGTTTCACGTTTTATACAACGATCTATTTTGATTGTGGCCTGACTAAAGATTGGGTCTTTCTATAGCGTTATTCGGCCTACTTTCATATTCTGCCAGTTTTTCGATGGAATCTCCGAGTTTACTGGTTTTAAATGAAATCATCCTACAAGCTCAAGTGAGTCTACAAATTCGGGGCTTCTAACAAAGCAAACGAAAAGTGCGCACGATTTCGAAAGCGAGCCACATCGACAAACGACATAGCCGATATCAATCCAGTCGGAGTTAGTGTTGAGCGATTCCATTATGGAGATTGCCAAGATCACGTCTCCCAAGGATTGGGTCTACTTCGCTAAGGGGTCTGCAAACATCTTGTTCAAGTACATTGGCAATCATGACTTTCTCAAGCACAAATTATTGCGCATTCGCTTGGCTAAGGAGACCGCTGAGTACATAAGTACCTGTGAACTCTATGACTTTGTTGAGCTAAAGTGCAAACCTCTCTTTGCTGATAGTTTTATTGATGCACAACTTATCGTTCTAGATCGAAATTTCCTCGCTCAACTCGATCTGAAAGGAAACAAGATTATGACCCTGGAAAGATATGGCTTATTAACTCCAAATATTCTCAAGGGTGATTATACTCGATACCTGCTTTCCAAGCACTGTCAGCTATACGTCGGCACCCAAAGGCCATTACAACAGGTGATTTTTGAAATCAAGCCGAAGTGGTTGTACGACAATAACCAAACCAATTACTGTCGTACATGTCTGCTAAATCAGCTTCGCAATCACCCACGCCATTTCTGTCCGTTGGATTTGCTCTATGAAGACACCATACAGAAAGGATTGGATGATCTCTTCTCTCCTATTCCCGATGACGTTTCGCGTTTGTTCGAAAAGGAGAGATTTCCCATAAGGAAGCTATTTGATGCATTTCTCCGGAAACCAGATAACGTCTTCCTCAAATTGAAGTGCTATCAGAAGACAAATGATCCCAGTGCTGAATTAATGCGGTTGCAGCTGAGCAAAGATGTTTCGAATGAATTGAGTTTAATCATGACACTTCGAGATGTTGGTGTATTCATAAAATTTGAGCGCTATAATGATGATAGTGGCCAGCATTATCCCAAAAATATGGGATACGATATTGTGAGCATTGACGAGTACGGAAAGTTTCTCATAAAGTGCAACATTTATGACTTGGACTTGAAATCACAAATGAAGTTCAAATATTGGCAGTCAATTGAGGTAAACTTGGGACCTATCTATAATTCTTCTAATCCAAACTGGAGGCCGTGTGTTAAACATAGCTATTGATCGCAGGACGGAAAATCTCCAGTTGATTCTTGCATTGGTTCGGGTGTTTATGATAATCAGTATTTAGTCTTATTATTTTTACAACGTAATCCTTGATTACCACACGTCTTCTTGGTACCTGTTTTGGACCTTATATGATCTTATCAACTCAGCACCCTTTTCTTCAGAAATATTTCGCTGTTGAGAAATAATCTTGGCCATGGTAGCCTGGACTTCTCTGGCCATTCTCAGGGCGTCACCGCACACATAAACGAATGCACCATCCTCAATCAATTGGTTGATCTTTTCGGCGTTCTCCAATAATCTTTGTTGAACGTAAACCTTCTTGGCCGCATCATCACGAGAGAATGCAGTGAAGAGTTGTAACTTAGACCCCAAGTCCTTGGAGTATTGAGGCCATTCATTTTTGTACAAGAAGTCTTCGTTCTCCTTGCGACAACCGTAGAATAACAACATGTCACCAATGTTTTGACCTTGTTCCTTCAATTGCACACGATCGCGCACAAACCCGCGGAAAGGAGCAACACCAGTCCCGGGGCCAATCATGATAACAGGAACCAGAGACTTCAGCGGCAACTTGAAAGTAGAGCGTCTAACATGCACAGGTAACTTAAATTTGGAAAATTTCGATCTAGGGCCCTTCAAGTCATAGTGAACCACAAGCTTGTCATCAGTTCCATTCTGTTCAACCTCAATGTTTTTGACCAAATTGGTAGCAACACCGGTGACCAATCTGTCACCCTTTCTCTCCCATTCGACAACTGCAGTAATTCCAATCTTTGTCTTATCGGCCAAAGATGATGACGAAATCGAATAGTACCGGGGTTGAAGGTGAGGAATCAGTTCGATAATGAAAGCAAACGGCACATTAGTCCAGGGAGTCCCGTTGGAAATCATTAACAAAGCATCAGCAAGGTTATAGTCTTGCTTGACAATCTCTTCGGCGAACTCAAGCTTGTTTGAGCCCAAGTGTTGTACTCTCTTCTTCGATTCGTCATCGGGGGCGAATTGGGCAACAGCGAGGAAAAATTGACGAGAGACAGGACCAGAGATTTCGAGATAATGACGAAGAACCGTTTCATAAGTAGTCGGAGAGAGGAAAGGAACAGTGATAGTGGAGTCCAAGGGTTTGACATTAATGACAGAATCCCTTTTCTTGACCAAACCAAAAGCTTTGAGAAACATTTCGACATTTTCATCCGAGTTCGATGGCCACACAGCCAAGTGATCACCGGTAGTATATCTCAAGTTGGAGGCAGAAATATCGAACTCGACTTGAACACAAGAACGTTCCTTCGAGTTGAACAATTCACGAGTGAGACTAATAGGCGCCAAATAGGGGTGGTGCAGGTTGAAGGGCCCTTTAGTCAAATCAGAATCCATGGTAAGGTACGTCTTGTCGGGTTCACCAAGTGAAACCTCAGGGTCGTCAACTGTCAACGAGTCGTCCTCGGAGACTTCAACACCGGGTTCGTAAACCAACTCTTTTTCTTCAAAGTTCAAATCATTCTTTAAAGTTTCCATAACTTTATCCTTCCATTCCAAAAAGTCCTCATCCAAGGTGCCCGTACCATCGTCACCTTCGCCATATTCAGCAAAACGTTCAGCACCCTTTTGTTCTAACTTCTCATTGATATTACGCCCGATCGCATTGTAAAATTCATAAGTGGAGTTACCAAGACCAAACACACTGTAACGAATGTTTGACAAAGTGTCAGCTTCGTTATTCAACCATTCATAAAAGTCAACGGCATCATCAGTAGGTTCCCCTTCACCATAGGTGGCAGTGATGAAGAAAACTAAAACTTCATTGCTCAACTCTTCAAAGTTGTCGAAGTCGTACTGATCCAAGTCAGCCGCCATAGTTTTGAGGCCAAAACGGGCACTCAATTCCTTAGACAACTTATAGGAGTAATCTTCGGCAGTACCAGATTGTGAACCATAGAAAACAATGCAGTTTTTACCGGTCTCTTTGATCTTTTGAAGAATATTCCGATCGGAGCCCATGGCGTCGGTATTCAAAAACCCACCTTCATCGGTGCTTTCTGGCCAAATGTAGTCTTTACCAAAATATAAACCAACAGCGATAGCCAAACCGATGATAACGGCAAGATCCAATTTATCGAGCGCCATTATATCAATGTGGGCGTGTCTCAATACTCAATTCTTTTCGGAGTGCAGTTTTCGTTCATTAAGTATCACCTCACATTTTCACAAGCGCGGGATATATGCAGGTTGTCTATGATCTATCAGAAACACCTGAAAACTAGGGGGCTGATTACGGATGATTGTATCCGGATAATTTGATTATCGTCAATGCGATTGAAACGGTGTCTGCCGCTGGTTTCCTTTCACAAAGATTAACGAATTGTATCCTCCACTCTGTCAGGCGCATGAGGGGAAAGATTCGGGTGGTGTATACGTCACTTCTTGCTGCACTCTGCCGCTGATTTCTTCCCACAATCCCCACAATCCCCACATAGATCACTAAAACCAAAAGAAAGGTCATGAATTCTCGTGTAATATCAGTTGAAAAATTGTGTCGGAACTATCTTTTATTGTTAGTTATTGATTAATTACCAAACAATGCATTATTGTACTCATAATATTTACCACATGGGATTCTCAATACGACTACACGTTATCAGAGCCTCCTCTATGGTCATTGCCGGAGCTCGCATTACCGTTGTCTTCCTGTATGGGACGCTGAAATTCACATGCATCGCCAAAGGCTCGAATGATGGTTTTGGACACCGTATCAGTAAATCCCGGGGACTCATCATTGGCAACTCGAACCATTAGATCACGCAACACCTCCAATGGGTACTCTTGAATGGCCCGCCATCCCAATTTGTACCAAACATCCTTATCATGTTTTTCTTCTACGAGATAACCGCGCTTGACGAAATCATTAAGCAAACTCGTCGTGTCAGTATTGATAGAACTCACCTTTTGATTCTCTTGTTTGGGCAACCCAAACTTTTCGAGTTCACGTCGTAGTACGGTTTGTTTCAAGTTGTTTTCCGACAGTACTACTAGAAGTACCACCATGGTCAACACACCCATTCTGACAAGCTCGCGATTGCTCAGTGGAGCCCTGCTTTTGGTGGTCTTTGGTAAGAAATAGAATTTATCATCGTAAGGCTTTCCACGAATTTGACTGTTTTTTTGCCACAATTGACCAATTTCAGACTTGACTGCTTTGGGTAAAGTGTCAACTATCCTATAGGTTTTCGCTTTGCCTTGTACGGCTTCAATTCCAAGGCCGTAAACATCTTTCAATACAATATTGGATTCTTCGATTAACTGATCAAACAGGTACGAACTGCGGTGTAGTTCCACTACCTTATTAATATTTTCACGGCGAAATGATCCCTGCTGAGCACCTCGAAGTACAGCAAAACGAACCATGTCATTAATTATCGTCAGTGACGATTGCTCAAAATCATCATGTCTCCGTTTGGGCATCTTCCAACGTTACGCGATGGTAATGAGGGCTCGGTCCGAAAAATCAGATCCGCACCTAGGGTGCTGGAAACGCATTCGTCATATATCTAGAAATATGAAAACATATAAAGTCAAGTCGATTGTCTTGTCTTGCGCTATAGTATGATCAATCATAGATCTGAAACTAATGCATTGTTGTCATTCGTTATACTAAAAGCTCTAATTCATCCACTGTTGGTCTCTCTTTCACTTGGGGAAAGTAAGGGACCATGGCATCGGCGTTTTGTACGTAAGCTGCATTATACAACTGCCAGTATGGCTGCCGAACTTTATTTGCTGCATGGAATAGACCTGCCCAAATATAGTTCAAGAAGATGCCATTGCCGACAACGCAGCGAAGAGCGTCCAAGGATTCGATAACTCTGGTTATTACATGGGGCGATGTTTCGAAAATATTCGGAAGTACCAAATTTATGAAGTGTACAAATACTTCGACATATTTGGCCTCCACAATACCGATGCAATTCAATGCCATATGACGAACAACCGTCGCAGCTATCTGGCGGTGTACCTGATCGTTGTCGACTAGGGCATGCTCCAATAATGGCACCAAAGAGAATATATAATCCTTAGTGACGTTTCCAGGCAAATATTCAATCATGAAAGAGATCGCTTTGAGAACACCATTTTGAACGTTCTTGTCAGGAATGCGGTATTCATTCATGATTGCGGGTAATACGGTGAATGGCGAGCACGTTTCCGCAACAATACCAATTGCCACAGCTGTGCAAACCCGTAATTGCCGTTCCTGAACTCTAAGATTATTGAGCAACATCACTATCACATCCGAAGGGCCAATTGTCTTAGCAATGCTTCCAAATGTATCATTTGCAGCAATGCGAATCCTTTTTTTGTTCAGCTTGAGCATATCCAAGAGCTCAAAGCACACTCTCATCCATTCCTTTGCATTAATCGTCTCCGGTTGCCTTTGCGCAATTAGCCCCACAAGTTTGACGCAACCTTCTTGTACCATTTCATGTCTGTTTTTGAGAATGGGAGTCAAGGTTGGTAATATTTCGTTAACCAGTGGATTCTTCAAGTTTTTGAGGGCGTCACCACCAAGAGCTTTTAAACATCCATAAATCGCATCAATGATACTGGCCAACACCTCAGCATTAATTTCGCCCAACAGTTCAAACAAAACAAGAATCAACTTATACATCATATTGGGGGTATCGTAGCAAATGCTTATGATCGATGCAATTTTGTTAATCAATGCAGCCGCTTGCTGTCGAACCTTGAATTGATCGCTCAGTAAATTGTACAATATGACGGACAAAATCTGATCAATGTGAGGCTTGACACGCTTACCCAATGCGTTAACCAAAGCAGCGAATCCATTCAAATAAATTGGGTGAATCTCACGTTGCTCCTGAAATGCGAAAACCATACCATCAACTAATTGAAACTCTAATTGAGAATCAAGTCCAATTAGATCCTTTGGGTAGTTTGTGACAAATTTGCTTGTAGCTTCCACGCACATCCGCCTTAAAAGTTCATTCTTATCCTTGAAGAACTCAACTGTAAGTCTGAGAATTTCTGGAGGGTCAAGTCGGTGTGCCAACTCGCTTGTAGCATCTGATACCATCCGCACAATTTGTTGGGAATCGGTCGCTGTTCTACGGGTCCAAAAGTTTCTTACAAACGGCGTAAGAAGATGTTCTTTGAACTGTTTCCCCGTAAGTTCTCGTGTCAAAGGGAGGGTGGCTAGGAGCTTGAGTATCGTTCGTTTCATCTCATCATTGGAAGTGGAGAACTCCCGTGTCATCACTTTCAAAAGCTCTCGAGTGTAGTAATTTGCATATTCCTTGTCCTGATCATTATGACAAGCTAGTGGTATGATAGCCCCAAGTGCACTTATGAAAGCAGCTAATGTACTTCCACGATGTTCTTTTAACCCTGTCCAAACCTGGACTAATATGGGCTCGAATGAATCAAAGCCGAAGGGTCTCACATTGTCGGCTAATCGTGCAACAGTCAATGCCAGAGACCGTGAAACTTTAATATTCTCGTCTGATAAAGCAGGTTTCATTACATCAACGATTTGATCCAAAAATGGCAAGATTGTGCCGCCATTTCCTCCTCCCAAATAGACAGCAAGATGATGAATGATTTTGATACCGGTATGTCGAGCTGTCCATCTTTTACTTCTTACCACTGCCTTCAAAAACGGCATAAAGGATACAAGGCCGATTGTGTTAGCAACCACAGCGAAAACCTTAGCAGTGATATTTCTGGTGTATTCATTGGAATGATCAAGGTCCGGTCGAAGTGAGGATATCATTACAGATAAGCCAACAACTTTCGTCAAATGAGCAATAATGTCTTGTGCTTCTATTCTCACTGTGAACTCGTCTTCCATGAGCAATGGTCCTAATGAGTGAACAATATCAGTTGTCCACGGTGTAACATCGCCAGAAGAAGCATACAAAATCTTCGAAATTACCTTCATTAGCAAATGCTTTTCATGATCATCAAGGTTTGTGTCATTAAAGACCAGCAACGTAGTAGTCAAAAGTAGCTTCGGTCCTTGGCGCTTCACCACGCCGTTAATTTGACGCATCGAACGTTTTCGTAGTGTTTGGGTGCCATTCTTGATACGCAACAAGGTGGTAAATGCCTCTAGTTGTGAATGTTCTGCCTTTGTGAGCTTTGATTCGGGGATGGCCTTTAAATCTAAAAGTGGTCCAAATGTTTTCGCATCGTCATGGGAAAACAGCTCCAAGCCTTCAATAGGCGGTTCGGGTGGTGCTAATTGATCATCGCTTGTTTCTACCGTCTCGGGTGGTTTATAGAAATCGATGGCTTGCTCAGGCTCATCCTTCGTCGTTACCTTTTCAACTCCAAGTTCATCTCGCTTTCTGGCCTCATATTGCGCAGGATCAACATCCCATCTCTGTGGACGTCGACGTACCGAATTCTCAGCCTCTAGTAGTGTACTGTCTCCTTTAATGTGATTGGTTTCGGGGTGTGATGAAGCATGGCGCTTTGCGGAGGAATTAGATGTCGAATATCTTCTTTTTCGGGAACCTTTTAGGGAATGGGATTTGTTGTATGCCACCAGAACTGCTTCAGCACTCGGTTCGTCCCCAACTGAAGCCTCTTGTACTGCTGCATATCCATCGGGAAACCTGCTTTGAGCCATACCCTTTGAATTGTCTGCAACTCCGATAAACGCGAATTGAGGCATCGCTTATATGGACAACTCCACGGTACTCCTCAAGCGGCTACTTCTGGTCAGAGAGCCAGGGTTCTTGTTGGTGCTTGATACCTTAACACAATCAAGTCACTATCTAATACAGGAGTTTCTACATCAGGCGCTGGGAGTTGAGTTCATCGCACTTTCGTTCGAAACGGCAAACCAGCCCCAATGGGCGACTCATTGGATTGAATGCTTGAACAAGCTGACAGTGGACATCCATAAGGAAGTATCTTCGATCGGTATGGGTTCCAAGAAAGCTGTTATCATAATCGATTCGCTTAATTATCTCGCAAGTGATAAACTTACTGCGTTTATTCTGGGTCTCATGCTGCCAAATACTACTATCGTGGCCACCCTTCATCAGCTGGCTAGATCTCAGCCAACTATTTCAAACTATCCAAAGTCGATTACACTTCTTCTGTTCATTGCCAATGCGATTTTCGAGGTCACCCCATGCGTCGATGACAATGATATACTTGAATCCAATTTGGCTGATTATCTGATGATAAAGGGCTGTAACAACACAACCTACGAGTTGGAATTGACTCACAGGCGGAAGCTGGGGCGTTCCATCAAGCATTTCTATGTCATAGACAGCTTATCGCACCTGTATACCCCGAAAAAGGCAACGAAAGAAGACGAAGATGACGAAAAGCTTTTCCATGACCTTACCACATTCAACTTGAGTACCAATTCGCGTCAAAAACTTGCACGTGAACAGGTTGAGCTTCCATTCATGCAAGCTCAAGATAGTTTAGGTTCAAGAGGTGGTGCGATCGTTTACGAATTCGAAAAGGATGATGATTACGACGAAGAGGACCCCTATGAAGATCCATTTTAAAGCAAAATAGCTTTCAAAGTAGAAAAAGAATACGCATAAGTGTACAACGAGACCGTTACAGAGTCAAATAAATTTTTACCATAGGTCCTTATTTCATACATTATGCTAGCCAACTACCGGCCTTTGATGGCACTCTTCACCGCCCTGAATTTCTGTTTCAATTTGCCTAAACCACTCTTTGCGGCCATTTCTTGGTACTCATCTTCGGTCACGGTCTTTTTGATCAACAAATTGAAGATGGAGCCAAATGCTAAAGACATCACCGTGCAGGTCAAAATAATCACATTATAAGGCATTGAAAAGTCGGGCACAGGTAAGGTTAAAAGCATTGATGTAGTGCGGTATTCATATGTCGGCAGGTTGTTCAAGGGATCAATTACTGTGATTACAGCAGGATCAATGGCAAACCCATGGTTGGCATCGGGAGGGTATTCGTGAATCAAAAGCAAGTTCTTATGAAATTTGAATGATAACGTAAGTGTGGCATGCGGTGGTAATTCAATGACAAACTCGAGACGCAGTGGTCTCTTCCGATCGATCAGAGGCCGGTAAAACTGATCTAAAATCCATTGCTCAGGATTTGATTCTGACCCAGTGAAAGTCAACGTATGCATGTGTAATTTCATGAACCATGGCAAGGTTTCCAGATACACAAATCTGGTTGTCGTGTTGAGTTGATTTGTAAATGCAGCACGAATGCCCCCTTTATCTTGGGAATATCCCGTTAAGGAACGAGCGACTCGAACTGGAGGTTCAACAATAGGAGATATCAATGAGTTATCGCTGCAACTAAGCAGCACGTCGTAGGGCTCTGACGAGGTTAGGTGGCGCTCTATCGTCCATTGCTTCGAGTACCTGGCTACCGGCAATTTCCCCTCGACAAATTCAACCTTCCACAGCTCAGGGTTCACGTTCAATACCACAAGGGACCCCGTGTTATCGCCAACGAATGCAGAACCCTTGATGGTACGACCAAAAATGGTATTCAAAGAGTATTCGATCTCTTTAGGCTCTCCTGAAGGAAAACAAGTCCATACATCATGTTTTTTAGAAGTGTCGCACCTCAAGTCTTCACCCGGAGTGGGTTTCGGTACACCACCCTCCTTCTGTTTGCGGATAGAGCGGTTCACATCAATTACGGCACTAATCGTTTCTTGCATATCCAAGCGACAACCAGAATCGGTACAGACAGTATTCACATCAATCAGCATGGCATGCCATAATGAATCAAAAAGTTTGTGGCCATCCAACAATGAAGAAATGCCGGCTTTACCCCTAGTCGGCAATAACTTAAGGAATGGCGTTAAGTTCTCGGTGCAAATAGGTTCGGAGGGCAAAGCCGCTTTAAGCAAGAATAGACTGTTATTAGGATCCATGATGATCGTGTTTCCATCACCAATGACATGCTTTGGAGTCGTCGTGATGCTGTCATCAATAAAATTGAACAGAGCACAGAAAAATCCGGATAGTGTTTTGGTAAGTGAGTACCATTGCTTTTTTGCTTGCTCCAATGATGGTGCTTCGATCACCGCCCAAATTTCAACCCCGGTACCACCTGACTTTGAGCCGTTATAGGGAAGTTCACCCCATTTTTCTGCATCCCACCAGCCTTGGCCAAAGCGTAGATGTAATTCTCTTGCGCCATTGCTTTCGATAACCGGCCCCAACGCCCGACTAAAGTAGGCATAGTGCTCGTTACTAACATCCAGCCGTGTGAAATCGAGAGCACCGGAGCTGATATCAAACTCGAAGGAAGTCAACACACGATTCCGCGGAAGAGGGGTAATGTGGAGCGACTCATTGTAGTAGGTATGGGCAATAACCACACACGCCCAAAGTAGGACTCCTAATGGTTTCATCAGTCGTGGTCGTTAGCAGACGCGTGGTATTTTTCGCGACTACCACGAATTGGCAGCAAATGCGAGGAGTGTTCAGGGAATATATGGATGCTGTGGAAGGACGAGAAACGTATGTTCCATAATCGGTGGCATGTTAACTCTCAAACTAATAACCTCCCGTTCAGTTCTGTAGACTAAATCAACTGAAAGAACTTGAGAGTCCACAGTCTCTAGACGGTGACACTTTCGAAAGGTTGTACATATTGAACTGTGTAACGACTAAACGTTGGTACTATACTACAGTCGTTAGCACAAAAATGGTGGTTTCTCTTAGATGTCGTACCAATGAAAGTTAAATGAATGTCTCCCTAGAAAATGCTTTTACGAAATATAGATGTCGTGACAATTCGCACAATGTATGCGAGAGATTGTGTTGGGAGGGTTGCCTGATTGCAGCGACCATTTCACACCAAACCGCTATATATAGAGGATACAACTCAGGATTTCGAGTCCATTTCAAAATTTTCGAAAGCGTGGTTTAATTCTGATTATCACCATCATTATCTACCTATCATGGCCAGCCCTGTAAACACACTGCCGCATCAACCACCATGTCTTCACCACGTGCGAAATAATAGGTATATCCCGCATGAACCTTGATCTACTGTACAGAGTAAAAGCAATTGGCATTGCGGTTACTAATGTAAAACAGACATAGTATTCTCATGGGCACTCAACGATGCTGCCAACGTATTTGGCTTCGATTGAATATATGTCTACCACTAAAACCTTTGTCGTGTGAGTAAAGCTCTTCATGCAGTATCCGCACAGCGGACATGGCGGTCAGGGCACGTGGGGCGAAATTACGGCTTGCCGGACATTGATAAACGTAGCGATAGCGCAACTCTTCGACGACAAAGATGAAGTTTGGTGAACATCTTCGAAAGAGTCTCATCAAGAACTATTCGTTCTACTACATCAATTACGATGAACTCAAGCACCAATTGAAGAGGTTATTGAAGGATAACGATTACCAATGGAATAACCAGATGGAAGAGGAATTCTTGAATGAATTGGAACAAGAATTGGACAAGGTGTGGCTGTTTACTAAAGTGAAGAACACTGAAGTCAACCGCCGTATCAAAGATGCCGAACAACAAGTCGACAAGGTGGTGACTGAAATGAAGCAATACCAAGATAATCCCAATGGTAACACCCGTCGTCCTCTGGAACAGGACTTTGAGGAGTTGGAGGCGGAATTGTCGGATATCATCGCTGATGTCCACGACTTGGCTAAGTTCACCCGCTTGAATTATACTGGGTTCCAAAAGATTGTCAAGAAGCATGACAAAACCACCAAATTCAATTTGAAGCCGATCTTTGCCGTGCGTCTTAATTCAAAGCCATTCTACAAAGATAACTACGACAACCTTATCGTTAAACTTTCAAAGTTATACGACTTGGTGAGAACTAAAGGAAATCCCGTTCAGGGTGACTCCTCCGCCGGTGGAGCTCAACAAAACTTTGTTCGGCAAACCACCAAGTATTGGGTTCACCCCGACAACATTACCGAACTTAAGCTCATCATTTTAAAGCATTTGCCGGTACTTGTGTTTAACGCCGACAAAGAGTTTGAGGCGGAGGATCTGGCTATCACCTCGATCTATTTCGACAATAAGGATATGGATTTGTACTACGGTCGATTGCGCAAAGATGAAGGTGCTGAAGCTATTCGGTTGAGATGGTACGGTGGGATGAAGCTGGACACGATTTTCGTGGAAAGAAAGACGCACCGGGAAGACTGGACTGGTGAAAAGTCTGTCAAGGCTCGATTTGCATTGAAAGAGAAGAAGGTTAATGACTTTTTGCTGGGTAAGTTTACCGCTCAGCAAGCATTTGAGAAAATGCGTAAGGATGGTAAGAAGAGCAAACAAGAGATTGACAACTTAGAGCAATTGGCCAAAGAAGTGCAATATCGCGTTCTCAAGGAAAAGTATCGCCCGGTTATGCGGTCGTTCTACAATAGAACAGCGTTCCAATTGCCAGGTGACGCCCGTGTGCGTATCTCCTTGGACACGGAATTAACCATGGTGCGCGAGGACGATTTCGACGGCTATGATCGAACTCAAGGCAACTGGCGGCGGATGGATATCGGTGTCGATTATCCCTTCCCCCAATTAGCCGACAAGGATGTGTGTCGCTTCCCCTATGCTGTTCTCGAGGTTAAATTGCAAACTCAATTGGGACAAGAACCTCCCATGTGGATTAGAGATCTTGTGCAATCTCATCTTGTTGAGGCTGTCCCTAAGTTCTCCAAGTTTATTCATGGCGGCGCTACTTTACTCACCGAAATGGTTGATTTGTTACCTTTCTGGTTACCACAGATGGATGTTGACATCCGTAAGCCTAAGATCCAACTGGAAGTTGGTATTCAACGTCAACAGCGTTATCTTAAACTGCTGGCCTCTCTGGGCAATGACTTGGATGAGGAAGAATTAACTGGTGATGCATACTCGCTGGGATACAACGCAGTCCATTTCTCCAACGATATCAATCCTTTGGAGGAGGACTTGGATGAGCTGACACCCTTGTTATTACCTCTGAGTTACCTGACTCGACAAAGCGACTCTCCGTTACGTAACTTCTTCTACAAGTTATACGGGCTGTTCCTACACTACTTTAATGATGATCGCACTTTTACGCTCAAGCCAGGTACCAATTTTGATTTGAACAAGCAGTTTGCCGACAAACTTCCCAATGGCAAAAAGATTTCAGTGCCCATCCGTATCGAACCCAAAGTTTACTTTGCCGCCGAGAGAACATTTTTGCTGTGGTTGCTGATTGGCATGGTTTTGGGTTTCACTGCGACCACCTTGTTACTGTACGGAACTGCCACGGCGTTGACCGCCCTGATTGGATTTTTCGTTACGGCGATGTTGACGTTGATTTACGCTACGTACATGTATGTGTGGCGTACTATCATGATCAGAGAGAAGAGAAGTTTCGTCAGTTATGCTGACAAATTTGGCCCTAACATGATTTGTTTCTGTATGTTTGCAGCGACGTTAGCCACTTTTATGTTCAAGATCTATGAATAAGAGATTAATAAGGTAAATATGAATTGATATGAGAAGTATGCATGTTGGCACCAAACCAAAGTAAAAATTAGTTTATGAAGCTGTGTTAGCAATAACAATATGTAGTATAATATTTGATCACCAAATATTATCGCACAATGCTATTGACTTAGCTAAGTACTGAGAATACAAAATTTGAAATTTATGTCAAAAAGCTACCAAAATGTATATGCCGTCAAATCGAACGTTCGCATTTCATCGATTCCAATGATTGTCTATCATGTAGTGAAGATAATTATTTGTCTCAAAGTTTACCAAACTAATGCACATCTGATAAACAACCTCGCAATGTTAAGCGATACAATAAAGCGTATTGTCTATTACTGTTGTATATTAATCACAGCTTGTCATTACTCATCCATTATTCATTATACCGTTGCTTCATATCAAACGGGAGTCTCATTCATTTTACGCTTCTTGAACTCCCGGTCACTGTCATCAGCAGACGGCAGTCGTGGAGAGGGCTCTGCAGGCGTGACCAGATTGAAATAGGGCCGCAGTGCTGCCAGCTTAATCAGCTTGTCAAGTTCCAGAACCAGGGGAAGCGTATTTTTGCTCTTTTCTTTAGATGGTGCCTGAGCATCGGCAGGAACCAGCCGAGGCAACATTGTCAGTAATGGAGAGGGTACTCTCTGATGGCCAGGATTGGTGGGCAGAATCAGTCTGATAGGGTTGATCTGAGGAAGTTTTCCAACAGCCAGACCAGGACGTGAGGTTTGAAGAGGTTGGGGCAGTTGCTGACCCGGTGCGACAGGTAACGTTGGTGGGTTCGGAGGAGCTGTAAGTCCTGCCGGAGGCGTTGCTTGACCCAAATTTTGCGACATATTGAACTGGAAATGAGGTACCAGTGTCTGGCCCACGGTACTACGACGCTGGTCGTACATGGAAGTGAACGAGTTGCGCTGCAGATAGTGATAGTTCGGGTTGGGATTGAACACCAGCGGCTCGGAGCCCACAGCCACTGGTAACAGATTAGTACGAGTCAGCGGGGCGTGCAGGGTAACCAGTGATACCAGGGGATTCTTTTCGGGATAACCGGGCGATTGAGGACGAGGAGATGGGCCATATTGTTGAACGTTAGCCAACAGAAGTGGCAGATACAGCTTCAGCTCTGCACGTAACTGACCGACTGCCGGTGGTGGTTGCGTCAGATTGGATTGTGAAGGGGTGACCGCAGTAGCTCCTTGATCTCCATCAATCAATATTGTCGAATTTTTTCGCAGAGGAATCGGCTGAAGAGGATCCATGAATACCAGCCGATGGCGCAGAGTCAGCGGCTCAGGTTGGAGTTTCTTCTGATACAAAGCGTAGTTTGGATTGAGTGGGTAGTTTTGTGGAACGATGTTAACCAGTGACAGGGACGGTTGACGCAGCAGGTTGTTGAGGTGATAGTTCAGTGATTGTGGCGGTGGGGTCGATGATCCAAGTGGGGTAGTTTCTAATCGTTGAAGAACTGTCATACGTAACCCACGTAACTCTTGCTCAAATGCAGCAGCAGCAGATCCGACTTTAGGCTTCAGCATGGGGCTCTCCTCCGTTTCTTGTGACGGTGTGATCTTGTTAACCGGAGTTCTGTTACTAAGACGATCCGGCACTGGTGTAGCAGCAGCAGCAGTCGATTGACTAGTTGGAGGTGCCTGTGGAGGTGCCTGTGGAGGTGCCTGTACTTGGGACAGCGTAGTTGGATCAAGGTATCTCTCCATCAAGTCCAAAATTTTCAAGGTATCCAGGTGCACTCGCCGAAGTTCAATGCTTAAGAGTTCGTTACGCTGGGTGGCCACCGCCAATTCATTGCGAAGAGCTCCCACCTGGTTATTAACTTCAATAAAGCGAAAGTTCAACGAACGCTCGAATGAGTTTTGCTGTGTAAGCGAGGGACGTTGTGACGGTTGACTTTGCACGGAGCTTGCTGGGGTTGGAACAGAGTTTGCCACCGGAACATGGCCTGGCAGTTGAGGACTGCCTGGCATGACCGATGTCGCCAGGTTGCGATGAGGTAAATGTGGAGTTAGGTGAGGCTGCTGCTCCTGAGATTGCCGGCGCAGAATATCCGGAGGCAGAGAATAACAAGGTGCCGGGGGACCTTGTTGCGGTGGTGGTGGTTGAGACATTACGCCCAGAGGCGCCGGTACCATTTGATGAACCACCATCGGAGCTGACACCATAGGGGGGAAGTATTCGAGGGGTGCCAGCGTGGGAGGGATCAGCAGTAAGTTGACAATCTCCTTGTGGGAGTTTACATTTTTCAGCAGCCTCCGTTTGATCAATTTTAGCAGTTCGATGTCACCTTTGCGGAACTGGTTTGTCGAATGACGGAACTCCCACTTGGCAGCACCCAGGTCTTTATCCAGGGAGTTGGAGTCACTCTGGAACGTATCGTTGACTTTGTGAAAGCCGTACATGTTGAGCTGGCGAATAAACGAAGCGATGTTGGTGTGCTTGAAGTATTGAGATAATACCTTCAGAAAATCCTCCCCTGGTAAAAGATAGAAGCTGTCGTTAGTTGGCAGCCACCATATAAGATGCAGAATGGTGGGATCGTGGAGCATATCGTACAACTTGTGGATGAACACTGTCTGGGTCTTACCAGATCCCAGACCCAGGGCCGGTCCCAGCACGGAGCCCAGGTTCAGACCAGGCGCCGTGGAGGCAAGGGGATTTTCTGGCACTGGGGAAGATTCACCGGGTTCACGTTTGACGTCGTCCAGCATCCCCAAGCAACGGTATTAAGGGAACGAGTAAAAAGAATTAGGAGTAGTCGAAGAGTGTTTTTTTCCGACGCTGCACGGGTGTGTCTGGGGAGGTTTACCTACTAAAAAAGCAAAGCCGGGTAGTTAACAACGACGTCAATGTACAGAACAATGGTTTCAATCTATTATTTAGGAATCGTTTAGCTGGAGTCGATGACATGTTACAACGCTCTCGTCGCAAGCCATTGACCGAACGCCATCGACCCTCAATGTTGGGTTATGTGAAGGATGACTTGAGGGTTGTGCACTGCCTACTTTGGGAAACGTTTTTTTTTGTCTGTGAATGAAACGCTACATTTACACACATCGCCAGCGAACGATGAGCATGAGTCAGAGTCATTTTTAGCTCAAGTCCCCCACTGTCAGACCATGTTTGACGATTGCCGTGCGACCGCGAACGTCACCAGATTAGATAGACGATGACTTTATTATTCCCCCATCATACGGTGAACTTGACCGAAGTTCGATAGGGATCCGACGGGATCGAAATCGCGGGGACGTCGTCGGATTTATTTGTTTTTAAAACCTGTGGTCAATCGTCTAATTTGTAGTCTTCGCAGGTTTGCCGTTCTACCCCAACTGGGCATTCCTCAGCCCCGGTTTGGAGACCACGGCGGCGTTTTCGAGTGATTGCTTTTTGTCAACAAGAGCCCCGTTTTATCTGCGCGCACGTGAGCCCGGCGCAGATGGTATTGTCATCGGACTCATTGGTTTAAGATAGAAGGACACGGTAGCAAAGCGACCAAGGACATCGAACCTAAACTTACTAAAGTTGGCCGTCAACCAGCAACGATGGTAGTTATGAGTATCATTTTCCGATCATACCAAAAATGTCTACCTTCAGTAATTACGAGCTCTAATCCAGGTGGTGATTCGAAGAATCATCTCTGGTGTTCTTCACGGTACCACCATATTCCCCTTGCTTGGGCGACACACTTCCAAGCTCACTCCATTCTTGATTCGCACTAGATTCCATGCGTGCACAAGGGGCTTCCAGCCACGCAGTCGATTACTGAAGTGTCCGGGTCGTCTGTGATCCACCCCATCGGAAAAAGTCTCAAATATGTGTGGTGGGTTACGTAAAGATGCTGCCACAAGCGGGCTTGTCATCCGTCGCCACCCACCCCACATTCGCACTTGTCTCGTTGGGCGCTCCAGGGATTTCCGGGCGGAGGTCATGTTTCATTGACGATGTGCCCCGTTGCGGTTGCCTGCAGGCGGCATTTCCCGCATCATTTCTTTTCCTGCTAATAAATAAAAATTTTGTCGTTCGCACTTCGATCATTAGTTTTGCCCCCCACCACTTGTTCGTTGGGTTGTTCATCCCTGGTATTTACCTTGTCCCACAGCTGACGTCTTCCAGTCCTTTGAATTTTCCGTTTTCTACTGCTATCACTATTTTTGGGTAAGGTTCATGAACTTGAACAACCAACCCGACAACCAAGAAAGCGACCACCAGTTTCGCCCGGTGTGTTTTGACTCTCCTCTGGGCGGGACCGCCACCGCGCAGGTTCCTCCGCCACCGGGACCGTCACTGGGGAAGCGCCAACTGCTGCTGCTGCTGCTGCTGCTGCTGCAACTGGAGCTGCTGAAACGTGTTCGCCTTGACCCGCAGTTAGTCGACCCGTTGGGTAACGCCGCTCTGCCAAAACTGTTTCATACTGGCTTCGAACCGGTTCTGCAAAAGGAACAGCTGATGCAACCGGCAGCACCGGCGGTGCCGGCTCAAGAAAGCGTACCCGCGGCCCCTCCCAATAAAAAGCCTCCCCGCTTCGTCCGGCGATTCAGATCTCGCCTGTTACCCATCATCAACTACCTGCAACGGCTGTCCGCTTACAAACTGCATTTTCCCGCGGCGGCAGCGCTGCTGGCTCTGACGTTGCTGAAACACCCCCATCCTCGTCACCATCACCACCATCATTTGGGTACCCTGATCCCCCCTCTTCCCCCCATTAATTTGCAACTGCTTAAAGAAATCGATTTACATGAAATTCTCAAAAACCCCCAGTTGCGTCATGACATATTGTTTGATCCCCAATTACAATTCCGGCCAAACTTAGACGGTGAACGCGGCAAGCGGAAGAAGTCAATCATCGATAAGTATTGGTTGGAGATTCAAAAAGAATGTCGCCAATATTTCACCCCACCAAGTGGTCCCATCAAAATCAACCGCTTACCCATACTATTCCAAACCCTACGTGATGTCCTCCTCTCACTCTTGCCTAATAAGGACCGCCCACAAGTCAACGAAATCATGGACATTGAATTATTGGTTCAACAGCTCAATCATGGTTCCTTCGATTTTGTGGAAATGGCTCGATGGTTGGGTGATGTCTTCAAAAGCCACTGCGCTCCTATGCGTGATGGCTGGGTTCTGGAGATGATCCAGAAGTTTGTTGATGCCGAACTGCAACACCTGGTAGAGCTGCTTGTCGCCGGCTTACGGCTGATCTTCCAAATTTTAGAGGCGATGAAGTTGGATGTTGCCAACCATCAAATCCGCATTCTTCGTCCTGTACTCATCGGTACTGCAGTTGACTTTGAGCGTGAGTACTTCCAACTGCTCATCTCTCACAACAAGATCTACATTGATGATTCGTTGACGTGGTTTTACAAGAAGTACTCGCAAGCGATCAAGCTGGGAGACGTACGTCCTGATGACTTTAGCGACACCACACTCAAGCCCATCATCATTTCGCTGATAATCGATCTCCTTTCTTGTCGTCATATGGCCACCGAATTCCCCACTACACTTGCGTTTGACCACACACGGTTGGTTTTACTTCGGGCCGATGTCCGTCAACTTGTGTGTGTCCAGTTGTGCCTGGTGCTTTACCGCCAATTGGCGGCTAAGAACCCCTCCCGTTTGGCGCCACTGGTCGTGTCCCAAGTACAGCAAGAAATCTTACTGATTGTCACTGATGACAACGGTAATATCAAGTGGACGAAAAATATTCAGGCGATTGCCCTTCAGCTCGTTAAGAATGTCGTTTCATCACCAGCTAGAGCAGTTCTGACCAAATTGCCTCAAGACATGGTGGATTTCGCTTACCATTGGCTTATCAAACACATTCAGCCTCTGCTGCCAGTGTATGGACTTATGGAGCTGAAAGTATTCCGGGATCTTCTTGCGGAGATTATGGTCACCATCGATGAGGAAGCACCGGCTTTGGCAACCACCCAAACACCCAGTCAGCATATACCTTCAACCCCCGCCAAACTGGAGCTGCTGGAACTCAAGAATATTGCTCAGCGGATCCTGACTTTGGGCAAGTTCCATTGGCTGGTTTTCGGGTGCAACTACACCGAGTACATCAAAATGCACTCGCCGCCACCGGCTCCAGCCCCAGTGGGGAGCACCCCGAAGCTGAGGTCCAACTCACTCGAAGACGAGGTAGATTCCTTGGCTTCCCAACAAGTTTCGGAAGCACCTGCATTGGATGAAGTGGCTACGACAGTTATTTCGACATGACATTATAACGAGTACAAGATTATCGCCCCAGATTGCTCATGACCAAACCTTTCAATCTGGAAGTTTATCTTCAAATTATGGTAGCTCTCATAAAACTGAATGAACACGTCTTTATGAAATCTTGTAGTATATCTTTGACGACGCTTGCACCTTGCACCTTGCACCTTAAAACGCGAGTATGACTAGACTACTTATGTGGGGCATGTTGATACAACGGTATGAGTATGATTGACATCCAAATTGAAAAGACAACCAAAATGAGCACTCAATTCCCTCCCCCTCAACCAAATTTTATGACCATTGTACTGAAGTCACGATTGTTATTTTGAAAACTACACGAACACCGCTCTTAATCCTCGTGCTCCGTATTGTTTTCTACGCGCATGATAAACAATGCCATTCCTGGTACTAGTGTAAGGCAACACCTCGTGTACTTGCATACATAGCAAACAATTCGGGGGCGTTGAATGGCTTGCCCTTCCAAACAGGATTAGTACACTATTCACATGGTGGATGGTCGTATAGTATCCTTGTGAGAGCAGATGGGTATCACATTACCGAGGAGGGAGGAGGGGGAGGAGGAGCAAGAATGGGAACGTACAGGGCTGCCTTGCAAACCTTTACTGGTGGACAGAACTCATTGTTGAACAACTTCTTTTCCTTCTCAATTTATGATCGTCGTCAAAATACTCACAATAGCCATCGGTAGTGTCTATGGTAATGTTTCATTGGTTTTAACCCCCTAATCGACGTTGGCCAATGCAAAGAGGGGAAGGGGGATTGAGGTAGCTGGGTGCATCGAGCATAGAAATTAGATTACTACTTTTAAGGAATTGCTCCCCGCTTTTTAGTTCACCCTTAATTCCGCAGCTCCTAACCGGCAAACCTGTAACCAAGCCCCCAATCCAACGACCTGCATTTAACACTATCCCGTGTCACATGGCAAAAATGAATGGGGAAAATTCTTTTTCATATTTAAGGCTTCAGGCGCGAGACGTGATACGTGCTGGCCGACTTTACAGCCGTCGATCATTATGATACGAAAATTCCTCGACGCAAATGTCGCCCTTATAAAGCACACGGTGCTCATTCCCCTCAAACTTCTCTTTGTCATTACGGTGTACATCCCCTTTGTCAAATTACCGGTGCTCCTCCCGGCAAAGTTTTTGCTCGACTTGGAAACGGACTGGCAAGCGGATATCCTGATACTGTGGTTAAGCTCGCAAATTGAGTTGTTGGTTATATCATGTATCCACTTCGTTATGGTTAACGTCTTCTTGGGAATCATCGTTGGCTTACTCACGGGATTTAATTTGAAAGCAATTCGTTACGTACTCACATGGAAGCCGAAGTCAAAGCTGAAAAGAAAAACACCCAAATGGGCTCGCCAATCGCGTCAATTTGTCCTGGAGTTGGCACTGTCGAACGTTGTCATCGACGACTACCCGCAAGCTAAACGGACCCCTCTGCTCGAGGATATTGGCTTGTCGCAGCTACCAGCCCCTAACCTGATGATCGTAACTCTGCTGCTGCAATTTGGCCTGACGAATAACATGAGGCAGCGGACACAGGGTAAAACTCTGCCGACTGGCAATGCCGCACTGACGTTAGAGTATGAAGATGATGACGGGTATTCGGGTTACATCTCAATGGCGCTGGATTCGCTGAGTCTGCTGGCTATGGACTCTAGTAACTTACCTCTGTCGCCAACTCGCAGGTCGAGTTTGCACAATATTGATGAAGTTGAAGAAGAAGATACCAAAGAGAGTACTCCTCGTACTATCTCCAAGAACAAGGGTCAGTCGAAAAAAGCCGACACAAAAAAGACATCGAATCAACCAGTAGATGGCATAACTACTTAGATTCGACTATTGCATGGCGCATTTTGGGAGAGTAAATTTTTGGTTGGTGGTGCAATCTTTATTTTTAAGGGCACCACTTCTTGTTTCAAATTTGAAACATGCATTGCCGACAAGACACACCGTTAGCGTACTTAAGATGAAGATAATGAACATAATGACATTAAATACCTGAATGAATACGTTTGTTAAAACCACAAAGTTTCGAATATTTTATCCATGGACTGTTGATTCGAGGTGCGGCGACTCACATAAAGCTAATGATCAAGAGGAATCTTTACCTTTGAGTACTGAGTATGACACGGGTGAAGTTGGTAATCTTGCCAGTATATTACTGCACGAATTGCGCCTACCGATAATTCCTGTTCCTCGAGCCCACGTTACAAAAATTACTCCGGATGCTTTACGGGATCTCCGTGACTTATTAATTGTCGTGAAAAGAAGATGGGACTACCTCGGTTGGGTCACTTCCAAAACCACCTCAGGAGAATGCAACCCACCATTAGATATTGAAGTGGATCTCAAATTATTTCGAAATGACTCGAGATTCAAAGTAAAGTTTCAACTTCGGTATTGCCCACGTCAATCACGTTGGTATGATCCTAGTATATTTGTTTCGAAGCAAGAGATTCAAGACTTCATTTTTGCACTGCTAGTCACTCATCCTTCGGAAGGCTTAGGTGAGAGGCGCAATGTGGCCAAGACAACCATGGAACAATGCTGGAGTCTCACGGATGCAAAAGTAACCATAAACAATCAGGTTATCATGCTACTTTAATACCAGGGAAAGAGTGGGAAGCTCGAGTAGAATCCATGATGTTGACTCTAGGTGTAACACACTGACGTAGTGATCACTAGCTATAGTAAATCAATAAAAATTTTAGTGCGGTCACGGAAACCTCGTACTCTCCGATGCTAGGATTCTTTATTTATGTCTGGTTTCTCATATTCTTGTTTCGCTGCACAATGACCGAGGGACTTCGGACATAGCTCCCGATTCAAACAATTTGGGAAAGATACAAGAATCGATGATCATTTACACGACAAACCTCTAAATAACTACAGCCTTTTGAACACTGGCATCATTCTCTATATGAAATATTAATTGTTCTTTTGATATTGACCTCGATACATTCAGGTATGAAATCGGTATTATCGCTCGAGTTATTGTCAGGTGACGAGGGAAAAAAATTCTTGAACATCGTCTGCTCCCAGGATCGTAATCACACATATTTCTCGCACATTGGACTCGAGTTGTAAATTTCTAAAGAATTTATCCAGGCTGCTACCAGCGCCACCTCCTCGTCGAGCGCTTTCAACTTTTTGCTACTGGCCGTGCTTTGACCCTTCTGGGAAAGGCTGCGTGTTAGTTTAACCTTTTTTAACACCATGGGTGACAAGACCAAGAAGCTTGGGAAATGGAGTCGGTTATTCGGTATTGGTGAAGAAGAACAACCGGCTTCCAACGTCCCAATTAAACCAGCACCGAAAGCTGAAGAGCCACCAGGTTCCCAAAGTCGTCTGGTGACACCAAACCAGCATACTTCCCATTCACACCCGCTGACACCTTCGCTGGTGCTGCTGGAAGACACCAAACCTTATGAGCCACAAGGAGTGACTAGATCAATTGTCACTCTGCCCCCGGTACTGCGATCCGGTTCCACTAAGAAGCAGGTGCTGCGGACTCTGCTGACTAAAACGCCTTCCATAATAGAGGCGCCACGTTTCAAAATGCTAGAAAATGGTAACCATGAGCATCATTTGAGGGCCGTCAAGCGACAAGAAAAGATCTCCAGTTTGCTCAAAGACTTGCTAGGGGCGAAAAAGTTGAGAGATGAGGCTAAACTGGCGATATCATTTGATGTTCCCCTGCAAGTGGCTCTGACCCAGGCCGGAGTCGCGAAGCCGCCGACTTTGGTCCTGGGTCTTGTTAATTATCTTAACCAACATCCTCAAGGAATGACATCGGCAACTCAGACCACCGAGTTGAAACTGGCTCTTCCTTTACTCGCGGATGATCATCGCCTGTTTTCCGAAAAATATGGGCGATGCCAGGAGGTTGTTGGTAAGGGGCTGTACGGTATTGTGAGGTTGTCTCATAAGGACGATGAAGTTTTTGCAGTTAAGGAATTCAAACGCCGAGCGCAAGAGTCGCCAGAAAAGTATCAGAAGAGGCTCACTACAGAATTTCTGATAATGGCTCTGCTCAAAAATCTCAACGTCATCAAAACTTACGACTTACTCAAAGATGCAAAGGGAGATTTTTGCGAGGTTATGGAATACTGTGCTGGCGGTGACCTTTTCCTGTTGATTATCGCAGCGGGGCGTTTGGAATATGCCGAGGCTGACTGTTTCTTTAAGCAACTCATCCGTGGGGTCAACTACATCCATAAGATGGGGGTTGCACACCGCGATTTGAAACCAGAAAATTTGATTCTTACACAAAACGGTGTTCTCAAAATCACCGATTTTGGGAACCTGGAATGCTTTAAAATGGCTTGGGAGGACGAAGTTCATATGCTGGTAGGCATTTGTGGTTCTCTGCCTTACATTGCACCTGAGGAATTCACACAAGAGGAATTTGATCCTCGAATGGTTGATATTTGGGCATGTGGTGTAATCTATATGGCAATGCGGACCGGTCGGCAATTATGGAAATTGGCGGACGCCAAGGTTGATGGATTCTATGCAGAGTATCTTGAAAAGAGGAAATGCGAGGGAGGCTATGAACCCATTGAGCTGTTGAAGCGTGCTCGTTGTCGCAATGTCATTTACTCGGTGTTGGATCCGAAACCCGAACGACGCATTACCGGTCCACAGATTTTGCAACTGGAGTGGGGTCGCGAAATTAAAGTATGTGCAGCAGGAGAAGGAATCGAGCATTGATCGCGGTCAATCTAGTCAGAAGCAGCCAACATTGGATAATTTGGGAAGATTTGATTCTGAATCTTATTTGGGTTTTGTGATGCACTCGTAAGCAATTTCAGGTTACGAGGAATCTGGCATCCGGCAACTCTTTTTGATACAGAATGTAGTCTTCAAGCACAACGAAACGTGTTATCAATCATGGGCGTCTCAGGTGGAGCTACGAAGCAAGTTGACTCTTTAGGTGCTATACAGGATAAACTGGATGTTATGATATACCTGTATGTTTTCATTTTTGAAGTCACCCCTGAATTGATCGCAATTCTCACATTTTTGTACTCTAGCTTCTGGATATTGGGCCGGACTTAGCACTGAAAAAATGTCTTCTGATCATTGCACCGACGCTAACGAACATACCGAGCGATTATATAGATTGATAACTGCGAATGTCGGGTTGTTGATGCAAGAATCTTATACCTTTTATCAAGTGTGTCTGCTATCGGGTGTTTCAAGCCCGCCCACTTGGGGGGTATATCCTTTGGTCCTAATTATTCTTTGATAGTGAGGTACATGTCTTTTAATGCGGTCATACCGCGAAAGGTCAAGTTGAAGACGATAACAATGGTTTCAGCACTTGGACTGCCCGGAGGAGCATTTCTTCCATTCATGTTCGATATGATCACACAATATTTGGGATTGTTCATTGGGCTTCGAAATTCAATGGGTTTTATGGTGGGAATAGTTGATTTAGGAGTTTACTGGTTGGTGTGAGCCCAAATATATATTTAATCTATGCAATAATCTCTCGCTTTAATGGTTTAACAATATCCCTGCAACCATCCTTAACATATACTATGTAATACGGGGTTGCAGTGTTACCCTCACTGAAATCAAACACTTCCAGTTCAGGCACTCTCGTAACGACTTCGTCATTGTATTTTCTCCAAAGGTTCCTTTCGAAGTCCTTGATGTACACCCAATAATGGCCATACAGAGCTTCCCCTCGATGAATGAATATGGCAAATACAGAGTATCCCACCTTATTGTAACCGTCGAATTGGATGGAGACTTTATTTTGTAAGTCGGCTAGTTCTGTATCAATGTTTTGAAGTTTCGTCTCAAGCTCTTTAATGCTTTTATCAATGAAATCGATTGTGGAATCAGAGACTGTGATCGAGGGGAGTTGATCCAAACAGTCTTTCCGCACATTATCCTCTTCAATGATTGAGCTAGAATCACGCATCTCAGTATCTGATGATTCGTCAACTTCCATCGGCTCGAACTCAATTAGCGAATTATTGTGAGACTTTTCTTCAGTCTTAGTCTTGGACTGCTCTTCACTAGCAAGCTTCATCATGTAGCTTTTGATTCCTTTCAATGAGTCTAGAACCAGTAATTGGGTACTGGGGTTGGGTTTGGTGATCTTATCTTTTTCTTCACGGAGACTGGAAATCTTTTGCTTCCATGTAAAAACCTCCGCCCGCTTGGCAATCATTTGCGAGTCATCCAGATCGAGGTATCGATCCAAGTAAATGTGCTCGCCAAACGGAATAGGATCAAGGGCCTTATATGCAACTAACCTCTCGCGATCGAACATCACACGCTGAACGTGGAATTGCAACACATCAGGAAGCTCCAGGATAGTGACCAGTTTTCGACATTGCCCGCCATCCAATTCAACAAGGTCTTCGCTGAAATACGTGTCTAATGAATCGTAGATGTCCTTAGGGTGCTCACTGATATTAATGATCAATGAGAAAAACCTTTCTGTCAGAATTCTGGGTGATTTGTTGGTATCCAAAGGTGTGATAGTTTGTTTGGTCTTGCCCCCAAATAACCGCTTGATTAAATCATTTTGCTCCTGATCAGATTCAAGCAGAATTGGTGGAAGCGCAGTTTCAATCTGATAGGTAACGTTTTCGATGCACTCAGTCACATCTTGCTGGCGACCCACCTCAATAGTCAGTTCTATTTGATCAGAGCTTATTGGTAACAAAGCCCTACCCGGTTGTTCATCTGTCACAGTCTTGTCCAACACTAAAGAATTTTCAATTTCCACCAAATCAGATGTCAGATTGTGATCTTCAGCTTTCGGTCCCCCAGAAGACTCAGGTTGCGCTACTTCGACCACTGAGTTTTCCGAAACGGTTTTGGCTGGCTCAGTCAAGTCCTCCTCGTATAATTGATCTTCGAGCATCGTCTCCTCTAGACCATCGGAGTCACTCTCCGACTTGCATTCTGTCATCACACTTTCATCAACAAGGTCCTCGACAGGTACCAACTTTTCTTCTTCCTTTCCAAAATTGAAGTCAACAGGGTGCAGTAAGGGAAGGAAAGCCAAATACGCCAATTGCTTCAGTGGCTCAACGCAACGGCGATTTGCATGGATTAATTGATAGAACAAGTCTGCCAAGTGGTAAATAAATTGATTCAGCCGCTCAACCTCCTTGGGGTCAACACGTCGTCCTCCAATTTTCCGAAGAGATGCGATTTCTTCTTCAATCTTCACATTCCGATGATCAAAGGCAAGAATTTCATCACGAAGGGGCTGCAAACAGAAATAGTACTGAAGCAATGAATTCAAATAGCAGGTATTGCCAATATTATCCAATCCTGTAGGCCACAGATCAAGTGGGAGAACCAGAGGATCTATTTGACCCGTCGCAAGAAATTGAACCAACACAACCAGATCACGCACTTCGGCAATCCTCCGTAAAGCTGCACGAAGAGGTCTTATATCATCAACTTTGTGTGAAAGGTCTTGAAATTTCAGCACAAGTATGAAGTCCAGTACTTGAGGATCAACATCAAACACAGCAAAAGCCTTCTCGGTATCTCCTGAAAAAGGAACGACCAACTGCGGGAGCTTTTTCTCGATGTAATCTAAGAGAATATACAGCTTGCGATGCACAGCAATTGATAATAAAGCTCGATGAGTTGCCCGGATTTCAGCGGCATCTGCGTTTAGCATATTTTGTTGCATGAGATCGTCAAGCTTATACTCGTATGCTGTGACTACCACCTCGTCTTCCGTTACTTCAGATATGGCCAACATTTCCTCAGCAAGCAGCACAGGTGGAGTTTCCTTGATCAAATATTGACCAATTGAAGACCGAATCGTCGCGATCAATTCAAGCTGTTTGTGGTAATAGGGATAATTACGTGGGTCTTGAGCAACTTGCATCTCATAAGAAGCAACTATCCCCGAATCATCAATATTTGGCAAGTCTTTTTCATCAACTCTCACCCCAAGAGCCTGAAGAGCGTCAATATATTCGTATAGTCCGGTGAATTGACCCTTTTCACTCATTTGGTGAGCCCAAGCAGCTAAACGACCACGTCCACCGCGGATGTTAACCACATTCTTCATCGCGTCGACGTAGTATAATCGATTACTAGGGTCACTCGAGGCAGACAAATCAAAGCATTTGATGAGGAGCTCATCCTGGTAAAAGGAGTACGCCAGCAATGCAACAAACAGAGACGGTGGCAGCTCAGGATATTCAGCAAAGTAATGAACCGCCAGGCCACTATCGAAGTCGCCCACGCAACGTATAACACCCAGAGACAGCCACAGGTAACGCAAGAATGCGTAGTTGCCTTCCAAATTCAAGCCTTTCGCATTCCAAGACAATTCAAATATCTTCCTTTCAAACTCCAGCCTCAATCCAGGTACGTCGCCCAAATCAGGCGGTATGAGCTGGGTACTGTCTTCATTTAATGTAAATCCCATCAGATCCACAAGCATTTTGACATCTATTTGCGCGTCTAAGACCAGCTGAGACAATGTAATGGTCTTTTTTTCATCGCCGGGCTTATGCAAAAGGGGCCCCTTTAAAACTCTTATGAGATACAGAATGCAAGATCCTGCGGTCGGAATCGTGTCCTCCAGTAACGTCGGATACTTCTGCTCTCTAGCATGCAAATAGCGAGATTTAATAATCTCGGGGTCAATCAATTGCGCCATTGCGTCCTTGTCGAATTCAGTGTCGAAAATCAGAATTCGTACAGACTTTCGGGAGAGGCCCTCGCTTCGGAAAAACACATCTTCAACTGGTAATCTTCCGGAAATAGATAACGTTTTTTGATCATCTATACTGAGCCAATCTTGCGGAATGACATAGAATTCAAGTTTCTCTTTGCCAGTTGTTCGAAACGGATTTCCGACACGATCCTCTAGTATACGAATCTCCAAATGGCGCAATTTCTCTCCAACCAATAACCCCCGAACTATCGAAAGCTGTTGCTGTCGTTCAGGGAGCTGATGCTTGACGACCAGCGGAGCAAAGTCAACATGATCGTTGATGCTTTCGATCTTTGAGGGTGTTAAAGGATTAACGAGACGTCCACTGTACTTTAGGGGTCTCTCCAGTAAAAGCAGATGATTGTAGTTAGCCAGGTATGCTTCCAGCCACCGCAAATCGTCCACAATTCGATCCCACGTCTTAAATGGCTGTTGTGACAAATCATCAGCATTAATAATTGTCGACGTATACAGCGGTAATGCAGATGGACCAGTTGATTGGGTCAGTTGTGTCTCCAACAGCAATGGCAGCTCCTCCAGATGCAGAATTTTTGGCAGATTGTCCATTGTGGCAACACTGGGGACGTGACACTATTGACTGAGGGTGAACTGTGCCTGATCACGTGTTGAAGTTACTGCGAAGGCCAATTATCCGGTCAACTTTCGAGGGTGGGCAAACTAGCCTTCAAGTATGTGCGCACTACAAGACCAGTGAAATATTCGATGAGTGGTCCAACTCCTCCTCAAATTGATTGGCAAAAACTCAAGAATGAATCCGATGGGCTGCTTCTGGGGATGATGAAGCTGGGGTTCCAGGAGGTTGTGCAAAATAACCCATACTTTGCTGCAGGTGGAGGTCTTATGCTCTTGGGTACTGGCCTCGCTCTTGCGAGACAAGGTGTGGTGAAACTGAGTGGATTCATCTACCGCCAATTGCTTGTTGATTTGGAAATACCCAGTAAGGATAAACTGTACTTGTGGTTTCTTGAATGGATGGCACAGCATAAAAATCGCCGTCTGAGACATTTGGCAGTGGAAACAAATTTCATCCAGCATGACAATGGTGCAGTAACCACCAAGTTTTCTTTGGTGCCTGGTCCTGGGAAACATTTGATAAACTACAAAGGCGCTTACATGCTTGTGGATAGAGAAAGACTGGGAAAGCTCATTGATATGACACTGGGTACTCCTTTTGAAACTGTCAAGTTAACCACATTATATCGTGATCGGTATCTCTTCCAAGAGATGCTTTCGGAAGCCAAACAACTCGCTTTGAAGGCCAGGGAAGGAAAAACAGTGTTGTATACATCATGGGGTCCCGAATGGCGTCCATTTGGACAACCGAGAAAGAAGCGCATGCTCGGATCAGTCATTCTTGACAAAAACGTTTCAGAGGGCTTGGTAAACGATGTCCAAGACTTTTTGAGTTCTGGGGATTGGTATCATAAACGGGGAATTCCGTATAGGCGCGGCTACCTTCTTTACGGACCTCCTGGTTCGGGTAAGACGTCATTTATCCAGGCGCTTGCGGGAGAATTGGATTACAACATTTGCATTTTGAACTTACTGGAGAACAATTTAACGGATGATCGACTCAATCACCTTATGAACCATATTCCTGATAGACTGATCTTGTTGCTTGAGGACATCGATGCCGCCTTTAATAAAAGAGATCAATCAGAGGATAAAGGCTACAACAATGGCGTTACTTTCCTGGGTCTCTTGAATGCATTAGACGGCGTAGCGTCTGCCGAAGAGTGTATCACGTTCATGACTACCAATCATCCCGAAAAGTTGGACCCTGCCTTGCTTAGACCTGGTAGAGTTGACTATAAGGTGTTGGTTGATAACGCTAGTCGTTGGCAAGTGCAACAAATGTTTATGCGTTTCTATGAAGGCGAAGAGGAGCTCTGTCAAGCCTTTTTGGACAAGTTTGATAAAGCCGGCGTGGAAAAGGTGCTGACAGCCCAATTACAGGGTTTGTTTGTTTATAACAAAGGGAATCCTCAAGGCGCGATTGATATGGTAGACACCTTAAAGGTTCAAAACGCTGTATTTTAGATGGATTATGTTGTATATAGTCTGCCAAACTGTAAATAGTTATATAAGCATCAGTATAGATAAACTCTTATGGTGTTCTGAGTCTTCCTCTATTTGGGGCTCTGAAACAAAACTTCCAAAGGGTATTCTTTCATTAATGCTTAGCCTTGTATGAGTTTACTTTCATCATCTGGACTAACCTTGAAATTGTCTCAATAATGATTTGTTGACCTCATCAACCATATCAGGCTGTAGCTTACCATCAACAACGCATCCTTTGACCAACTCGTCGATATACTTAGCAAGGACACTGTACATCACCACGTCACAGCCGTCATCTGCTAACTCCATATTTGTACCCTGCAGAAGCGTCCGTCGGAACGACTTCTTAGGGTATACCGAATTCGGTTTGTTCGACATTGATGTACGTAAAGTGGAGAACAACACGATGTGTGCGAAAGCCGCACTTAGAAACTGTTAGTTGTATGGGAATATCCTTAATGTTAGACGGATTATAATTTTAAAGCTTAGATTCGATGTGAACTGTAGTCGGAAATCTTCTCTAAGCTTATTGTGCCTTATAACGTGGAGGCGTCGTCGGTGTGCGCAGTACGCGGCGCCGCAGCTATATCTGGTGTCAATTGCGCCCCAGAACTTCATGGTTGCCATCAAGTCAATTGCAGCGATTAACGCTGTTTTTGCGGTGGCACTGGGCTTTATCCATTCAGACCAATCGCTGATATATACCAAAGATTCTCAGGGTATATTTCAGGTCCCTCGGGGTAAACCGCCGCCGAAAGATTGCCCCCCATGTTTCAACTGCAACTTACCAGACTTTGAATGCACTCAATTTTCCAAATGCAATAGCTTCACGGGTATGTGTGAATGCCGTCCGGGTTATGGTGGAGTGGATTGCTCAGAGCCGTTATGTGACTCCCTCGAAGTTCCCAACAACCGACGCCCGGTCAGAAAGCGAGGTGAACAATGCAAGTGTGCACTGGGATGGCTGGGTATCAATTGTAATGTTTGTACCGATGATTTTGTTTGTGATACTTTTATGCCAGATGGAGTTAAAGGAAGCTGCTATAAACTGGGGGTTATTGTGAATAAATTCCACCAAATGTGCGATGTAACGAACAGGAAGATTAATGAGATTTTGGATGGAAAGAAACCCCAAGTAACTTTCAGTTGCAACAGGACCAAGGCCGCCTGTGACTTTCAATTTTGGATAGCACAAAATGAGCTGTTCTATTGTGACCTTACTGAGTGTGATTACGAGTACGATTTGAAAGCAAATACCACCCACTACCGCTGCGAGAAGGTTGCTTGCAAGTGCTTACCAGGACGTATGCTTTGCGGTGAAAAAGGTTCAATTGACATTCTGGACTTTTTGACTGAGACTATCACCGGACCCGGTGATTTCTCTTGTGAATTAAGTGCTAATAAGTGTAAATTTTCCGAACCGCTGATGAACGACTTGATTCAGCTGGTATTTGGAGACCCGTACATTACGTTACAATGTTCCCTGGGTGAATGTTTGCACAGAAGTGAAATTCCTGGTTTTGAATTCCCCGATCCTCCCAGATGGACTCTTGGCAGTTTATTAATAATTATGTCTGTCTTGATGATTGGCGCTTTGGCCGCAGCTCTGGGGATCTATAATTTCCGTAAGCTGCCATTGTTTGGAGGCAGCAAGATTGCCTTGGATGACTCTGATGAACCCCATATTGATGAGAATGTATCACGGGTGACTCTTCTGTTCGATCATATTTCCTATACTGCCCCCAACGGAAACCGAATTCTTCAAGATGTTTTTGGTATCGTTAAGCCGAATGAGTGTATGGCGATTATGGGTGGCTCGGGAGCTGGCAAAACGACATTACTTGACATATTGGCGCTGAAAAATAAGCAAGGTGAAGTCAAAGGTAACGTTCTTGTTAATGGACGAACAATTGGACAAAAGGAGTACAAAAAGATTTCCGGCTTTGTTGATCAAGAAGATCATCTTATTGGCACGTTAACTGTCTACGAAACGGTTCTCAACCTGGCCCTTTTGCGACTTCCTCGGAGTATGTCCTTCGCTCAAAAGCATAGTAGAGTTATTGAAGTTCTCGCTGAGTTGAGAATTCTCTCCATCAAGGACCGGGTTATAGGGAATGACTTCAATCGTGGAATCTCAGGTGGTGAAAAGCGACGCGTCCTGATTGCTTGTGAATTGGTGACGCTGCCTCTGATCCTTTTTCTAGATGAACCTACTCTGGGCTTGGACTCCTTTAATGCCCACAATGTCATTGACTGCTTAGTCAAATTGGCTCGGAACCACAATCGGACAATTGTATTTACAATTCATCAACCCCGCCTGAATATAGTTGCGCTTTTTGATAAGATGCTTGTTCTTTCTGGAGGTTGTACCGTGTATTCCGGTGAAGCGATTAAGTGCCAAGATTATTTCGCAAAAGCTGGCTACCGTTGTCCCTTGGGTTATAATTTGGCCGATTATTTGATTGATTTGACCGTTGATGACACAACCAAGCCCAGCGATTTGGAGGCTCAAGGGGCGCAACTACCGCGCCGCAATACCACCGCCGAATGGGAAGATTATGCCACCCGAAGAGAAGAGTTAAATGCAGAGATATCTGGGGGGCCAATCGAACAACGTCAATCGCAATTGCAATTGACAACTTTATTTTCGGATTCATCAATTGCGCAGGAAGAAATTGCTAAGATTGAAGAGATCAAGCAAGAGAGACCCCCACTTCAAGTATCCACAGCAAAGGCAGCTCTGATTCCTCAACAAGTTATGATTTTGTCCCTGCGAACATTCAAAAACTTGTACCGCAACCCCAAGATGTTATTACTGCATTATGCCTTACTGTTTTTGGTTGGTATTTTCTGTGGATATTTGTACTATAATGTCTCTAACGACATATCTGGCTTTCAAAACAGATTGGGATTCTTTTTCTTTGTGCTTGCTTTTCTCGGATTTTCACTGTTTACGGGCTTGCATGCATTTGCTGAAGAAAGAATCATTTTCATCCGGGAACGAGCAAACAATTACTACCATCCTTTCAGTTACTATGTGGCTAAAATTCTCTGCGACATCATTCCACTTAGGGTGTTTCCTCCAATCATCTTATTACTGATATCGTACCCGTTGGTGGGACTCACCATGGAACATAATGGCTTCATCAAGGCATTGATGGTTTTGGTTTTGTTCAATGTTACAGTTGCCGTCGAGATGTTAATTATTGGTATTCTTATCAAGGATCCAGGCGCACTGACAATAACAGCGGTGTTGGTACTTTTACTCTCCTTATTGTTCGCTGGCTTGTTCATCAATTCTGATGATTTGACGGCTCAGATTCGTTGGTTAGAGTGGATTTCATTATTCCATTATGCCTACGAAGCATTAGCAATCAATGAAGTCAAAGACCTAATTCTTCGAGAGAAGAAGTACGGCTTACTGATTGAGGTTCCTGGCGCAACCATCTTATCTACTTTTGGTTTCAAGGTGGGTGCGTTTTGGTTCGATGTTCGCATGTTGGCATTCATGTGCTGTTTGTTCTTGGTCTGTGGATATATATTCTTATATCGGTTTACCGTTGAGAGGCGCTAACATGGTGTGGTTAATGCTTATTTGAATGCTGATTCAAATGTCACAACTATCAAAATTACATCTTATATCTTTACAAAATTAAATGTTGTATTAAAGTTTTGTTTGATCAAATTACGCTAACTTTGTGTCGAAATTGATTGAGATATATTCAAGTTGACTCGTAGACTTGTATAGTCATATGCCATAGGTGACGCCCTTCTAGGCTATTAATGACTGAATCGAACTTTTATTCGTGACTATTGAAATTGCAAACTCTCTCTGGAGCTTTTTGTTTAACCTGAAGATTTGTAATGTTGCATTCTACAAATATCTATATGGAAATGTCAATGTAGGTCCCTTAGAGTGCCCTCAAGTACATGGCTTGTGTACAAAGCATCAAAGTATATATCCACAACTTTGCTGAGCAACACAAAGGCTGTCCTCTGCACTTTTTGAAAAGCGCATGTCCATATTATTAGGTACATTTTTCCCGCAAATACACTTTTCAAAATAAGCGCAAATGGTTTAGTGGTAAAATCCAACTTTGCCATAGTTGGGCCCCCGGTTCGATTCCGGGTTTGCGCATCTTTTTGTGTATACGGTCTATCGGTTTGAGTTTCCAATCCCCCTAACTCTGATGTGTTTCTTTTTTTAAGCTTTGTTCTCATTTGACCATAAAAAAACCAAATTTAAAATTCGATTCTTCCACATAATGTTGGGACGTCTTTGAAATGAGGAGAGTATCGCAGATACTATCGGAATAAGTTGATGTGAAATAAGATAAAGAGTAGGGAAGCATTTGTAATTCCTAAAATTTTTGAAATATGTAAATTTAACTAGTCCGACGTCAGATTCCACACTAAAAAACGACCATTGAATATCGCAGAAAGTCAAAATGTTCTAGAAAAGTAGATTAATGAGTGTAATAAATGCCAGCCGGTGTTGACTTACAATAACATGTAATCTGAATGTGCCTATACTCGATAAGTGGATAAATTGACAGTGAAAATACAAGATGATACTTGTCAAATAATTTAAGACTGCAGCAAGACTAGTATTTCTGTGACTTCATTAGCCTACATGGCCGTTGCTTTACCTAAGGACTTCTATTAGCATATCTCATCGACTCTCTCCTGAGATACGTTACTTGCATTATATGATTTATCCATTGACTTCATGTCTTATTGTAATATCCGAAAAGTACCTGTTATCATAAATAATTAAACTGATATGAGATGAAATAAAATTACCATAATGTGAATACTAGAACATTAAGTCAGAGATTCAGAACTTAATGCTCGACTTCTTCTTCCCCTTACACTTCTTGACAATGTATTCCTGCTTTCTCAGGGTTCTCCAACCTGAAGTAGATACCTTCTTCTCAGGGTTGGTAACAGCTGAAGCTTCATCTTCCATATTGTCTTCTTTTTGCTTCGCCATCTCTTCAGCAAGCTTTTGAGCAATCCGTTCCTGACGAGCACGGTGTACATCCTCAAATTCACCCTTCCGCTTGAGGGACTTAGCTTTAAGCTTGCTCTTGGATCTTAAGGATTTGGCCATGACCGATCGATATGTAATAGGAGACGCCACTTCAAGGCCGCGATGCCTTTACAGCTAAACGCATACTGATTTTTCGGTTATGAACCCTGTCCGTATAAACTGCACAACACATCGGTTTTCGCACTTTGAGCCCTGGTTAGGGTTGACAGCCCTAGTTTTATAGTGGGATTTTCAAAAAACGCGTGACATCACCCCTGCTCGCAGCGTGCGACAAGAGAAAGATTTTTTTTGGGGGGGTTCGTCTTTTTCACTAACCAAGATGTAAGTGTCGACAAACGGCGAAGCGTTGATATGAACATGGAAATGATGGAACCCATCATGATTCCCTCAGTATGGTTTACTCCGTGGATAACACGTTGTATACATCTTCATATCACTTGACCGCCACATAATGATGACCATTGAAAATATACTAACTATGTTAGGGCTAATCTCAGAACTCAAAAGAGACTTGCTGCCTCCGTCGTTGGCGTGGGTAAGAGAAAGATCTGGCTCGACCCTAATGAAACTACCGAGATTGCTAACGCTAACTCGCGTGCTGCCATTAGAAAGTTGTACAGCAACGGTCTTATTGTGAAGAAGCCCGACACTGTCCACTCTAGATCGAGAGCCAGAGCTTTGGCTGAATCCAAGAGAGCTGGTAGACACACCGGTTACGGTAAGAGAAAGGGTACCAAGGATGCCCGTATGCCTCAACAAGTTGTGTGGATGAGAAGATTGAGAGTCTTGAGAAGATTGTTGGCCAAGTACAGAGATGCTGGTAAGATCGACAAGCACTTGTACCACTCCTTGTACAAGTCTGCTAAGGGTAACGCCTTCAAGCACAAGAGAAACTTGGTTGAACACATCATCTCTGCCAAGGCTGAAGCTCAAAGAGAAAAGGCTCTTAACGAAGAAGCTGAAGCTAGACGTGCCAGAAACAAGGCCGCCAGAGAGAGAAGAGCCCAAAGAATCCAAGAAAAGAAGGATGCTCTTTTGGCTGACAACTAGGCATGTATTAATAGGGAGTGTACGTAATCTAACAATAGGCAAAATTGATTGTAGCTTACTAAATACTTGAAAGCGATGCTGGTATTTTAAGGCAGGTTCTGATGGTGTTCATTAATTACAGACTGGTTTATTAACATTATCTCCACAGTCATCCTTATCACCTGAATGCGCGCGCATTAACTACCACCTCCACCGACATCAACGGGTTTGATTGCCACTCACCCGTGAACGTTGATCGCAACCACTATGGCGTCACTATTTGAGTGGGCATTCGGTAAGAAGCTTACTCCCCAGGAGAGGCTTCGTAAAAACCAACGAGCACTTGAGAAGACCCAGAGGGAGTTGACTCGCGAAGTTACTAAGCTTCAGCAACAGGAGAAGAAGTTGATGCTGGAAATCAAAAAGTCGGTGAAAGCTGGCCAAGTGGCTCTGGCAAAGATTCAAGCAAAAGATCTTGTTAGGACGAAAGGCTACATTGTCAAATTCAATCATATGAAAGCACAACTACAAGCAATTTCTTTGCGAATCCAGCTGGTTCGCCTGAACCAGCAAATGGCGATGCTGATGCATGATGCCACCAGATTATTGGCGGGTATGAATCGGCTGATGAATTTACCCCAGTTAAGTCGAATTGCTCAAGAATTCGCTAAAGAAAATGACATAATGGACCAGAAGCAAGAATTTATGGACGATGTTGTTGATGACGCTATGGCAATGGACGATGACGAGTTGGGTGAAGATGAGCAGGTCGACGAGATTTTGGGCAAGGTTTTGGACGAAATTGGCGTTGATCTTAATACTACCCTTAAGGACACCCCCCATGGTCTCACCGCTGAAGCCGAATCACGCCAGGCTGTTGCTGCTCACGGAGGAGGGCTGGATGAGGATGATTTACAGGCCCGTCTTGACTCTTTAAAGAAGTAGGTTGTCACGAATCATGAGTATTCTATCCATCTATAAGCATTAAATATACTTTTTCTCTTCAAGATAAGCAATAATTTGTCCAGCAGCATCTTCCACAGAAGCATCATAGTTCTTCAAGTGAATTTCGGGCTTATCAGGGGCTTCATAAGGGGCCGAGATACCGGTGAATTCCTTAATGATACCTTCGCGAGCCTTCTTGTAAAGACCCTTGGGGTCTCTTTGTTCAGCTACTTCAATAGGGACATCGACGTAAACTTCAACAAAAGGCAAGTTATCCTTTTCGTGTAATGAACGAGCAGTCTCCCGATCCTTCTTGTACGGCGAAATGAAGGAAGTTAACGTAACACAGCACGAATCGGTGAACAATTTGGCAACTTCAGAGATCCGGCGAATATTTTCGTTTCTGTCGGCTTCGGAAAACCCAAGATCCTTGTTCAACCCAAATCTGACGTTGTCACCATCCAAACGGTAAGCATTAAGGCCCCTACTAAGGAGAGCTTGTTCGAGGGCACAAGCGATAGTCAGCTTCCCCAGAGCTGACAAACCGGTGAGCCATACAGTGACACCTCTTTGCTTACGCAAAGTTGCCCGTTCATCATGGGTCAAATTCTCATGCCAGGTGATGTTGGTAGCCATAGTAAGGTGATTGCAGGTAATTGCAAATTTTATCTATAGCCTGCCTACATTGAACTAGCTAGTTGCCTGTGGCTAATACCACGTGATATGGTGCAGTATGGGGTAAGGTGTCAATTTCTGAAATCGATCTTCAATGAAGCACAAGCTCAGGTACCATAGATAAGAAGGATTTCAAATGGAGTTTTGTTGATAGATCAAGGCGATAGGTTTATGTTTCAGCTGATCTAAAACTTTACTCGTCAAAGTTTGCCTGCTAAAGTTGCACTTGAAAAATTCAGAAAATTTGAAATATTTCCATTTCTCGAAATTAGTCATCCGAGCGGGAAAGAGTCATGTTACAAGATGAAGATTTCACCGACATATACTCTGATTTCTTGAGATTGTAATGAATCGCTATTTGTTGTAACCTTCGAGTCCTTACGATTTCGATTGCGAGTAAATTACGGTGCGAAAAGTTTTCCAAGTGCAACGATGTACTACGAGTTGTTTGCCATCGCCCGGATCACTGACCCGCTCATGATTGAGAGGGAGGCATCCAAGATTGCCTCTACCGTTGGCAAGTTGATTCTTTCCAACCGTGGGGTGATTCGTGATATCCATGCTATGGGGGCGCGTCCTCTTCCAAAGATCATGTCCAAGGAACAAGAGCGGCATTTCCAAGGGTACCATTTCGTCATGGGGTTTGATTCTAGTGCCAAAGTACAGTCCCAACTTTTGCGTACCTTGCGGAGTGACCCCCGTATCCTTCGGGCCAACATAATCAAAAGGGATCTTTCCAAATCATTGAACCCGTTGCTGACGATCCAAGCCGCAGACAGAGCTGTCAACATGGGCCAGTAAATTAATGAACCGGGTGTTCTTGTACCATATAACTTGTAAATATTTGCTCTCATCAATACATATTACCAAGAGGGGATAGCCCAGTGTATCTTAACGCTTTGTGGTGGTTGTCGCGACAGTGATACCCGCTAATCACGATAGCTACTACATGGGCGATGAGTATCCGCCATCGTTTAGACTATAGACGTCAATATGGCGAAATACTAAGTTTCGGTCGGTCGACGTAAATACGGTGGTACGTCATATACCCACGGATAGTAGTTGCCGTCAATTGATTGTCTACATCGACTAATTGTGCCCGACAATACTATTATTTTAAACTTCTCATGGAGAAGCGGGACTTGTGGTGCGATATGCCGGGTTACCCAAGGTGACGCGCTATGTTGGACGAGACATGTAGCCAACATCCCAAGTCAACCTCGAGCCCCGTGGTTAATGGGTTATAGTGTACATCCGGCTCGATCGCCATCGCTCTCTTTTGCCGTAACGATCGACTCATCTCCACGTTTTCTTTCATTGGCAGAACCTTGCCCGAATCGGGAAAGTTTGTCAACAATAACCCTGCACTACACAGTGGTGCAGCGGCGAGTAAAAACAACAGTGGCAGAAAAAAAAACTTGTTGCTAGTGGTGGTTTAGGCTGATATCAGACGACGCCCCCAGGGACATCTTCGATTGATTTTGGCTTGTCAACGGGCTCCTGGTCATCACTACCCCCTACCTCCTACACCAGCATGGAACTGCCGCTTCCGCCGGCGGCCGTGCCGCTCCAACCCACCAACCGCTCGGTGGTGCTGTCTCCCCAGTTGAAGAAGAAGATGCTGGCGCCTCAATTGGGGCGTGTCACCGGAGTCACACCGGTAGCATCTGTCCCAGCACCTCCATTTGCTCTGGGGCTGGTCTCTCTCTCGGGGCTGCCCCGCCGACGCGCTGGCCGGTTGTCTCACCTGGTTCTGTGTCAACAGTTGGCACCTTCCGTTGATGACCAAGCCAAACTACGCCAACAAATGAGTGAGATTCAGCAAAAGTATGCCGAGTTGCAGATCCAGTTTAGTCAATTAGAGACCGACCTCGAGACTAAGCGGGCTGAAGCCGACCTATTCGCCACTCACAACCAACAATTGAGCGAGGAGATCGAGTACTATAAGAAGCTTATTGAACTGCTCCAAGCAAAAATATCTCAGCTTACCGTGGCGACCGACGGCCCTGAAGACTTGCACAAATTGTACCAAAAGCTTCTTAAAGAGTATAAAGTCTTGCAAACCAATTTTGAATTGGAGAAAAATGCTAAGCTTGTACTCATTGACCAGGTCGAGTTCTTGGCTAAGGAAAATGAGTTATTACAGGTTAAAAAACCAGTAAAAGAGGACACCAATAAGCTAGTCAACGATGACGAAAATTTAGCTGATGATGATTTACTGGAAACCGAGATGGATTACTTTGATCAAGATTCTCTGTTGGACTACACTGCTAACTATGAGTTTCCTTCAGCTTTGAGAGGACCGCCCAGTCCTGACGTCGATTCTAGACCTAAGCGAGCCCTGTTACCTGCATCACACAAGTTACAAGCGGAGACCGACGATTTTGTTTTACTGCCTCTTAAGCTTGCGGGGCCTGCCCATAAGCGGTTCTCGTGCCTGAGTGAATCATCAAAGCAAGCATCATCGCGACCAAGACGACTGTGGCGCCGACTGGCTGGCCATCAACGGTACTCCTCTCATGATCTTTTACCCATTCAAGTTGAATTCGAGCCTGCTGCTTCAACTAATCCCCGCGATTCGGCGTTTGATACGTTGAATGGTGACCACATTGTCAGTCCAGTGACTCCAGCACCGTCTGAGGTGTCGCTGAAGCGCCTGAGTTTAGAGGACCTGGTGCGATCGCGTGAGGAAGTGACCAAACTCAAATTCGAGTTACAGCTGTTGAGATTACAGAATGAAAAGCTTCTTTCATATATTGGGTATGAGATGCAGCGACTGCAGCAACACAAGCACCGCGAAACAGAAGAAGCTCCACATGAGTATCTGGACCGTAAGTTGATCGAACGCCTGCGGGAGGTACTTATAAAAAAGAAGCGGGTGTTGCGGCTGGTCTCCATCAACCCGTTGCAGAAGCTGGTGGCATTGGGCCCCAGTCTTCCATCGTATGACGACGCTTATGGGTTCATGGCCTATAAAAGCGATCTTTCTAAGCGGGTGTTTTCAAACGGATTACAAGCATATTATCGTTTGGATGAAGTTGATGGTGACGACGACACACCATCAGTCAAAAAGCATAAACTGATGGTTTTCACAGGGATGGTTGGGGATTCCGATCTGCTGCTGGACCTGGACTACGACGAGGATGACGAAGCCGCAACCGATGAAGAAGACGATATTCTCGACTTGATGCCGGCCCCACCAACTTCCGGGGTGTTTTCTTCATTCAAGTACTTGATGTTGGGTGCGCCGAACCACCGGCGCAAGTCGGATGAACTTGTGGATGACGGGCTCAAGTACAAGTTTTTGACGATAGCTATGGCTATTACAGTGATTGGTCTCCAATTGAGTCATAACCGCCACCACTAGAGCATCGGTAGTTTCCGAAACTGTGCAGGTACTGGATGCCGTGCTCTCATATTTTTTTTGCGACTTAATGCCACCGCCAGGGCCGATTCTGGCGATCCGGGGCCTGCGATATAATCCAGCCCATTGCATGTAACATTATTGGCGTTTCTAGGGAAATGAACGAAAAACCAAAAGTCATACTCCAATAGTGATACCAAAAAACGTTGGTTGAATAGTTTACTGTATTCGAATAGACACGTTAAAAATCCATGACTTGACTTTGTGGCAGTCTTTAAAAGCACAGGTAAATTTCCTAGCGGACTACAATGGTACGGACTCCAGTTCGGATTCATACTTTGATCGCTTGTTGCCCGGATTTCCGAATGAAGCCAAGTTGCATAGTGGTTCTCGGTTGGGCGTACAAAATTTTGTGGGCTCACTTGACTGCTGATTGAACGCACAAACTCAAAAAACATTCGACTCACGCATACCCACTTTTGAAAGGAAGACAAAACTATATATGAACCCACATCACATTCTATATCAACCACGATCAGACGTATTCATACACATACAAATGGCTCTCAGAAACTACATGTACGCCAAACACGGAGACGCTGTTGCCATGGCCAAAATCAACAAAATGCCCGAACACGATCCTCATCTTGTGAAGAGGTCTAACACATCAATGGGATGTGAGCAGGAACTCGAAGACATTGAAGAATGCAAGAATAAGTGCAGCGATTGTCTGAAAAAGTGCGATGATATTACCACGGCGGTTGAGGATCTACAAATAAAGTGATGGTATCCTTATGATGTGACCATGAACCATAGTGGTGGGATTTGATTTTTAATTACTGGCTTTTTAGTTTGGAGTTTAGAGTTTGGATTTAGGGCAATTGTTAATATTGCGAAATAAAATAATCGAGAATCTCGCGATCTTTGCATACGACTCTGGCCCGCTCGGATAAGGTACCACGAGTCATCTATGCAATGGGTGGTAGTCACAATCTATTTTTATATGCTACAGATTCTTGGACAATGTCCGCCATGCGTACTCGAAGGCTTGTTTCTTCAACTACATTAATTCTCGAACAGCCTTCGCGTCTTGCACTGTCCGTTCTCGTGTGCGGGCTACTAGTGGCTGTCAATTCAGTCATCAGGTGATTGTCACAATTCCCGTGACACAAATGAGAGCCTGAATGACCGAAAGCTAGATAATATATAATGCACGGAAAGTAAATGTCCAATTGGTCTGACATAAAATTAGGGTAATATAAACTTTATCTACCTGTGGAGATGCGGTGCTGAACTAAGGACAATTGAATGAATAACAAATTCAAATATGGGATGTCTGCATAGCGATTCTTACCGCCCGTCTCGTCATAAATCTTCAAAACATTTCCGAGGATTATATCGAGTTCGATGGCACGGGAGTTTCGCAAGTCCACCAACATACTGGGGGCGTAGAAATTTGGGGCATCATATTGGGCAGTAAGCGTTTCCATTTGCTTCACGTCTTCATCCGATACCAAGTCATCACTCCCATGGAATTTCAAATCTTGATTGGCCACTAATTGGACTTCTTTCATCAATGGCAAAATCAAGTTGTCGACAATATTTTTCGAATCCCTCAATTCATACAACTTACCGACGTCTAAGTCAACCAAACAGCATATGGTATTGTATACTGCATTGTACAATAATTTTTTCCATCTGGAGTGTTGGACATTTTCGTCTTTAACGACCTTGTTGGTGCTTGTCTTGTACATGCGGATAAATTTATCCAACACCTCCAGACTATGATCGCCAGTTTCACCTTGGAATAAACCAAATTTGATATTATCCGTACCATATTGTCTCACCTCGGCTTTGGTATTGATGGAAGAGATGTACGATGTGCCCAGCATAATGACTGCCTTCGATCGTAAGTCTTTCCAGTAAGATTCAATCCCAATCCCATTTTCGATAAGGACAATGCCTGTGGTACCGTCGTCTTTTAAAAGGCCAGGATGGTTCCTGACAATATCCCATACATTTGATCCATCTTTTTGGGGAATAATCTTGGTAGTGACAACGATGTAGTCAAATGGACCTTTGACTTGATCAATGGAATTGTAAAAGCTGCTAGGAACGTAATTGACCGTTTTCCCCTCATCCAATGAGTGGATTGTGTATCCCAGGTCTTTCACCCGATCGTAATCGGACCGAATGATGGCAGTCACATCACTACCATTGCGTTGAAGTGTCCAAGCTGCAATGACACCGAGTCCTCCAAGGCCTATGCAGAGTACTTTTGGGGCACTTGAATCAGGCATGCTGTATTTGATCGTAAAAGCGTACTGGAACTCAACATATATACCTGCATTGTGGAACCCCTCACCGTCGGCTTTCCCAAAGTTGTGCGGCTAATTTACCAAATTCGCGCGTTTCCTGTCTATTAAATCTATTTCAATAACAATTGTGCTTTACGTTTACCCAGCACTTCATCCTTAATCAGCTTGACATCCACCTTAACCTTATCAAACACGCCCACTTTACGGCGAGTACCACCAAAATCGGTGAAATGCAATTCGAACTTCTCCTCATCGAATTCGGCTGATGCCGCATCACCGATAGTGTCCAATTTGATGAGACCTTCAACACCGAACTTCGGTACGAGAACCACGATACCGTTATTGAAACATTTAATCACGTACCCTTCGTGTTCCAGTTCATTGTTGCGCATTACTTGACCCACGTAGTACTCAATCGACGCTCGCCCTGCAAATTGAGCATTGCGATGGCGCTTGTTAATGTTCTTCACAATAAGCTCCATCTTTCCTTTATCACGGTGAGATAAATCAAGCGTCTCGTATCCAATAGCCGCAGCTAATTGCCGATGAGCGACCACATCACAATAACGCCGAATAGGTGAAGTAAAATGAGTATAGATATCAACAGCCAAACCATAATGCCGGAATTCTGACCGCCCGTACATACCCAGAGCAAAGTACTCGGCAGCCATCATACAACGTGTCAGCATAATACGCAAAAGTGTGTTGAAGTAAGGGTCATCGCTGTCTTCACATCTATCTAAAGAGTCGGCCAATGCTTTCGACAGTTCCAACGATATCGCCATACCCGGTTTGCGCACACTCAACATCTCGTTGAGCTCTTCAAAGTTTGTCAGCGGTGGCGACGCATGCCGTCTCAACATCGCCGTTTGGGGGAACGACTCGTAAATCTTCCGAGCCACCGAAATGTTGGCCAACAACATGAATTCCTCAACCAACGAGTTAGTAGCAAAAGGTTTCTTGATTTCGACTTCATTAGGGTCCAGAGTCTCGGAATCAACGTACACCTTAACCTCGGGAGATGCCAAATTAAGAGCACCATTATCAATTCTCTGCTGTTTGAGTTTTTGTGAAAGATCAAGTAAAATTCGCATCAGGTTTGTTAACTCTTCATTATCCAGTTTGTCATCAATTCTCTGTTGGGCACGCTCGTACGAAAAGGCCTCGCGAGACCGTATAATCAGCTTCATGAACTTCACGTCAACGATATTGGCACCAGCATCGAGCTCCCAGATCACGGAAAAGGCAAAGCGATCCACATACGGCTTAAGAGAACAAAGATTCGTACCCAAAAGCATCGGCAACATATCAATACGCTTGTCAACGAGATAAACTGAGGTCCCCCGCAGAGCCCCCTCAGCGTCAAGAGCGGTGCCCGGCTTAACAAAGTGAGTTACATCGGCAATGTGTACCCCAACTTCGAAATTACCGTTGGGTAAAGGTTTGGCATGCAAGGCATCATCAATATCGACGCATGAAGGTGGATCAATCAGACAAACTAACTTATCTCTCAAATCAATCCGTCCATTCAACAGGGGGTCGTCGGGATTTTCAGGTACCTTCCAATTTTCACCTTCTTCAGGCAAACAATCCAAGACATTCTTGGAAAATGGTCTGTACTCAACGTCATGTTCCAAGAGAAGTGCTTCAGTTTCAGCTTCTGGACTTTCAATCGGGCCCAATGCCCGTACGAAATGGCCATGAGGGAAGCGCAGAGTAGCCACCCACTGATCCACCACAACAACAATACGTTGACCCACCAATTCCGCCGCCTTGCGAGTACGGATTTTGATTTTCGGAAGTTGCTTGTCCATAAGAATAACGAAGCAGTCCCGTGCAGCATTACCCGCTTCGTCCACCAGGGCAGGATCAATTTGCCCCACGTAGTACCGCCATGAGCGTCTTTGTATACCCACAACCCTGGCTGTTGGCTGTAATCTCTTTTCAGTATCGTCTTTACGTTGAGCAGCAGTCTCTCTGATCGCTTCCTGGGCCAAGAGTTGACGTTCTTTGTCTGAAATAACAGCTTCAACGGCGGTATCATCGTCCGCATTTTCGCCGCCTAATGCGTCTTCTTCGATGATGGTATGTGAAAATTCCTTCCACTGACTCTTCGGAAGTAACTCAACAAACACCGCATCAGAATTGAAAGCACGGTTTAAGTTTTTTGAACCCATTAATAGTAATGGCTTCTTGAACTGGGCCACGTTCACTTGACCCTGGAGGATGTTGTGTTGTGAAATGTTCAAAATACCCTGGAAAACGGTACCATTCTTGACACCAGCCATGATCCGTGCATTCGAGTAGTATTCGGAAAACATTTTATCTGTCAGAGGAACTTCATCAAACAGAGTCATATCGGCGGGAATCAAGTCGCGTAACTCATCAGCATTGGGTAAATCATCAATATATTCAATGAGCGAACGAGCGTCAATATTGTCTTTGTTAGCTTTGGAACGGTTGTCCTTGTCGTTACAAAGAAAAATGACATCGATGTTCTTTGGCTTAAGGTGCTTCTGGTACCATTTGGCAGTCTTCCGAATAGCTCTATCATTGCGATCGTTGATCAGCTCATTGCTCAATCGTGAAACGTAGGTATCCTCCAGGTATTCATTGTGAAACACGATGAAGCGTTTGGTCTCCTTTCTGACGAGCGCTCTCAACCGATGATAAATGGGGATAGACCGATTTTTGACTTCTTCGAGCACAGTTTGAGGAACAATGACATCGTAAAATCCCAAATCGCCCTCAAGAAGATCGATTGCATGTAAAATGATATTGGTGTCAACCACCAAATAATGCCCATTAGTAGCAGATTTGCATTTGGCGGGCTTTCTGCTCAAGATAAACTTTGGAGTTTCGCCACGGGCATCTGGTTTAACCACTTCGAGACATTCGGGGCACGCCAACGAGTAACAAGGAATGTCATTACGGAGGTAATGCTCCCGTACAATCTTCATCGCCAGACCATTACGGGACCGGACAAAGACCTTCAGAGTCACCAGAAGCCCCTCTGCAAGTCTCTTGTGTTCTTTAATCATGAATGGTGGTAGAGATGCCAATGAGATGATTACTGCGCGCGTACTAAAGGTAAGCTTAGTCAGCTACTGTGAAGCCATCGCCTCCTACAATCAGTATGTAAAGTCGACAATGACTAAGGGTACTTGTAAATGGCAGTATGAACCTCTTTTTCGCTTCAATTTGAATAAATTGTGACAGTTATGAGATCCACAACTATGGCTACACCATCGCTCGGACGATGTAGTACACATCGAAATTCAACGGGAAAATTTAAAATGTGTGCTAAGAGAATTCAGACAACAATAAGCGGTGTTAATCTGTCCGCTTGGTCTCCAGAGTACAACATAAAATTTGCTGAGATGTTTTAAGTCAATTGTTTCTGCACCTCCATAAATGATTTGGAGTCAATGGCTTCAGTTTGCATCAGCTAAGAATTTCATCGATTTCTCTTCAAACTCTTTGGAAATTGTCCCTTTACAATATTTATCATCACAGTATTACAATGTTGAACCAACTCAGAACGTGATACAGCTTGCGTCAACTCATCAATTTAGCTCTCCAGAGATTCACCAATATCTCAATCAAACCGAAAATGCTTTCTATATCCAAGACGAAAATACCCTCTACACCTTTGATGGAGAAGGGAAATACTATGGTACTCACTTGACATCGTTGCAGACGTCGAAGTCAGATTGGGAACCCTTGACTGCCTGTTTCAGTTGCAAGAATTCGATGGGATGCACCCATACCGTTGATACCCTGTTCTCCATATCGCTGTCTTTCACGGGAGTTGCTGATGGTACTTTCAGCTTATTTGCCGCAGTAACATTATCTTTGATGAAGGGAGTTAAACACACATACCGTATAGCTGACGGCATTAGTTGTGTCCTAAAATATGGTGAAAATGGTCAGATCTTTATAAAGCCAATCTGGTTTGACAATTCAAACTCCGCTACTTTTATTGCCACGTTTGACTCCCAGCTTAATAGGTTCAGAAGATTAACTGCGGTGACAAACCGACAAAAGGTTAAATGGGCAATTAGAGATGGCATTGGTTTGGAGTGTCGCATACTTCCTCGTTGTGTAGAGAGCTATAATGATATTATTGAATTGTGATGTCAAAACTTCCGGTTGCAAATCGATACCTGCATACAAGGGCCATCCAATCATCGTGGACCACAAGTTTCTACAAGGAATATTCTAAAGTTATGTTTATTTTGAATGATCAGAGCTAAGCTCGACTACTGTACATACTGCTTCAAGGGTTGTTTAGTGCTTTTCAGCCTTCAAGTGGTCTTGAACGTACTTTTCAATGAATTTCTTTTCATCGTCCGATTCGGCAATGATCTTGGGGTGTTTAGGGGCAGGGTTCCAAGGCTTAGGGATAGCAATAAGGGTGACAAGACCCAAAGTGGCAATGGCCAATTGGTGAGAGGGCACAGAACGACCCATGATTTGGTAAGCAGCACCCATTATGTTTCGATTCGTAGGTTTAGATAGAATGAAATTTTCGCACTTCATTACCGTCGGTTATGGCGAACCGGTACACACACGACACTCCGGGGTAACCGAATTAACAAATAGACACAATATATGGCTACCATACGGGCAGTTATAAGAGAAACGATTTATGTTTCAAGGGGCAGTTGTTAGAAACTTGCAAATCTGACCCAGTTTGCCATATCAACTTAAAATGGCAGTGACCCAAGAAGTCTGTAGAATACCTAAGAACAAATATAACTAGGATGTATTTAAGAAGAGATACTGTGAGAGCGAGTTTTTACGTAGCTTTGTCTTTGACAGACTTTCGAAATCTGAACTGCCAGTGTCACGTGACGCACACCATTTTATGCGAGATTTTGAGATGGGATGAGCATCCCATATGTCTGCTATCTACAAAGCGCTCCAGTCCAAGACCACCAAGGATGCTTCGGAGAAGTCCAAGCACATAAATAGACAGCGGCTTCTTGCGATCACGTCGCGTGGGGTCACTTATCGCCACCGGCATCTTATTAACGACTTGGTGTCGATGTTACCTCATGCCAGAAAGGAGCCGAAGTTTGATTCAAAGAAGAACTTGTACCAGTTGAATGAAGTGGCAGAATTGTACAACTGCAACAATATATTCTTCTTTGAAGCCAGAAAGCACCAGGATTTATATTTGTGGATTTCAAAACCTCCCAACGGACCCACCTTCAAGTTCTACATCCAAAACATGCACACTTTGGATGAACTCAATTTTACTGGTAACTGTCTCAAGGGATCCAGACCCATTTTGTCTTTTGATAAGCTGTTCACCCAAGGGGAACAGAATAAGTTGATGAAAGAACTTTTGATCCAAACCTTTGGCGTTCCCCCTAACGCTAGAAAGTCTAAGCCTTTCATTGATCATGTTATGACTTTCTCTATCGTTGACGGCAAGATTTGGGTTAGAAACTACCAAATTAATGAGACTGTGGATGTCAAGGAAAATGCAACCGACGACGTCGATGCCGATGAGCTTAACTTGGTTGAAATCGGTCCTCGTTTTGTCATGACTTTGATTACCGTGTTGGAAGGTTCTTTTGGTGGACCCAAGATCTACGAAAACAAGCAATACGTGCTGCCTAACTTCGTGCGTGCTCAAATCAAACAACAGGCGGCTCAACAAGCAAGATCTAGAGCTGAAGCTGCTGCCGAAAGAAAGCAAAAGAAACGGGATGCTGTTTTGGCCCAGGATCCGTTGGGTAACGATGCTTTATTCAAGGAATAATCGGCTAGGCAGTGTTATAGAGATTCAATCATAATAGGTCATACTTTCTTTTTTCCAGTAATAAACTTTTATCTGTCTTCAACTGCTATGATTAACTATAGTCAGCTTATATTTAGTTATCGTTGTTATGCCATAAATTCCCCTAACCCCTTGCAGACTTGCAGGAGTCGAGAGTCACGCGCTGCATACCATCTAGAGACCTCGGAGACCGTACTTGACACACCAAATTCAGCTCCGAAGAAATGGATCGGGTGCTAAACAACGACAGCTGTAGCCCTAGAGACACTTCCATACTGACTGTTAATGCGCCAACAAGTTCCGATCTGCGGTAATGAATTTCACAGTGTGTGTCTGAACGTATGACTTTGATGTGAAACATTAGGTGTCATACAATTTAATCGAGGCAGTACCCCATGACTGTCAACAACAAAAATAAATTTTTACGTCTGTTTACCTCATTACCAAGTTTAACTGTTTGTTTTCTAGTTAACGAATGCTGATTCGGGGGACCAATGCCACGATCGCGAAACGCACCCGTAAATTACACATGACAGTAAAATTCCTTGGCTAACGATTAACGGCGAGGAAATGTGCCAACGATGAAGCAAGAAGCAGATCATATCCGCTCAACCTTTCGATCTCGCTAATCCGACCGTTTAGTACATAAAATTCTTGCCGTTTAACCCTATTGCCTCGGCCCTTAGCTTATGTAAGGGTTACATCATACAGCGGCACCGAGGAAAAACTCAAAAAAACCACCACTCAGTTAGTATCGAGTTGGATAAGCCTTCCACGATCCCGTGAACAGAACCGCTTTCGCCAAGCTACACTCGTTTCTTATTTATTGGGGTGTCCCCGCTACATACCGTGATACATGGGGAAAGAGTCCAAAACCAACGCCACACCCTATCCGGCGGACTATGAGATGGATACGTTGAGTGAATTTGATTTCGGCGCTCCCAGAGAAAACGAAACACTCAACGACGGCCTGTCATCTCGCTACGATCTTGAACTGGTGAGAAACTCGACGATTCTGGGATATCCCCCCCACGCTTGGCGTAACCAGAATCTCCCACCAACCCCCGTTGAATTAGAGAGGCACAACTCCATCAGACTGGCGGCGTCAAGCTATAATACCCATGTGCCCCTTCCAGCACCCCCTTCAGACACGAATCCGTTTGGCCCTCGACCCATTCTGGGTCCCATGAACCCATACCGCGACTATTACCGCACGGGACTGAGGGGTAAAACGGTGAAATACTCCGCCGCCCCTACCTACGACCCTGATCAATCATATTCATCGCCTCGTACTCAAAACACGATGTTTTCCCGCAGTGGACCAGCTCCTGCAACCCCAAGCATGGTTGGTGGGGCGGTGCCTACAGAGCAAGTTGATAATGTACTGAGCATAGGCGCTCCTCCAACACGCGCTGAAGCTGTACCACCATATTCAGCAAGTCCATTTGTCGATAACACCTTGACGGAAGAGTCTCATGATACTTTGCCTTTCGACTACCTGGACTTTTCCAAGCCTCCTACCATCGGTAGGTCGGGAGGCAGCGCAAAAAAGCCTCAGATTAGGTATGAAGAAGTAGAGCTCGCTGAGCCGTATCGCAAAGTCACTGCTGTTGATCGCACACTCCCCCCTGTACCCCAGGAAAACCCATTTGAACCTATACCTCCACCAGCACCTATTCCTGATGGAGAGGACGAATATGCCGACGATCCGGATGATAAGTTTGAAGCTAAGGCCGAGGCGCGTAAGTTGCGTAGGATGAATCGTAATCGTCTTAAGCAATTACGCAGAAAGCCGCGTTTCCACTGGAGCAGACTTCCTTACTTTACAATGTTTGTGACCCTAATTCAAGTCATTGTATTTATTGTTGAGCTTGCAAAAATGTCTCTGTTAACGGGACTGGCGTTTCAAACGAAACCTTACTTCAATCCAATGCTTGGCCCTTCAACTTACTTGTTGATCAATATGGGTGCTCGGTACATACCATGTATGCACCCGGTTGACAGAGTAACCAACGACATGAGCCTAAATTTTCCTTGTCCAAATTCTACGTCGATTGACACTAACGTGTGCTCGCTTCCAGAAATTTGTGGCCTCTCTGGTATTGGAGTTGTCGACGACGTTTACGCACCAAATCAATGGTATCGTATCTTCATCCCTATGTTTCTTCATGCCGGTTTCCTCCACATTATCTTCAACTTGCTTTTACAGCTAACAATGGGGGCGTCGATTGAACGGCATATTGGCATCCTCAAGTATGCCATTATCTATATTGCGTCAGGAATCGCGGGGTTTTTGTTAGGAGCGAATTTCACCCCTATCAATATCGCCCTGACGGGAGCTTCGGGGGCGTTATTTGGAATCGTTGCCGCAAACATTGTGCAATTTGTCTACTGCGGACGCAAAAATGCTAACATGTACGAAACAAAGCATTATTGGCTATTTATCATTATCATGGTTGTCGAAATTGCAGTTTCTTTCGTTTTAGGGCTTCTTCCGGGGATGGATAACTTCTCCCACTTGGGTGGCTTCGGCATGGGACTCGCTTTGTCTATCGTGTTATTAAAGGATCCATTTTGGGTGTACAGAGATGGCATCATTCTGTATGACGCTGATGTTAGCACATGGCAACAATTCAAGAACAACTGGAATCCTCGCTACAAACTCGAAGATAAAGATTCGAAAAAGTGGATGGGGTGGTGTGTCGTGCGGATAATATTTCTTGTGTTGGCAGTTTTGTATTTTGCTATGCTTTCCAAAACGTTCTTTACTGACGACCAAGACCAAACTACCCTGGGATGTACATGGTGCAAGTACTTCAACTGTCTCCCCGTAAACGGCTGGTGCGATATTGGGGACGTGCAATTTGAAGATGTCGATGACGACACTAGCACTTCGACTACTGCAGATGCATCGGAGACATCGAACAGTGTTTCAAAACTACTGTTGGCCACCGAGACGACCACACCACTGCCTACAATGACAACTCCGCCCCCATCCCGAACCATGACTGCTCCATTGCCAACTGCGATTGAAAATGGCGACTTTGGACAACCCAATCTTGGGGGTTTAGACGGTGGTGGTAACAATAAGAGAAACAACTTCGATGCATTTGAAGTTAGTCACCACACGCTCATTGATCACCCAATAGAGACTGACTCGACTACAACGTTGGTGCTGGCCACCACTCCGCGCGTTGTTGACGATTCAGCAACGTTTACAAATCATGCTAATATCGGTGTTGCGTTTTATGTCATCACCGGATTTTTTTCTTATGGCTTTTTGAAACGGAAGAAGATTTTGTAAAGTTGACTTCAGAATAAATAGTTAAGGAAATGAAAGCTCATAGGCATTGAAATATATTTTCGGCTGCGAATATGTACAGGAACAAAACAGGCGAAAAAAACTCACTCACAATCGAGATACTGAACCATCATGTTGTCTCGAGTCGTCAGTCGGGGTTGTGTGAGACTGTTCTCGTCATCTCGTCTGCAGTCGTTCCTTTTCTTTGGTAAAAAGGAAAAAAAGACCCAACAAGAAATCGTTGAAAACCAAGACAAGTTTGAGATCGATCCTGATGCGGCCATCACCTTCTTGAATGAAGCAAACTCGCCCAATACTGTTCAGTTCGACCCCGAAACCGACATGCCTAACTTCAAGATCACCCAATGGATGCAGACCAAAGTGGCTTCTAAGGATATCGAGACGACTTACACGTTAGAATCGTTAGTTCCCCTAATCAATTCTACCTATGAAGAACTTACAACAAAACCGCTCACTCAAGAGCAATACGAAGCTGCCGATTTGAGAGATTTGCAGTTCCGTTTCTCCTTGACCAAACTGTTGCAGCAAAAGTTGGGGTTCGAATTGAATGACTACCAAATTTCTAAAGCGCATTCAGTAAGCGACCTTTATAATGTTCTTGCCGAAATTGTGTCAACTAGATGGGTCAGCGAACGTATGCCACAAGCCATTGTATTACGCCCGGAAGATTTCACTTCTGGAAACATTTACTTGAACCAAGAGGCTTCTCCTAAAGAACAACAAAGAAAATTGGAGGAGCTCATTGAGAAGGCGCGCTCTGCTGAAGAATAGTTATCTTGTATATAGCCCATTGATTAAACGATTTCATTTTCTATCAAACACTGATTTTGGTCTCGGAATATCGAGAAGACCGAAGCGATTTGATGTTTCCATTGCATTAGTTTGCTCATAACCCCATCGGATAACCGCACTAATGAACTCCCGATACCCATACTCGGGCCATAACTTATTCGAAAATTCGATCGTGCAATCAGTCGAACATTGCCAAAGCATAAAGTCAGATAATCTTTGGTGTCCACTGGTTCGAATCAACAAATCTAATTTAGGCGTATCTGCAGCGAAGTACATCGCTTCTTCAATGGATTTGGTCGTTATCGAATCGGTTTCACATTTAGCTGCAACACCTCCAATGGCATGGGCTATTTCGTCACGAGAAGTGTACGGGAAGCAAACATTAAGAACCTTGCTGGCCTTAGCTGTGTCCGCCTCAATCTTTTCCAAGTCCTTGAGTATATCTTTGGGTATCATTGACCGATTTCCGATGATACGCACACTGACTTTCAGAAACAGTGGATATACCTTGTGGAGTTCACCAATTCCCCGGAGTCTGTCACGAAGAATAGTGAGGAGCGTGTCCACTTCATGATCTGACCTCTTGAAGTTTTCAATTGAAAATGCATACACCGTGACATGCTTGATACCAAGTCGGAATGATGTATCTAAAAGTTTAATCAATGATTCAGCTCCTTCTTCATGGCCCTTGGCAAGTTTCATATGATTCTTTTTTGCAAAGCGACGGTTACCATCCATGATGAACGCAACGTGTTTTGGAATAGGGCCAGATTTGGTGACGGTGATTCCAAAATCTCTAAGAAAACCAATAATGTAATACACAAACGGAAAGTTCATGACAAGACTGAAGAAGTGATCGAAGAAAAATAAAGCTCTCATGCCGGTTGGGATTGTTGGATTATCGGAAATGTGATCCTATTTATATTCCCCTCGTTGATGCGCCAAGGCACTTGTCACGAACAGTGTAAGAACACTTCGCGTATCATCAAGTTGAAACAAGTCTATTTTCGTTCGACAACCTTTTTAACTTCCTTTTTCGCTCGTTCACGGGTACGGGCATCATTAACACGTCTGATATAGCCCATATAGACTACGACTTCAGCGACTAGCACAAGTAAGCCTGCGAGAACCATAAGTAGAACACGCCAAACAGGATCAAGACCCCACGACGACCCCGTCCAATACCAAACGGCATAAGCAACACTTGCAACCGATACAAACACATTGATAATCGTCGTTATCTGGTTTTTGACTTCTTTCGCTTGTTGCGCCGCCAGCGGCATCGATGTAATGTCTGTTTCATGTAATGTTTCGAATTCCGGTTTTGGTCTCACAAGCCGTTGATATTCGAGTTCAGCTTGCTTAAGCCGAAGCTTTGCCATCATTGCTTCATATTCCGGTGTCTTGGGAGTAGGGACTTCTTGGGGAACCTTCGGGAGGACTAGACGAGTCAACTGCAACACCTCTAGAAGTGATTTGGTCTCTTCCGAGCTAAGATACCATTGCAATAGCAGACTGTGATCAAGTGTATCACCACTCAACAACGATAGTTTTGTATCAGTAGCAACAGATGATTCTTCTATCACCTTTTTCAACTCGCTCGTCACGACCACTTTCATGCGCTAATTTTGTCACGATCTGGATACCCGCGTTTCGAGGCTTTCTCGTCAAGTATCACGCTATAACCAAAAAATTATACTTCAAACGTGATGTCCTTGCCCAGAAGGCCCCTGCTGCTTAGTGGGAGTGATGTACTGGAACTGCGGCGCCGTACGCTGAAGAGAGATGATGCTCTTAGAAGAAGAATCGAAAACGATCTCTCCAAGAAGAAGCGTACTAATTCCAGAATCACCAAGCACCGCCGGGCTACTCCGGGTACTGTGATGCTGTTACGGCCTCTGGAACCCGTGATTTGCAAAAAGCTGTTGACGGCTTATGAGGCATCGCAATTGATGGCAGCCCGTCGGGAGAATTGTGTGCTTGTGACCGAAAATGATGTACTTATTGGTATTATCACTGCTAAAGACCTTGCCTTTCGAATTGCTGGTGCAGGCAAATCAGCGGGAATGGTATTGGTCGAAGACATCATGACCCCAAATCCCATATGCGCTAGGTCGAATGACGCGGCGGGGGAAGCCCTCAATTTGATGGTGGAGCGTGGTTTCCGTCATTTGCCTGTTCTTGGAGATGACGGAAATGTAGTTGGCGTTTTGGATATCACTAAATGTTATGCTCAACAGATGGAGAAGCTAGAACGTATGCATGAGTCGTCCAAAAAGTTGTACGAAGCGCTAGACACGGTTCATCTGGAAATGGGTGGATCACATCCAGCTCACGTGTTTCGGTACTTTGAGGAGTTACGAAATCGCATGAATGGCCCTACATTGGAACTGGTGATCAGTCATGATACCGAACCCATCTTTACTACCGTCAAACTGACAGTATACGATGCAACTGTACTCATGAATGATAATCATACCACCGCTGTTCTCGTCAAGGACTATCAAGGGTCGGTGGCAGGGATTTTTACTTCTAAAGACGTGGTTCTTCGGGTAATTGCCGCGGGACTTGACCCCAAGACGTGCCTGATCGTCAGGGTAATGACACCTCAACCCGATGTGCTGAAATTACTGACTCCAATCCAAAAGGCATTGAGACAAATGTTTGATGGGCATTATCTCAATTTGCCAATTGTTAATGATGAAGATAATGAGATCATTGGTATTGTTGATGTGCTTAAATTAACGTATGCCACTCTCAATCAGATCAAACAGATTGAGCTGAAGGAAATGCCCACCACTGGCTCGTTAAATGTTCTGGATCCTAATACACCCACGCAAGAAATTGAGGGCCCGACATGGAACAAGTTCTGGACGCTGTACGACCCCAATCTGAACGATGAACTGGACAGTGTTCATTCGGATTCGTTAGTTGCCACTCCCGACGTCACCACGCTGGAGTACCAGCAGTTCAATCTCGATATCACCCCTCAGGACTCTGTCTCACAAGTTGAACAACTGCAACGGGATACTTACAGAAGTTATGCTCGCCCAGGAAGTCAAACTAGTGCTATCCCCGAGGAAGACTATGAGAGGATACAGGTAGTTTTTAAGTTCAAGGCACCTGGTCCCCAAGGGCGCGTTCATCGGATTCCTTTCACCCCCGCAGACGGTGTAAGTAAGTTGCGGCAAGCCATAAGCGAGAGACTCAATCAACACGAGGTTGAATTAATAGGAGGTTTGGCTTACGCTATCAGTTACGTGGATGATGAAGGTGATACTGTATCGATTACGTCCGATCGGGATATCACGGAGTGTACTCGGATCAATTTGTTGCTTGGTATGGATAAAGTTGATCTATATCTCCATGATCCTTTGAAACCTGCCCGTCCTCCCAAAGAGACGAAAACTGAATCTAAACAATGGATCGATGGGATTTCCAATGAAGTGCTAGTGCTGGCGGTTGGAATTCTCGCTGGGTCGGCTATCATAGGTTATGTGCTCTCGAGAAATTAGTGGAGTAAACATCCTGCATATAGATAAAAGTTTTCATATTACAAAGTCGATCGCGATATGAAGCCAATATGTCAGCCATCGTTGGTGGTCTTGCGTGCCAGCGTGATTCTTTTCTTCGTTCTCTTAAAACAACGGTAGTTGCATCTACCAAGTACCCGATTTCTAAAAAGATTTCGGGGTATGCGATCGAACTTAAAGATACGGTGCTTTTCCCTGAAGGTGGCGGGCAGCCTAGCGATTTTGGCACGTTCACCGCTAAAGAAAAGACCATCAATGTTGAAAGCGTTATCCGTGACAAGCTTACAGCACTCCACATTACCAAAGAACCATTGGAGGTAGGAACTGAGGTCGAAGTTGACGTCAACTGGCCTCGGCGTCTCGATATTATGCAACAGCATACTGGTCAACATTTGCTCTCAGCGGTACTTGATAGCTACAATCTCCCCACATTGAGTTGGTCGATGGGCGACACAATCAACTATGTTGAACTTGAAAAGAGTATTGATGAGGAGTTGGTAGCCGAGGTCAATGCCAAAGTGAATCAAGCCATATTTGACGCTATTCCCATTGAAGTGGTGACTCCAGAATCCTTAGGTGACGTTGATACTAGCAAAATGCCTGAGGATTACAGTAAATCTGAGGGTATCATTCGGGTTGTTCAAATCGGTGATTTGGATGCCAACCCGTGTTGCGGTACTCATCTTAAAAACACCAGTCAAATTCAATCGGTATCTCTTTTGCATCAAACTAACGTTAGAGGTGGTCACTCTCGTCTTCACTTTGTATGCGGTACCCGTGTCTCCAAGTGCTTGAAAGATGAGCACACTATACTTAAGGCGGTGGGTGCAGAATTGTCGGCTCCTTTTGAAGGATTGCAAGAAAAGGCTGTGCAGGTGAACCAAATGCTTAAGAAGCTGGCGGGCCGTGAAACGGCACTTTTGAAGGAATTGGCTGGCAACGAGGCAGAACGCATGCTTAATGAAGTGGCAAACAAAAGCTTGGTCTACTCTTACCGTGCGGATAACGATGGTCAATTCTTCCAAGCATTACAGAAAGAACTCACCACCCGAGCTAAGCTGAGAGACATCCCCCTCGAAGAAAAGACAATTGTGATGATCAATGGAGAATATGCCAATGGATTGGGTGGCCAGGTGAAGATTCTGGGTCCTCGCTGCGAAGAATTGGCCGCCAAGATCAAGGACTTGATCACCAACATCAAAGGTGGCGGGAAGGGCGCCAATTTCCAAGGAAAAATTCCCAAGTACTCCAAGAACGAACTTGAAACCACCCTCGCATGGTTGCAAGAACAATAGATCCAATATATACGAAATAAAAATTACACGTTGGAATAACTGCTTAAAAATGACTGAGTTTAAATTGTTCTCTATGTACATGCGTAATCTACCGCTTAACCCAAGTAGGCATCTTTCTAGCCTTGACTCTACCAGGCTTCTTTCTTTCGACAGTTCTTGCATCTCTGGTCATCAACCCAGCCTTTCTCAATCTAGGCTTAAGCAACGGGTTGAAGATAGTCAATGCTCTGGCAATACCATACATAACGGCATCAGCTTGGGCCGAGGTACCACCGCCTTGAACCTTGGCGAAAATATTGTATTTACCCTCCTGGACAATCACTTGGAAGGGGTAGACAATCTTTTTACGATCAGCAACAAGTGGGAAATATTCCACAATGGATTTACCATTGATAAGTGACTGACCTTCACCCCGAACAAGCCACACTTCAGCTCTCGCCAGTTTTCTCTTCCCGACGGCGAACGCTCTACCATGAGTGTCAAGTTTACGTTCGATGTCATCGACTTGTTTGAAGATGTTGGTTTTAACCGAAAACTTCTCAAGAACGTCCTTCACTTCTTGGGGCATCAACTGCGCGTCGATCATTCTCAAGCGATGTAACAACGATGTCAACTCAGAGTGATGAGTTTCCTTGACTCTCGAGCCCGAATTTGCCATCTTTTTGTAGGATTCAAACCCGATGAATTTGTAAGTGGATTCTTCATCGGCCGCACGAGTAGGCAAGTCACAGTACTTTCGGATGAGAGCGTTCAACTGGTTGCAATATTCCTCATGAACTGGGTTACCTCCATAAAAGGTCTTAAGGGTAGGGACAACCCGAGTTCTTTCGAGTTCCCAGTCTCGAAGCTGCTCCATCAGAACTGTGGAGGGGATGTCAATGCGAACATGGCTTTTTTTAACTTGTTCCCGGAGTTGTTCTGGAATGGGCACACGACCCTGGTCAGGAGCGACCTGTTGTAAACGGCTGACCAGCTTGAACCCCCGAGCGGGGGTCCACAACCGTGTGCAAAACTGTCGTAATGACATGGTGGTAGACGCTTTCGATTGAAAAATTTTATGCGCGCGCTACCAATATTGCGTCCCAGTCGAAAGCGATTACTATGGTATCAAACGATACCGATTTTCTAAGCGATTTAAATTGAAAGATAACATTCTATTCATTAACCGTGACAAACCGTAAACCCAAAATTAGTAATATAATACATGATTGAGAAAGCAAATGCTCAATTTGGCTCAGCCGATAAAAGGTCGGCGAGTTTATGTTTCGACGACCGTGAAGGTGCCACCACGACCGGGAGTTGTGGAGCAGGCAGCGAGTTCAAGAGGTCCAGCAATTTATTTTGGTGATGGGCCGGCACCACCACTGCCGGATTGGACTCGGTTTCGGTGTTCAAAAGACTCATAATTGACGAGCGAACAGGAGGAGGAGCAAGCGGGGGAGCGGCGACAGCCGCAGCAGCTTGTGGTTTTTCTGGTAACGGCGCGGCAATCGCTGGTGCTAAAACAGCTGTCTGTGTGGATGAAGTATCCGATAATAACAGATGAATATTGACCTTTGCCAGTTGCTCCATTTGCATCGGGGGTGGAGCGCGGTGAGTAAACTGCCCAAGAGGTAAGCCCCCACCTTTGTCGACCATTTCAACAATCAGACTCCAGTTATGTTTATCAGCATTGCGCAAAAAGTAATTACGAACCATAACCGCAGATTTCGTCAGCAACTCTTCAGCAATGCTCTCCCACTTCGAACCGTATTTGAGAAGTAACTCAGGAAACATCAGAATTTCGGTGATCGACCAATAGCTCAGAATAATTCGCTTTTTGTCGTCATCGGCAGGATCGCCATTCTCAAAACCCACCGTAGTTTCTAAACCATGATTCATTGTAGGAGCCTCCGGCTTCACCACAGTACCATCGGTAACCATCGTCGAGATAGGGATGGTGTGGGATTCTGGTACCACCGTCTCGTCCTTCTTCCGCTTTTTCTTATTCTTTTCATCCTTGGAAGTCAATGATCGCTTGCGAATTTTTGCTTCATCATCATCATCGTGAGGGGCAAGTAAACCTGAAATCGGTGACTCAAAAGAATCGCTAGGTTGACTAACAAACTCCCCCGAAGGCGGCATTTCAGAGTTTTGACTTTGAGGCGAGCTGCGGGACCGCAGTGACTTTGACTTGCGACTTTTGCGTGCCGCGGCAGCTTTCTTTTTATACTGAACGAGCAATTGCTTATAATTAACTTGCTTCTTTGTCGCATAATAATGGACGACGCAGTCCAGTGCCGTCCGCAATCCACCAATGTGGCGAGAAATGGCGCCAAACTTTTTAGGGTAAAGACACCAAGCCTCGCAGAATAATTTGTGTTCCAGCTCTGAAAAGTTATCAATGAAGTCGGTCTTGACCCGCAGTGCCCACTCGTTCTTATCACGAACCACATTATTAGCGTCCATAAACTTGACATGGTATCTTTCGACGGGGTCCAAAATCAAATCGGGTATCGGCGCAGCGTGTCGTTCAGCGCGTAATATAGGGTCCTCATCCAGTTCTTTCCCAAGACTCTGTAAGATCTCTTGAAATTCGGCCTCAGAAGCCACCAAATCCCCGCGCCTTCCCCGTGAACGTCGTGATGTTTGGGGTAATTGTTCTGGAATAGGTTCCGGTTCCGCTGGAATAATTGGCAGCAGTTGCTGTTTCCGCATATCCAGAGAATCAATTTCACGGCGCATTTCATCGTCGGGGGGATGAAGTAACTGAAGTTGTTGGTCCATCCATTCCCGTTCTCGCTGCCAATCGCGATTACGAACTTGATACTCTCTGACAAGTTTGATCCGTTTAGCACGAAGCTTTTCGTGCCGTTGCTTAAGCACAGAGAGTAATTGTGAGTGCTTGCTCTGTTTGAACTTGGCGATATTGCGATAATAACAAGGATAGTCAACGAGGGACGTGATAGGTTGCAAAGGTGAGTACTTGAGAAAGGACTTACCATTGGCATCCTTTGGCATCGTATGGTGAAATTCATCGACAAGGTCATGGTACTGAGTATCAATCAAAGTCCGCGGGTATACCGTGGTGTAGGCAATCTCCAGTTCGAGCAGACCACGTGCGTGAAGCGTTACATCGACCACTGGCAGCGTTGCCGCCATTGGTTTAACCTTAATTTCTGGTTGAATTGGTGGAGGCTCGGGGGTTTCGTCCTGGATGTCGTCATCGTCTTCGTTATCCAGCGTTGCTGAGTTAGGACCACGGGCAGTGAATGCTTCCAGAGCGGCCACGGCCACCGCGGTGACCTCTTCACCAGATAGGGGTTTTGTCGACGTCTTTGGCAGATGCGGCGGCCACTGATGCAGTGAATTCAGGTGGTAGCGGTCGACTTTGCCTGGGGATTGGGTATGAGGGTGATCGTCATCTCGTTTACCACGAGTGGTGTTCAACGTGGAGCGATTTGGCGGTGGCTGGGATTTGACATTGGTAGAATGGTGTTTGTGGAGGACGACGCTGTTGCGCAGAGAGTAGAGGCGGTTCCAGCCGTCGGAACCCGGGCGAGGCAGCGTGTGGTGAGGCGTTGGCGGGAACGAGTCATGGGAGTTTGTCCGCTTGCGGGAGGAGTAATTTCGAGAATTATTGTCGGCTAGAACCACCTCGGGACCCGTTGGCGCCGCGTTAAAGTCTCGTCGGTTCTGAGACGTTGGCGAAAGCGATGACGAATAAAAGTTTTTCCTTCGGCTCTTGCCATAGTCTTGGTATTCGTTGTAGTGAGGCGGGGGACCTCGTCCAGAAGTGCTCATCGTCAAGCAAAATGGCTACCACCTGCTTTGCGATTAGCCAAATATGCTCGGTCGACGGTATAGCCAACTAGGCGTGGAAGGGGTAGCGGCGTGCGGATGTGTTTTAAAGATTTTATCGGTTTGTCCCTCAAATGCAGGACGAGTATTTCCACTTTGGGTGGGGGGGGGATAAAAAAGGCTCGCCTCCCACCACTACCAATAACCAGGGACCACAGATGATAAGTCCTCGGTGACTGGCTCTGGTTCATTGTCCCTTAGTGTCGATGATGATGATGACAAAATTTTTCGTGTGGTGACGACGACGCCACCATCATTAGCCGGGGGTATACTTATAGTGAGGGCAAAAGTGTCATGACAGAAAACTCACCTCATGACCGCGACCATCGTCGCGACACCGCCCCTGAAAATTTGCCCACTGACGATAGGTTAGCTGACAGTAGACGAACGGTAGTGCCAGGTGGTATGAAGCCGACTTGCTTAATTGGAAGTTAACCGTATGGAGGGTTTCCTTTTTAGATTGTTAACTGTCATAAAAAGGTGGCCAAACCCCGGATTTTTGGCGCACTAAAATCCCTCTCGACAAGTGGTTGCCATTGTCCATTGTGCTAAAAAATGGCTTAGGTTTTTTTGGGGAGGGGCCATGTCCCTATATGGCTATCATGAGCCTACAAACCAAGGGAAGTTGGGCCATTGGGGGAAGAACGCCGAGGGTCGCACCCACACGCGGGGACGGTTAAGACCACGAGAAAAACGCCGACGGACACGGCACTACCGGTACCCCGAGCAAATGCGGTCACCGGAGGGAACCCTTACTAACCACGGTTACTTCACTACATTGTTGCGTGTTAACACATCACCCTAAGTCTCTATGGCAATCCTAGTTTTATCGGGTTCTCTTGCCTCGTCCCTTCCCCCTCACCATGGGGTTTCGTCAGCGTAAAAGAAAGCATTATTAATTGCGGTGATTGTGCATGTCAAAGCTTACGCGCACCACGAGGAAGGGGCAGGGCGTTTGGAGGTAACGGTGGCGGGCGCAGCCGGAGCGGTGGCGCCGCCGGAGGGCGCCCGCTCCCCCCATCGATTAGCCCTTGGGCCTCGACTCTAATTCTGTAAATCGTACCCTCGTCTTCGTCGTCAATCTCGCCTTACCACCATAGCCGCCACCACTGCCGACGGGGCCAATCGACTCGCCAGCCACGACGATCTTTTGCCGGTGCCAGTGAGAAAAAAAATTCGTCGAGCGTCCGTGCTTCGTAAGCCCATGAACTACGACCCCATCCACGATACTTATTTAGGGGGCACCACCCAGTCGTCTCCCAAGCTGGCGCCGCCGGTGACGACGCCGGCGCCGGGGGCCCCGCTGGCATCGGTGCCGCCGCCCCCTCGCCAGGTGTTGCCGCTGGTGCAAGCGTTTCTGAACCCAGCCGGCGCCAGTTATCCTTACCCCAATGGCTCCCTGGCGATGTCGCCGCCTCCCCATATGGTCTATCCTCCCACTCAGCCCCAACTGGCGATGCCGTTTGTGTACCAACCAATGGTGCCGCAACCGCTCCACCAGCTTCCCCCTCAACCAGGCGCCGCTCCCCCGCAACCACGAATGGTCTACGACCCTACCCGAGGCGCCAAACCTCACCAGCGACGCCAGCTGCTGGAGCTGGACGACCAGGGCGACATGCTGCCGCCAATGGCGCCGCTGGCGGAGACGAGCCACTCGCCGCTGGCCCTTGATGATGACGATGATGACCGCCGCAAGCGCCGCAAGTACAGCAATACCACCATCCCCAAGTCGCGCCACCTTAAGAAGCTGGACGGCGAGCCGTTTTGGCGCCGGGACATCCAGTATGACTTTTTGTCCCACCTTTTCCTGGACGACACCAAGTGCTTCACCAACTACTTCCCCAAGCTGGACGTGCCGGGCATCAATAACGGCGACAAGCTTCTGTTTAGCGAGCTCTACACTCGCACCATCGCCGAACTGTCAAAGTGTCTGAGGGTGCTCAAAGAACGCCTCTTACGCGATCATGCCATGGGGATGCTGGTGGCAATGGTGACCCTTTTGGTCAACGCCGGTCGCATGAACACCACCATCAACTTTGTCCCGGAAATGCGCCTGTCGTTGCGTACCTTCCATCTGATACCTTGTTTACAGGCCGACCCCTCCGGGGGTAATGCCACCACCCCGCTTCAAGACACTCCCCGGCTCAAACTGATTTTGAAAGCTGTGTGCCAGGTTGATAGTCCGTCGTCGGCACGAGATTTACGGGCATTGGTGGCGCTGCCTCGTCAAGAAAAACCTAACGTGAATGTGTTCCACCTCGTGTTCATGTTATCGCAGTCCATCGGGGTCATTCCGTTCTATGACGATGACCAAACTCAACCGCCCCCCTACAATGATTTTATCGATTTTTTCCTCAACTCATTGATCCATCCAGCAAATCGCGCCCGACGTTTCCTCTGGTTAATGTACACTTACATGGAGACTGACTTCACTCCCGAAAGCATGGCCACCAACCCATTTGGCGGTGAATCTATCCCTCCAAGACAGCTGATCTCGCAAGCCGAAGCCGTAAAGTTCGACGTCGATACCCCGGCGGAAATCGCCTATTCTCAACAAATGTACCAAATGAGAGTGCATTACGTCAACGAGGATGAATCAAACGTCCCCGTGGCACGAAGATCACTGAAGCTGTACTTTAAACCGCTTCCAAACTTGCCAGAGAAAAAAGATGACAATAACGTCAACGACGACGTGTTGATGGTGGCAACCACCGCCATGGCTGCTGCAGCTAACATGGATGGGAATCCTAATCCCATGCCCCCGTCATCGGAAGCTCCTTTAACCATTTCTGGTGATATCCCTACATTATCGCATCCTAATGGAACTACGGTCATCGACCCCGAAGTCACCAATAATGAAGATGTCCCCGTATCTGAACAAGACATGAATGATGCTGAAGATTTCCCACCGTCAGAATTGGATCACCAGGAAGCGGACGTTTTAAATGAAGATGATGATACTGAATTTGCCACTGCTCCTGATCCTGATTTTGAAGCAGATGAAGCTATTCCTCATTCTCTGCCAGTGATTTCACCTGAAAAAGAGATCCCAATTGATCCCGTGGTTACGAAGAAGAAGCCAGCTAAACGGAAACAGGCGAAAGAAAAGGGTACGAATGACAAAGTTCAACCTGAAAATCTCGAGCTGCAAATGGGACCTCACTTCTCGTTACTTTCTGCATACCCCGAGGCATGGGAAGACCTTCAGCACTTTTTAACCCACCAGATGGAAGCATATGGCAATCTTCTTCCCCTTCCTACGGGTATAGAAGATCAATATGACTCAGTTCCTCAGATTGGTGATATAAATGAGGATGCCTTGTTGACATCGGGCCAGCACCGTGAATTGATCACCCTGACTAAACCTTTTATTAAAGAAGTGCGTACACTGTCGAAGGCTTCGACAGCCTCATTCAACAAGAAAACTACAATTTTGGGGGCATGGATCTACCGCTACTTCAAGTATAAGCGATCGATTGGTAACATGTTTCTTGGAATTGAATGGGAAGACATTCGTTATGATCTTGTCCATGGAATTGAAGATGTCATAAACACGCAGTTTGGTAAACTGCTTCATATTCCTCCCGTCAAGGCAATCGAACTCAAAATTAACGACGAGGACACGGTTGTTCCTCAACATGATTTCGATCGCATAAGCGAACGGAACATGTTTGTGCTTCAACTCGTCACGCATATCAACGATTGGTTGACAAAAGAATCAACTAGAATTGCGCAGCCGCCACTGATTAAATTTGACTTGGACTCAGTTAAAGTGATGTTTGAGTGAAGGTTCAAATTTTTTCTGTAATGATTGATGATTGTATAATAGTGCTAGATTTAGACGTCCTATTGCTAACGAAATCTATAATTCAAATAAGCCGCCAATTGTCGCCCGCGACATCACTGTAGCAATTGTTCGATCATAATGCGGACCGCTTGATATATCAGCACACCCTGTAACTGAAGTAAGTCATATAAGTCTTGCGCATTGCCGACTTCCTTTCCTGACGACAATTCATGAACAGCCGCTGTAATCTTAGCACCACAATCAGCCGTCGCTCTATCCGCTAAAACGATTTGCCAATTGAGAACGAGCCGATGAGGATTACCTGCCCTGGCAAATTGCATGCTGGAGCGACTTTTTGTGGCAGCAAACATCACTCGGTTATTGTTATTTTTGGAATCAAAAGTTCGAGAATCGATGAAATCCTCCAACTTCGTTAGAGATGAAAACACTTCAACTTTGGCGGTGGTTGCAACCGCAACGGAGTTGATACCCCAAAGTAGCGCATTGATTTGCATCTTGGGAATGTAGACTACCCTGGAATAACTACAAAACTCCGGACAAAGCAGCTCAATATCGTCTAAGTTTGCTTCCAACTCAATTATCAGATTGTCATCGTGAATAGTGAAGGTAATCGGTACACGAAATAGATGGGAAGATACCGCTTGAAACAGATATTTCCACCCCGAACCATCGCGCTGAAACTGCATCTCTTCGAATTGCAACTTTGGCATAAACCACTTGATATAGTCACGACGTTGTTCCCAGTCTAACAGCGGGAAAACTCCCATCTGTTGAGCTTCAACACTGTAAGCAGGAATTTCGAATCGGGGTCGACTTGTAGGAATTTGGCGAGCCTCTTTGTCATTGTTTTGACGCAAATGGAGCTGTGCTTGGAGGATTTGGGCCTCAAGACGTGCTTTTTCATCTAAAAGTTCATCTCGGCGCCGTTGAGCCTCTTGTAGGTTACCATAATATGTATGAGTTCGTTGAACGTCAGAGGGTAGTTGTGGTTGGGCGTCGGATGACGGTGCTAAGTCCAGTACCGGTTCGAAGTCACTCATGTCTATCCACTACACGCGCGCGCGAAACCACATCGATGCTCATATGGTGTCGGAACCCGAACTCAAAAGTGTGAGTATCCAATCATTCAGGCAGTACAGAAGTGATATTGGGTTTGCTTCATTGTGTTAATACTCTGTCAGCTAATTTCTGCATTGAAGACTCAACTTGCAATGTCATTGAACGAGACCATTGAAACATACTAACATGACCTAGTACCTTGAGAAAAAGGTCCTGATTCTGACGGACGGTAACCGTAAGATTACTGGGATTCTTAAAGGATACGATGTTTTTCTTAACATCACCCTTACGGACGCTATTGATGCCCTGTCGCTGGACAAGATGAGTCTTGGTCTGGTAGTAATTCGTGGAAATTCAGTGGTGCTGCTCGAAGCTCTTTCCTAACATACACACCTGTCTACGAAATCTATATTATTTAATCACGATCATAACGAATCGACATTTCAATACCAGCTTGCTTCAATCCACATTTTTCATAGAACCCAACGTTTTTAGGATCACAATCCAAGATGACTTTATAACACTCCTCTTGTTTAGCAATCATCAAAAGCAGCATGATCAATGCTTTTCCTAATTGCTTCCCCTGTTGGGACTCGTGAACCGCAATGTCTTCGATGTGTCCAACCCGGCCGCAATGATGTATCATCTTTTGCTCAATAACGATGTTTCCCGCAGCTGCCACCTTCCCTTGGTCATCAGTAATGACCATGTTGTGGTAAAGCCGAGGCTGGCTGTCCCATACCGCCACCGTGTCAATAAACTGAGCCTCGGTCACGTCACCGACTACAGTAAGCGTCTTGAGAGTCTCAAGATAGTTGTTATTGTAGTCCGATGCTTTCACTCTTCGGATTTCATAGCCGGGGGGAAATGCTACCCCATTGCTGATCGCTGTTGACATGGTCCAGGTCCTAGAAATCAGCGCGAAAGTTAAAACCGAAAATAGTGGGGCTCCGAATGGGAACGTGGCGGAAGTAACGGTGAGACATTGCAGACGAAATCGACATGGTTATACGAGATTGGCAGCAGCTACATAAAAACGCAGTCTTAGAATTCGTCTTCTGAAAGTGACGACGACTGGATTGGGGAAAAACAGTTCTCCACATTCTTTGTCTTCAAACAATGGAGTATTTGCAAAAATATTAATACAGCTGAAGTTTTGTCCACCGGTTAGTGGCCCGCCCTCTTGCTAACGGAATTACTGAGCAAATGTCGTACATTAATCACAAATGCGAGAAGTTGCCATTGCGGCGACGCCTAACTTACCCCGTGACGGAGCAATGGCAATTTCAATGACATGACGTCGCTGGTTCGCCTTAGCAAGTTTCAAAAACAAAATAAAAAGAATGTAACGTGGTTTGAGCCTCGTTTGGACCCTTCACAGCAACAATGTCACAGACGCCCCTTCAATTGAAAAAATAAAAAGATGCATCGACTCCGCGACTACCACAATCCTGGGGTAGTAATCTACTTGTACTTAAGAGACGGATATCGTGGGGTATAGTCATTCAGTGAAGTTGAGAAGTTGTGACTTGTTGAAGTTTTCATCGAAATTCAAAAATGACCTCATGTATGCTTCGTGGACCCCACTTGCCTTGCGCAGGCGTGCTATAATTTTATTGGATGTGACGTAGACGTACCATCACTATGGGGCTTTTTTTTTGTCTGTTTTTAAGTAAAAGGTATGTGGATTAAGATTAATTATGAAGGTTGACCTAGACCTTTTCGGCCAGGGAAGAGGATTCCCCATTATTAGATGAGGCCCGAGATACATGCGACACTGTGCGCTTGATGATAGACATTTGGTCGTCTCCGTAGATACCCAAACGTTGAGCTTCCGATTCGACTTCGTGCATGGACAATTTGGGCATAGTAGCAGCAACTCTCCAGGGTTGGCGCTTTTCTTCGTATGCCTTCGCAAAAATAACATCGATTTCTTCCAAAGATCTGCCAGCGGTCTCGGGGTAGAAGAAAAAGATGACAGGCACGAACAAGAAGTTCATACACGCAAAGAACAAGTAGCAACCCCAGTCGGACTTACCAATGAAGATAGGGGTGAACAACACAACAGCAGCATTACACAACCAGTTGGTACAGGTAGAAACAGCAGCGGCTCTAGTTCTGGTCTTCAAAGGATTGATTTCAGGAGGGTAAATCCAAGGCAACGGCAAAATCGACATGGCGAAGAAACAAATGTAAAGGTACAACCCCACAGCCGCACCCTTGGAATTGTTTGCGGTAGGATGGATCAAACAGGCCATCGTAATAATGAAAGAGGCACCTTGACCAATAGCGCCCATCAAGAACAAGTTTCTTCTCCCGAAAGTGTCAACAAGGAAGAAGGAAGGAAGGGTGAAAAGGGCGTAGACAATCGAGAAAACACCACCCAAAATGAGCGACAATCTTCTCTTGTTTTCTTTATCGGGGAAGATAGTGGTTTCGAACAACACAGTCGAGTAGTAAATGGCGGCATTACAACCAGTGAATTGTTGGAAGAATTGAGTCGAAGAACCAATAACCATTCTCTGGAAATGCTGGGTCTTGCCACCGGTAAACAAGTCCTTGTAGGAAGTACCACTCTTGTCTTGTAACTTGACAGTTTCCGAAATGTAATCGACTTCTTCCAAAAGTTCAGGGTCGTTCGGGTCAATTTCATAAAGGCACGACATGACGTAAATGGCTTCCTGGTTACGGTTGTTCTTGATTAACCACTTGGGCGAATCGGGCAATCCTAAAATGACCACGAAAACAACCACAGCAAACACAATTTGCAACGAAATGGGCAATCTCCACGAAACAGATGAGTTGGCATAAGACAAACCAAAGTCAATCCAGTAAGCAATCATAGTACCAAAGGCAACAACGGACCCTTCCAAGTTGACCAACTTACCACGGTTCTTAGGCTTCGACATTTCCGATTGCCACACAGGCACAGTAGCGGTGTTCATACCATTACCAATGCCTGTGATAGATCGACCCACGATGAAATGACCAAGTGGCCACTTGTGAGGGATGGGGGTAATCGAAATGATAGTACCAATGACAATGATTAAGCAACCAATCAACACGATGGGTCTACGACCGAACCTTTCACCGAAAGCCAAAACCCAGATAGCACCAACAAGGCACCCAATTTCATAACAGGCGGTGGTAGCACCTTGCACAATTGTGGCGTGGTAAGATTCTTCTGGAGTTCTAGCAACAACACCAGGAAAGTCTCTCGCAAATTGAGGGGCAGTAATAATACCCGACATCAAACCTTGGTCGTAACCAAATAATGAGAATGCAGTAGTAGCACAAGCAGTGATGGTCCAACGAAGGGCGCGACCTCGCAACCCCATAGTGTTGGTTCTCGATCCAATCCCATTAGCCATGATTATTAATGGGACTCTTCCGTGTGAAATGTACGAAACATGGGGAAGTATTTATATTGTTGTTTATGCTCATCTATTTTTTGAAAATTAAGGGCCAGTGTCTACATGCGATGTCAAATGATGTAAACGATACATTGACGCAAAAAAGAAACGCCGCATGCATCATGCCGATAAAAAAAAAGTGTCTGACTCAATAAATCGTCATTAAATCTCCAGCAACAACATAGATACAGAAACTATGACTCAGCTTCATTTTTCAACAAAAATGAAATTGCTTGAGAACTCTAATTTATCCCCATGCGGCATGGGTATCGCTTCAAGTGTCATAACAATGGTCCTGCATGCACATAACCGGAACATTACAACATAATACTTTATAAAAATTCACCCGAGGTTTCGCCGTGCTGAGCATACAATTCCGCGCCTTGCCAATGATGTAATTTGACCGAGTATGTCTCCATCACCTTTTCACACATGATGTAAGTCCAAAAAATAACCTGCGATGAGTAGAGCTGAAAAGCGATCATAACGCTTTGTGATAGCCCCAATCCCTTGTCGGACTACCGAAGTTGATTCTATTAGTTGTGCATGCCATTATCCTATGGGCTATTACCTTTGTTCGTGATTCGTATATTAGTTATTGCCTTCCTCACTCCGACTTCTCCGTGCATATGTACTATGGTAGAATTTTTGCCTCGTTTAGTGTCCAAAAATTACCCCGCGAGGGTATTGCTAACAGCGTCAAGATCCCAGCGCTTTGTAATATCGAGCTCGAGACATCCCATGACAACTTTCTTGGCAAAGTCAAACTCGCCTTGCTTCAGACTGACATAATCTAACCATGCCACTTGAATATCCCGCATTTGGCGTTCCCGCTCCATGCTCACGGTCAGATTCGAGTGAAACAATTGGCGGGGGAGCGGGTAGCGATCAGGTAATTCGCCACCGCTTGTAACCGTATCTGAGGCGTCAGGCGAGCCGTAAATCCATTCGAGTAAGCATGCTTTCGCGAGTAAAGTAGCATCATACTGACCCGCGGTGATCAATGACCGAAGCTTCTCTTCATTCTGATGTAGGAATGGGAGTTTCCCAACAAATAGGGAATAGGCTACTACCCCGAGTGCCCAAATATCCGCCAGGGGCCCCAAAGGGGGAGGTGCGGGGCTCAAAAGCTCGGGTGCTGCATACGGAAGCGATCCGATATGGGTGTGGGGTAAGTCATGAGTGTCTGGTGGGGTTTTTGTGTCGCCGTCTTCTCCGATCTTATTGAAGGAGCCTCGACGTGGCGCCTGCGCCACGGGGTTTAAATCCACCAGCTGAAGAGCCGGTCCGTGCATGATACCAATTTGCAGGTCGTCGGTGAAAACGGGACTCGCATCATTACCCGGAAACGGCTTCCGCGTGGTCGGTTGGCTCAGCCGCGAGCGTATGTAAAGTGTACCTTCATCGTCGTCGTCAGTTTCATCCGCGTCGCCACGCCCAGACGCGGCTAGGTGGTGATGATAAGATGGGGCCTTAAGACGAACCAGAGGTCTTCTTCCCACGTCGGTAAACTTACGAGCCATGCCGAAATCGCAAAGGATCACTTTCAAACGAGACGGGTCGTTGCCGTCAACAAGAACATTTTCAAGCTTAAGATCACCATGGACGATACCTTTACCATGCATGTACTGAAGTGCATCGACAATTTGACGAAGATATCCAATTGCATGATGAAGACGATGTCTTTGGCTCGCAACAGTAAAACAAATGTCTCCTGTGGTCAGATGGCACCCTTTGTCGAATTCTCCCCACTCCCCCATTACTTCGAATAGAGTACCTCCCCAAATGCGATTGGTGATGCAAAAGATCGCCTGTTCAGTCTCTTTGCTTTGGAGTAATGGTAAAATGTTGTCATGCTGAAGCTCCCGCCAGATTGCAATTTCATGACGGAAGACTTCAAGAACCTTTGGGTTATGTTGACGTTCGCCACTTTCTTTATTTGGTTCGTCACGCACCAGCTTCACAATCTTGATGGCTCTGACTATACCATCCTCACCGACACATTCTCGAATAGTTCCCCAGGCACCATAGCCAATCACCTTGCCTAACTCGTGGCCCATAACTATCGCACCACGTTCATCAACGTCAAACTTTTCCACCGATTGCGACTGCATTTTCTTCAAGTCAGTGGCCAGCTGCTGAAGTAAACGGCCTGCGATAGTATTGACGGAGCCTGCTCGAGAACGACGAGTAAAACTCGAGTTCAGTCCACCCAGCAGCCCCACACGCGCCAGCAGTCCCCCCAGGCCACTATTTTCATGTAAATAGTTCTTCGCAAAGAGTGAAAATTGCAGGTAGTCAACCAGGTCTGAGAACAGAGTTACCAACCTTTTCCGCTGCGAGTAAGGGAGATCGTTGAAATTAGCTGGCAAGCTATTAAGGATGGCTTCATAGTTGACATCGCCCGTATTATTATCCACAACCAGGGGGCGTCGCCGTTTGATGTCGATCGCTGGCGAGGATCCGAGTTCGCTTCGATTCAGAGGGGTACGTAGCTTCATCACCTCGTTGAGCTTTGAGTACAGGTACCGATTGAACGACAGACCCAGGGTGATTGGTTGTGGTTTAACCAGAGCGTGTAGCTTATTAAGATCCAAGTACAGGGAAGCGTCAGCACTGGAAGGCAGAAGTATCTTACCACTGACACTTCGTGAACTACGACCACGAGGTACTGATTTGGCAGCCAACGGCTCATTCCATTCATGCACCACTCGATCATAGTCCAAACCGGGGACGTACTCGTCTTCAAAACCAGTCATCGAGTGCAGACCACTCTGAGATTCAGTATACGCCTGAGGCAAGCTAGCAAATGACGACGTTTGGCGTGGTGAACGTGTGCCGGGCAGAACGGGCGATGCAATTGACTCGATGTCATGATTGTGACGGGGAACCTCCGAATTTGGCGTCAGCAGCGATCCATTATCTCTGAGGAGGGAACTAAGCTTGGAAACGGGAGCCAGCGCGCCACTTCGCGCCAGTCCCGTCAGTGGAATCGGCTCCATCGGGGTTGACTGTCTCTTGGTGAACGACAACTCGCCATCATCAGTCTGATCAGTTCCCATTGAGTGGCGTACTGTCAGAGTGTGGGGTGACGATGATTAGTGCGATTTATGCGATTTGTGCTAGTAATCTAACGATTAGCGTCACCTATCGAAGTCACGCGCAAAGAGGGGTAAGGGAGATCAACAATATGCAGGAGAACAGGTGGGGTAGGTAAAGGAATCGAAGATGGCAAGGCGAACCTTACCAATATTTCCATTAGTTTGGATGCTGGTAATTATAGAGGAGTTTTACTCTTTATAAAGAGTAACTTTTTGTCATGAAATTGACTATTTTATGATGGGCGTGACTAGTTGAATACCGTGATAAATTCTCCTATGAGAGAAACATAATCATTTGATGTTGACAATATTATCACGAAATAAACAGGACATGCAAGTCGAAAACTGATATTTGTAATCACTTCTTTGTTTGGAGGTTAAGTTGTTCTTAATATGTGCTATAAAGTAGTTTCTAGAGATTTGATCCGTTGATACTCGCGAGGTATCTTACGATTGGTTATGTCAAATAACGATGAAACATATTTAATAGTATAATTGGATTATTCAACTTTTACTCATGATTAAGGGATTCAAGAATGGCATGGCCAATAATTCAACCGCGTCCGGACGCTTGTTATAGTCTAATTCAAAAGTCATTCCCAAAAAGTCCTTACCTTCCATTGTGCACCATTCAGGAATCTGAGGGCTAATATGTGTGCCAATCTTAAAAATGGCTTGCATCTGGCTGAATTCAGGGAACGGGTGCTTTCCTGTAAACATCTCCACAATGAGACACCCCACAGACCAAATGTCAGCCTTTTTCGTGTAAGCGGTTTGTTTAACCACTTCAGGAGCCATCCAATACACTGATCCTTGAAGAGACAGTCTCCGAGGAGGCTGAACCTGTTGAGATGGTTGACTTTCTTCATCAAGTGACACCTTTTTTGAGATGCCAAAATCACCGATTTTCACGGTACCCTTAATATCGATCAAAATGTTTGCTCCTTTGATATCACGATGAATAATATCCTCGCCATGGAGGTAAGCCAATCCAATGAGAACCTGACGAATGAAGTTGCGAATTAATGGCTCCTCAAACGGCCCATACAGTTTCAACATCAGCTGAACAGAACCACCTGGAACATATTCCAAGAAGATATTCAAATTATTTTCGTCGGTCGACAGACCATAGTATCGGACAATGTTTTCATGGTTCAATTGCTTAAGAAGCGTCATTTCGCGTTCTTGTTCCATCATTGATTTCTGTACATCGCCCAGAGAGTTCTTTTTAGGCAAAGATATCTGCTTGACGGCCATCAATTCACCAGTGAACGGATTCATCCCAAGGAATACCGTGCCGAATGATCCAGCACCGATCCTAGCACCTTTGAGCCAATGTTTGGGACCCTCTATGCCACCCAACAGTTGTGACGACGACTCGAAACCATCTTCTTCCTCCAGCTCGTCATCACTAGAGTCGACGTTGAACAACTCAATTCTAGAGCTGCGATTATTACCATGTTGAGGTTCAGCGAACAGGGCTGCGTAGGGTATTCTTGGAGGGATTAAACCCCGCAGTTGTTGTGATTGCACCAGGGTTATCAGTCTAACCTCAGCATTAGGTCCCAGATTCAACAGTGGCAGCTTCAGAACAATCAGCTGATTGTCCCCCGTGGTACTCACAGCCTCATCGATGGCGGTTATATTGTTGACCATGACATCACCAATCGTCCGCACCAGGTTCTTCCTTACAGCCTGAGAGAAACTCAGCATGTCCAGCATGCGTCTCGTAAACATCAGGTTATTAGCCAGCATTATCAGTGAACCCAGAGACAGTATACCAGGTATCCGTTTCAGTAATCTAACTGAATGGCGAACCGAGTTTTTGACGGTTTGCTCAAGATCCTTCTGCTTCGTCTCCGGGAAATACTCAGCCAAATTTGAAGAGATAAGTTCTGAGGGTGGTCTCTGGCCAAAAAAATTTCTGAGTTGTTGATTTGATGGTTGTGACTCGGGTATGTGAAACTGGCTCAAATCCTTCATGCGTGATGCTGTCTTATCTTGTTTCGCCGAGATCTTTCTCAGAGTCTCTTGTGCTTGCTCCAGGGGTTTCTCATCATGGGGACAAAACATAATTCGATGCCTTTCGTCTCTCTCGGGAGTGTAGCATACGGTGACAAGCTCAACATCAAAGAGAAGCAGCACGACCATTTCTCTTGAGTTTGCTTTTGAGTGTATATAAGCATCATAAGCAAGCTCTGGTTGTTTGAAACCAAGTTTCTTTAACACTTTCCGTTTTATCAGTTGGGCGTTGAAGCAACCACTAATATTAATCTTCTTTACCAGTCCATCTTGGAGAATGAATGTAGCAGTTTTATCACGTGAACTCGAACTGACCTCTTTGTTTGGGGTCAGAACCTCAGCAGGAGGTAGCGGCAGTGCTGGTGCAGTCAATACTTCCTTTAATGGCGCCAGTGCTGGGTGATAAACGCCTTCACCAACAGCCTCTCGAAGTAGCCGATCAAGGTCCTCAATACGGAACGCACTGGAAGAGAGACGTTCGGCTCGAAGAGCTGCAATGGCAATTTCAATTCTGATTCTGTCACCCACTTTGGTTATCCCTATTTCACGAAGAGCTTCTGAATCAAGCTCGGTAACTAAGTCAAATGTGATCCCATTGTCGACAAACTTGGTATAATGCTGTTGACAATTAACTCTAAGGAGCCACTGTCGAAGTTCGCGGTATTCAGAGCGTACGAGGGTCACCAGCTCTTTGGTTGGGGTCCGAGCGTCGTCCATTTATTGTGGTAATGTATGTTTAGCTCGACGATAACAGCGCAGGTGGTATTTCCTCATACGAACGATAAATGATTATGTAAGCAAAATAAGTAGTGAATGCAAATTATAATTACATTAAGACAAATCAACACTTTGTCCTAATTGTACCATTCGAAAGATGTTCGATTGGATAGGTTTTGAAGTTGTGAGGGTACTAAGACTCTAATTGCTGAAAAATCCCACATAAGTTTCTGAGATTTTGTTCATTAAACGTACTGATTATGCCGAAGGAGAAACCCAAGGATCAGGCTTGGTAGAGAACCTGATGGTCAAACAGTTGAGACGGATTGTCTTCGCGACGCTTCCAGGTTTTGATAGATTTGTCATTTTCATCCAATTCGAATAAACGTACTCTGCGAACGTATCCGTTGTAACCACCATAGCCGCCCTCACCAGCGCCACCACCGTAGCAAAGCCAGATATCATTTTCGTCCGGTTGTCGATCTTTGAGACAGTAATCATTGGCATGATCATGACCGCAAGTTGCCACTTGGACACCCCACTCAGCAAATCGAGAACGAGCGTGAGTATTGTACCGAGGAGCAGTAACTGTTTCGGGATTTTGTCCCACGAGTTCATTATTGGCGACGTTGCGGTATTCCGGTAAGGGTATATGGAGAAAGGCCATACCTAACAGCAGTTCAACTTTATTACCTGAAAGATACTCCAATTGTTCGTCTTTGATCCAGTCGTAGCCCAGAGCGATTCGCGGATTCGTCAGATAGGCATGTGTATCGACGAAGTAAAAGGTTGCTGCATTGTCATCGTCATTGGAAGACTTCACCGTAAGGACGTAATTACCAGCGCCCGGAATATGTGAAGGTCCAACTTCAGAAAGCGAGTATGGAAGCAACAGTGATAATTGCATCACTTGGGTTCGCGTTAACAGACCTTGGTGATCGTGGTTGCCCATGGTTACAGCGAATGGAATCTTTCTTTGGATGAACGGATTGAGGGCCTTAAAGATGGCAGATTCACTTTCCGGTGCATCATCCCCGTAAATTTGGTCCCCCGTTAATACAACAAAATCGGGCTTTTCGATATCCAATATAGCCTCCAAAAATCTGATAGTTCGAGGGTCAGCTTGGCATCCTTGAGCCAGTTCGGCCGGGACGGGGTCACGACAGACGCCCACACCTGTCAGAAAGTGAAGATCGGCCACCTGAAGAATCTTGAACTTGCCATCCTTGTTGAATTGAAGCGATTTAACTTCACGACCGGCTGTTTGGCCGCGATGGTACGAGAGCTTGATTGGAAATTTATAAGAACCCTCCAAGGGAGTTTGGATGAGCTTCCAGTTTTGACGAGGCTCGACCGCGTCGTCACCAAACAATAAATCAATGCCGGTGATGGCGTTCGTTTTGTGAGGTTTGCCATATTTCACCCAAATCCCATGACCTTTAGTTACCCAGCCGACCCCAGGTGAATCACCGACAACGATATCTACGATAACTTTATCGTGTTGGCTTGCTCGTTTGTAACTGAGATATCGTTGTGCCGTCCAGTGCTTATTCAAATAGAAGTCTTTGGTGACGCGTTGCCAGTTCATATCGACATCTTTCAGTTGTGTTCCCTCCCCAAATGATGTTGGGGGAACTCCACAAGTAAGACTATTTTTATTCCACTTGCCACAATCCCGTATGGCAATATCGATCACGTAGAAATCAGTATCTGGTGCAAAATAGTCCGGGGATGGTGACAGCTTGATGATAGCATCGAGGTACGGCTGGACGTATTCGGGGCGGTTGGCATAAGTGATAAGGATCATGGCTAGGATGATCAAGGCAACGAGCGACACGCTCAACCGAAGCCAGCGTTTACTTAGCATTATCTCTGGGAATCTGTAGCCAACACCGCCGGCCCATATATCTAGTCTTCAACTATGAAAAACGTGCGCTACGTATGAGCCCTGTAGTTGAGATATGCCATCAACGTGTCTTACGCTACATTATCTGCTTTAGAGACAGAGTGCCGTCGGCATGTTGTCAGTGCCATGTGTCATGTATCATTTTATAACAGTTAATCTTTGGTGGATTTGTCAGCATTTTGCTTAGCATCTCTGGCTTCAGCCCGCTCAGCATCTCTGGCTTTGGCTTCGGGGGTCAACCCCGGGAAGTCCTTCCCATCGGGAATGGGAACGTGGTCCTTTGCATCTAAAACCACATGATGGGGTTTATTGATAGCGCTAAAAGGAACTTGACGACCTCCCATGTTCAAAATCAAGTTATCGGGATCAAAATTCTTGAGATCCTCCTTGGACAATTCCTCAGTATTCAAGTTGACGTCTTGCTTAGAATCCTTAGACATAATGGTTTTGAAGAATTGGTAAGTGGCAAAAGCTAGCAAGCAATACCAAATATATCTATGCATGGCCCCCGCCCTTGATTCCCGTCCCTATAATTTGAGCCTTGGTGTGCATATAAGCTTGCCACCGGTCATGAAGCTTGACATAATCGTAGCATTAAGTATTAGAAGCCTAGAGGTTCGGATAGTGGCAAATTGGTGATAGGAAATGACCCAACAATCTTCAGGAATGAAGCATTGGTTTGGGTCACGACATCAATATTACTAGCAATAGTCAATATCTATATACAGTATATGTTGAGGAGCAATAGTGGACTGGTAGTAAGGTGGTAAATGCCTCCGATTTGGTTTATCAGGCAATAACTCCTGAGGGACGCGGGACAAAATTTAATTCCCCAAAACCTTACAAGTTATCTTGAATTCCAAGAAATCTTTAAGAAACGTTCATTATACACAATTGTATCACTTTTTCAACTTTTCGTCCAAGTACTTTTCGTAGCCGATATCTTCCAACACTTCAGCCTTATTCAAGACTTCCAGTTCCATGTCGTGCATGTACTTGCTCATTTTAACCAACCACGAATAGTCGAAGGCACCCAAGATCCGGACAGCTAGCAAAGCGGCGTTAGTAGAGTTGTTAATGGCAACCGTAGCCACGGGAATGCCTCGAGGCATTTGTACAATCAGGTGCAACGAGTCAACGCCATCTAACGTGCTCCCCTTAACTGGCACCCCAATCACAGGAAGAGGAGTCATAGCGGCGACCATACCCGGCAAATGAGCGGCACCACCTGCACCAGCGATAATTGCCTTGATTCCGCGTTTAGCGGCACTGATGGCGTATTCTGACATCCGGTGAGGAGTTCTATGAGCCGACACAATGGTCAATTCGAAGGGAACACCGAACTTTTTGAGGATTTGAGCACCCACAGACATGACAGGTAAATCTGAATCCAGACCCATGATAATACCCACGAGAGGCTTCACGGTTTCACCGTTTTCCTTGGGAAGCTCATTGGTTTCACCGATAATGTAAGCAAGGCGAGCGATGCAATCATCCATCAGCAGCGATACAATATTAATGTGACCCATTTTGCGTTCAGGACGAGTTTCCTTCCCATATAAATACACCAGGGAGTGGGGGGTCTCCAACGATCTGCGACATTGTTCGAGTTCCCCATTCGGCTTGGAATCACCAAGAATATTAAGCATGATGGCATTAGTATTGGTAGTAGTGAAATCGGTGAACCCTCTAGGCATGGGAAACCCACAGACTGCTCTAATGTGGGCCTCAAATTGCGAAGTATTGCAAGCATCGATAGTGTAATGACCCGAGTTGTGAGGACGAGGAGCGATTTCGTTAACCAACAACTCACCCAGCTCTAAAAGAAACATTTCGACGCCAAAGATACCGCAGCCTGGGAACAGTTTGACGGCTTCTTGAGCCAACAACGAAGCCTTTTTGGCGATCGTGTCAGATACACGGGCAGGGGCATAAACCACATGGCAAATGTTGTTTTTATGGACGGTTTCCACGGTAGGATAAGCATAAACCTCCCCGTCAAGCGACCGTACCACCATTACTGCCAATTCCATGGTGAATGGGCACCACTTTTCAGCGTATAAAGGTCTGTCCTTCAAGAAATCGAGGGCAGCGTCCACCTGGGAAGCATCCTTGACGACGTAGTTACCTCTGCCATCGTAGGCCATAGTTCTCAGTTTCAACATGAAGGGGTACCCAAACTTGCCACCTACAAGACGAAGAGCTTCAGGGGAGTTGGAGGTCACTGCGGTAGACTCGGTAACTGCCACATCGTTCTTTATAAGGTGTTCTTTTTGCAAGTACTTGTCTTGAATCAACCGAATTGTCAGTGGAAGCGGGTAAATCGGGATACCAGTTTCTTCATGAACTCTGTCCAAGGCATCACAATCGACATGTTCGATTTCCACAGTCAATACATCACATTGTTTGGCCAACTTGGCAATCAGCTCGTACTCCTTGAATGAACCGTTAACGTGATCCAGAACTGCATTGATTTGTTTGGCTGGTGAATTGGGGCCATCAAGCACCACTGTTTTGATGTTGAGACGATTAGCCAGTTCGACAATCATCCGACCGAGTTGGCCGCCACCAAGAATACCCACAACTTTAGTGTCCATAGCTGGTTGTGTTGTTAGATGAATGTGTCTTTATGAATATTGTATGCTAATTGATTGCTTGACGCTCGATGGGACCGAGTCAGCGCGAGTCAGCGCGAGTTAACATACATGAGATTTCTGCATGCACCAAACGTATGAACTCTACCTAATAATAGTAAATGATGGTTAGATTGTCTATAAATATGATTAGTAGTGACTCAGCAACAAGCGCTCGATTATTTGCAACACTTCGCTGACTTCGTTAGTCGGGTTTCCAAGTTGCTCATCTAATGTTTCGTCCAATAGCATCCGCAACTTTTTGATCATCACTGCGTTTTTGCACCACGTTCTAATCGGAACCCACAGATCTAATACGATCCCAGGAGAAACTCCGCCACTGACTTCATAATCTATACTACCGCCAAACATGAGGGCACCAAAGGTCAGTGTCGGCGTCAAATCGCGTAAATACAACTTGGTGGTGTGGTGGCTGGAGCGAAACAGCATGAATGAGTTCTTAAATAAGTTTGAACTTGACGTAGCCGACTTAGGAGTAAGATCGAAAAGCTCACGAGCCTTGACCATATCGACTTCTCCATTCTCATTGACAATCTGCTCCATATCAATGCCCAGGGGGATATCATTCGACCCGAAAAGCACTGAGCTAGGATGAATAAAGACACGGTTTGCAGGAAGATTAACCGACTCCAAATCGGTAGGAACGTAATCGCTGTTTTTAACAAACAATTTGATTTTTTTGGCGTCGGGATCAACTGCAACTGAACCCACGCTCAGCTTGAAATATTTGGGACTTGGCAATTCAACTCGAGCGATCTGAGGATAGAGTGCCCCTGCAATTACGCTTCGCAACAACTGGTAATTAGTCAGATTACGGTTCAAGTAGCTCTTATTGGACTTGTAATCTGTAGGAACAAATCCAATCTCCTGGAGTAACGAGAGATACTGACGTTTCGTCAGCAAGATATCTTGCATTGTCAAATACCCAAGTTTGTTTGAGGAGAGAAATTTCTTCGAATGATCGTCCTCATAAGCTTGAACCACATTGCATATCGCCACCATATCACCTTGATCATCGGCCCACTTTTTCTGTATCCGCTTGATTTCATCCCGTTCATCCTGTAGATTGAGGAATGGGGATCCCGTGGAAGTGCTGGCTGCAAGTATGAGACAGGGTTCAAGGCATCCAAATATACAACCAAGAATCAATAATTTGCCGCTGCTGATGTCTGTGGGTAAGTACGACAAATGCTGACCCAAATGGGTTAATAGACCATACTCATCAATAGCTCCTATGTCTTGTAAATGGTGTGTAGCCTTCATCATGTTCGAGGCATCAGGAACATCTAATCCTCCTGAAAGAAATTTGGCAACATCAGTTATGCCCATCGCTTTAACCACAAGGAAGAGGTTCTCAAGGCGGGTACGCATAATTTCCGGTATGGGCTGCGGCGCCATATTCTCATATGTCAGTTTGGTATACATGTGGTAACAGGTACCACTAGTGATACGACCGGAACGACCCCGACGCTGTTTAACTTCAGCTTGCGAACACCAACCCTCAACAAGCTTTGTGGCGTTAAGTTTAGGATCAAAGAACATCAGCTTTGAGCGCCCGCAATCGACAACTGCAACACAATCAGGAATCGTGATGGATGTTTCGGCAATATTTGTCGAAACAACCACCTTTCGCACACCCTTCGGAGCCTTATGAAAGACTTTTCTCTGATCTTGGCTAGATAATGCCGAATGAAGAGGCACAGCCATGATTGAGTTGTTAAAAGTACCTTCAAGTTCTCTAATCAATTTTGAAATCTCCATGATACCGGGCATGAATACAAGAATACTCCCGTCATTTGCTGCAGCCTTTAAGTCTGCATCCACTGATTTGCACACACGAGCAACCAAGTTATAGTTAATAGTGCCTCTTTGAAAAAACTCAGAGTCGGCCTTCGGAACAATTTGTTCGCCGTTACGCTCAATGGTAAACTTTGTTTTTTCAAGTAACTGGTCAAGGTACACGTCCTTAATGGGAAACGTACGCCCTTCAATGTGAATATGATTCACGGTAGTGTCGAAAAATTGAGTAAATTTCGAGGTATCAATGGTTGCACTCATCAAGATCACCTTGAGGTTAGGTAATTTCGGCAAGATCTGTTTAAGAATAATCAATAACAAATCCAGATCGACCAGTCGTTCATGGACTTCGTCAACGAAAATGTAGTGCAAATATTTGAAGAGATCACCATTCAGATTGAGTTCCAGTTGCAACATACGCAACAATACACCCGTTGTGACGAACAGAATTCTTGTTTTGGGCGTGGTTTTATTTTCACCCTTGATAATATAACCAGTTTCTTGGCCAACTTTAGCACTTCTCTCCTCACTGATACGATCTGCTAAACCAATTGCAGAAATTCTTCTTGGTTGCGTACACATAATTTTGGACAGATAGTTTTCTTGCGAATTGAGGTAATCAAGAATAAATTGGACGATCTGAGTCGACTTACCTGAACCCGTCTCACCCGTGACAAGTGTAACCTGATTCAGAGTAATTATATCAACTAATTGATCCCTCTTGGCCCATGCAGGAAGATTCTTGCGCCCTTCGATCATTTTTCCCGTCGATGCTTCATCCATTCGACGAAGATAGTCACGCTTGATCGCTGAAAAATCTTCGTCCTTAAGAATGAGTCGCCTGCCACGATCTTTCATAACCCTAGCGTCCCTTGAAATCAGGTTATTCTTAATTTCGGCGGGCCGAGTAACCAATTTGCCTGGATTTGCAATAATTGGCGCAACATTTTCTTCAAGCCACTCAATCATCGAGAATAACATTGGACCACCTAACATTGGTGCTAAGTATTCACCCAACTTCTTAATTATCAGGAGCTTGATATAGTTTGCAAGTTTATACAGTGAGTCTGTCACCACCAAGTGGATTCCAGGAATTTGATCAGGATAAAATTGACCTCGAAATACTCGAAGAGTAAGCATACCTTTAAGTTTGGGCGGGGAAAGAGGAATATCGACGATTGATTTATCCTCATTGATATAAGTTCCTTTATGAACACCCATAAGTTCGAGCCCTTCCACTTCCTGCTCCCATAATAGTTGGGGTTCGTCTTCACCGTCGAAGTCACGATTTTGATCAAAGTCTTCACGGTTTAAAACTCGATTAGTCAAGTACACCGCCGCTTTTACTTCGTCGTTATCAAATTTGGCTAAACTTTCAACGATATCATCGTGATCACAACCCAGTTGAGCCATTCTCTGCATCATATACTCATGCTTGATGTCCCGAGAAATTTTAAACTGAGCACCCATGTCCTTCTCCAGCTTAGAAAATATGGGTGGTAAGTCATCTTCGGGAACATGAAATAAGAGCCATTCTAAGGCATCATTGTAGTTTCCAGTGTGCTCAAATGCCTCATCAACATGCTGAGAACGGAACCCGAAAGAAACAATCTTTGCATGGTCTTGGGCCGTATGCAACTTCCTGGGAGAGTCCCATTTGAGATGCTGGATGATTTGACGTTCAATGTTAGAACGTACATCGGGAGAGAAATCGATGAAAGGCGCCCTTTCCCACACTGATCTTGGAAATGTCCGCTTAGTTTTGACCAAGGGAGTACGTTGTTGCTTTGGTGCTGACGATCCCAACGAAATGGTAGGCTTTTTGATTCTCAATTCGTTTTGCTTACGAGCTTCGCGTTCTTTAGCTTCCTTCAGTCGGCGCTCATTTTGATCTAGTTTGACTTGAAATGGATGAGGGTTGTATTTTTCATCATGCGCTTGTTTGTTAGTTTTGAGCAACTCCAACCTAGCTTTTTCTAGATCGCTCCAATAGTCTCGAAATATGGTAGGCAACATGAGTTTCATATTCTTCATGAAATTGATCCGATGCAACACGTACGTGGCAGCATAATGTCTAGCCTCATTGGTAGTTGGCTTAGGGGTATACGTTTCGGAATCAGGAATCATCACCAACTCTACCAACTCTCGTTTGGGTGACTCCCAATTCAATTTCACCACGCCGGTGAAACCTTTACCTGACTTCCGCATATCAAAAATTGGCTTACCCCATTTGTTCTTTTGACAATGCTCATATACCAAGGTGGCAGGAAGCTTCCCTGTCCAACCAAAGTTGTCTCCAATGGCTAACCCTCGTTGGGGCTTCAGCGGATCCGTCGCCGGTTCTGGAGTTTCATCACGCTTACCCTTCTTATTCTTGGAAGCTGGAGTTGGTTCGGGTGTGGGTGTGGCACTCTTTTTCGAACCCTTCCCCTTTTTAGCCGCAGTCTGTGTCGGCTCCGGTGGTGAGCTGACGGGTTTCTTCTTGCCCATGGAATGCGGCGCGATGACACATTCGATGGAGACTTTTGACGTGGCCCGCGTGAATAATTGAACGATCCAAGCCAAGCACCATCGCTAAACACCGTGACTGAGCCAGGATGGGGTCGCAAAGAAACCTATATTGATGACATTGTAGTCAACCATCTTAGGGATTGCTTCACGACGATTTCGTAGCTTTTTGTATCCGGTAATGGTTGTATACTAAGCTGTTCACTAGCTCATGATGTTGTCCTTCGAAGCCCTTAGAAGCGAAATACATGGTCCTATGCAATGGTTGGGACTTAGTACTATTCTGAGCCTAATACAATACATTATTTGAGGCTGACGTTTGCCAAAGATATGCAAATATCTCGTTATTCTCAAATTTGGCAAAAACTGCGCAATATCCCTAGCCAAGCTTTTAAGTTGACAGAAATCAAATTATACAGCTATTACTAGTGGGTAATGTGCTTAACCGTTTAATTCCTCGCTAATGTAAACCAAGACTGATGACATCGCCCGACAATAGGACTCGCTTACTCACGAAGACCTCAATATTATGACATCGGTATCGTCGCGATATCTCATATGTACAGAAATGCCGTTACTTGCTTACATTTAAAGTTTACCAACAATAATTCTCCAGGGACCGATTTAATTACCATATGAAGAGAATTGACACGAAAGAAAATTCAAGTTCTGCACACCTAAATGAAGCGTTTCTCCTCCCCCTTCCAGACCGATATGCGAGTATGATTTGGCACGAAAATAGGGTAACTACCCTCAATCAGATCCCAATCGAAACGAAGAAAAGTTAAAAAAGACTATGATCGCAACAAAGATGCATTGCCACTAGAATATTATGGAAATGGTAGCCAAAAAGTAATCAGCCGTGGAAAATTCGACGGAGCTCCAGCCTTGGGGTGATCCCCAGTGCTCATAACAGTGCCGTTCGTCACAAATGGATAACGATGACGTCTTCCCCCAAAGACTTTCGCATTGGAGGAAGAGCTGTCACTACGTAATTTGCGGCAAAACATGGGTGATACCACCATACTCTGACGAATGAAACTGACTGCAGTGACCTGAATTAGCAACTGGAGGGGTGTCGTTTACGAACGACGACCCATCTCGAATGACGTTGAGGTGGCGCCTCGACCAAATTGATGGTCTTATCGGCACGATGAATTCGAGGTAGTTGCGTCACTCTCGGAGTATTCGGAAGGAGATATTTACCGCTGTGCATAGACCACACAGTCTTGGACCGTGGCGAGCACGACAAGGCTTAAGCGGTAACGCACCCATCGCCCCCACTGCAGGTATAATTGGTTGTTTAAAATCGAATAGGCTAATCGTGTAACGTAGACTACGGTTGATGGTACAAGCACGACGTCGTTTCATCGGGGGGCGTCGCCATCATGTCGGGATAACTGTCCCCGTCGGATCATTCGAGCAAATTACTTGCAGTGCGAGTCCTGGTACGACATCGACGTCGGGTCGACCATGTTGGTTTTTCCCCCGAAGCTTGGGGCTACGAGACCCTGAGATCGTTGCGCCGCATGACAACAATAATGACAACGACGTTACCCAGCAAAAAGTAGCCAACACGAGGCCCGGATACGACGAACGATCTTGACACATTCGTTGCGATCGTTTGCTTTGTTCGTAAGTTGGGCGGGTAAGGGGCGGTTGAAGTCATCGATATGGGGGCGGGCAGTTGGAGGTGGGGGGGCCTCGGTAGTGCAAATGACGCTCGAGTCAGGAAGCATGGAAAAGTGGCTTTTTCCGTTATGCCGGGTGTGCTGCAGCATGTCATAGTACGAACCAACCGCCGTCACCGATGAATGCCCATAGACGTTCTCCCCCCCGGGGCTAGTAAATTTCTTTCATGCCGACACCGTATAATAATTATTGATGAGCGGTGGTCGTTTGGTAAATCCGGAAAATGTAGACACCAGGGATGCTTCGCTGCTTCCGGGGAGAAGTCCGATTATCTAGTCGCAGCAACACCGCAACTACCATAGCCTACGTCTCAGGGAACGAGAGGGGTACGTCGCACATTTCTTGTCATGACACCGACGGTGTAGAGAAGGTTATCGTGGGGGTCTTGGCCGGTGGTCTTCTCATTGAGGGTCCGGTTGCTACCGCCATCCATATGTACAAAAAATAACGGAAACAGGCCGTCAGGTGGGTGAAAAAATATTTTCTCAACAAGAATTTAATAGTGACACTTTTGGCCGTCGAAAATCGCATCTTCGTGGCTACTGCTGCTTGTGTCCCTACTGCCACAGACCCCCGTCCTCGCCCCCTTAACGGCTATTTCGTGGATACTAAAGTCGACTGCATCGTGCCATTGGTCGGACAGCGCCACCACGTTCATTTGCTATATCGCGGCCGCTACTCTCCCCGTTGAATCCTACCTTCCTCGATCCAGTAGGGGCCAAGATGTACGACGATCACCCATCACATATCAAAAAGAAGCGGGTGGGCAAGGCGTGTGATCTGTGTCGGATTAAAAAGACCAAATGTGACGGCAAAAAACCGTGTGGCAGGTGTATCGCCGACAACAAAATCTGCGTATTCACCGAGAAGAAGAAGTTGAGGGAGAAAAGTCATCCCCAGGGTTATGTCGAATTACTAGAGACTCGGTTGGATATATTGACGAAGTCGTTGGAGAAAATGGTCGAGCTATCGACCCCTCATCTAGCGTTCCTTCAAAAACTCGCCGTCGCCCCCCCTGAAGAGGATCTTGACAGCACCAGTGATGATGAAAATGACAGTGAAGGTAACGAAAATTCGATCCCCATCAATCGGGTGGTCGAATACTTAATTAATCTGGAGGGGCTCCTCAAAAACTTACCCGTCGAATGGGAAAAGGGGGCCCTGATTGCCGCCAATTTTGACCCTAAGCGTAATTTGCGCGAGCTGGCAAAACAGTTTGCCGATCATAAGGGCGACGTCGCTGATCCACAGCCGGCGACGTCATCCCTGTGCCTGTCCGGTAGGGCCAAACGGAGGGAGGATTCTCTTGCCAGCACTCTGACCCCGTTGGGCCTGGGCTTTGGCCCCACTCAGTTTCTGATCGGCAGTTACTCCCCCGGTGGCTTAGTGTTAGCCCTGCTGGCTCCAGTTAATTGCGCCGAACCTCAAGGCATGAGCCCCCTGGTCTTTTCCGATGTCGACCTGGATAACAACCTGCTCCATCTGGGACTCAATCATACCGATGTCCTGCCGCCTATCGAATTCCACAAACGACTGAATTCATTGTTTTTGGACAATTTTGGCGTGCCTCCAGAGATACCCATACCTAAGCAAGGCTCTCATCTGCTGGTACTGCTGTTGCAGTCGCCGCTGATGATTGCTGCTGAGGCCGCGGCAGTGGTTACAGCCCCGCTAGATCGCCGTGGCCTGGTGGGCCGCCTGGGACCTTACCTGCCCAAGCTCGGACCACAGAATGGCGTACACAAGCCACTGCATTTGCTGGCCTCTGGCCACCACCGACTGGCGCTGCTTATCAGCGATTATCTGCCGCCTACAGAAATGCTGCTGGTTTTCCGACCCCAACTGCAAGCATACGTGACCCCAGATATGATCGTCAATACCAAAGATATGATGGATGTTGAAGTGGCTGATCTTGATCACGCTGGACTTCAACGCTCAGGGTCACTGGGTTTACTGAATGTCATTAACTTGTCGATGGATGATGATCTCGGATGGACCAATCCGTTTGCCACTAACAACTAGCTGTATCATTACTCGCTACATTTGATTTTTTTTGTTTGGTTTTTCTTTGCTCCTTGGAACTAATATTTTGCTTTTTGCTTGTTTTTGCTTTGCGACTTTATGGGATTTTTATGGTTGTACTATATAAACATAGGGCTTACTTATCAAATGTAGGCTTTTCATCCGTCAACGACTTCCGTCATTGATGATCGGTACTCCGGAAAAAAATTTCCGATGTCGTTGCCGACTCTCGACCAAAGATCAACTAGCCCTTGTCTTCTGTAAAGGAATTGACCTTGTGTGCTGTCACGATATGCGCTCTACGTGTTGGATTTCTGTACAATTACATTGCGGTATGTCTTTGATCAAAGGGAGTGTCCGCCCAAGTTGGTTGACTTGCTACAGCAATGTGAAAAGGGGCCAGTATGGATTGTGATGAACACAAGCAACCATACTTAATGTCGTCAGTTGGCCACCCAACCGAAGTATGTTCTTCTGGTCTAGTTGAAGCTTGTTCGTAACTGCGAACCTATCGTTCAAATTGACAGAAAGAAGTCACGCGTCTCGCCCCGCTGCATTGATAAAACCCTCCAGCACAACGGACCTAACCAAGGGAAAGGGTAATAAACAGGATAATTAGAGCTTAATAAAGAATCAAAAGCTTACCCCGGTAAAAATTGCTTTGAAGTAATCACTACAATCCGATTGTGACCTGAAAAATTTCGTGCTGACCAACATGCACTCACTATTGGGAGGATTATAACATGCACGTAATTTAAGGTTAATGTCACAACAAAGTGGAACATGTGGCACAATAATTTCGAGGCCTCGACCGATCATAATGACAATTTAATTGCTTGTTAGCGCAAAAATCAGCCGCATGTATCGTGGGGATGTTTGCCATTTGTAAAAATCATTCCAGATTTTCGTTATTGCAGTTTTGCTGAGAGGGCCTGTAACCCTCAGGTTTATAGGGGATATTTGTCAATAGTCGACGGTATCCTCTCAGCTGTTAAAATTTATGATTGTAAAAATGCTAGATATATTAAATAATACCCGAAAGCGTAAGCTTTTCGAGAAATGGCAGCAAATCATCTTTACGGATTTCGATGACAGCGCTGTTGAATGAATCTACGCGAACCTTAGCCCCCAGCGATGCTGCAAGCTCCTTAAACGCTACGCTAAACGTATTGAGTCGCGTGGTCAGGGAACCTTGCTGTAATAAACGTGCACGGGCCAGGGCATCCATATCTCGAGGATATTTCGGAGCTAAACCCATAACCATATACGTGTCACTGCTGACATCCAACGAAGCGACAACCAATGGTTTGAGTTGAATTTGTTTCAGTCTGTAATCAACTTCCGTGAGATTGTCTAACAACCAGGACCCTAGTTTCGCTAACATGAGGGGGTTAATAAACACCGCCAAATCGGGGATCGCATTGTCATAAAGCACACAAAGTCGATAAAGTCTCAAGTTTTTGATAAGCTTGCGCTCCAAAAGCGACATTCCCGTACGAAAGACAACTTGCTGAATCTCCTTTGCTTTTGCAAGACCCTCTAAAAGTAAGTCGTATCCTTTGATGCGTGTTCCAAGAGTCAGCTGAGTGGTGGTGGGAGCTAAGTCAAGTGCGTCCCAACCTTTCCAAAAATTCTCAATCCACAACTGCTCCCGTTTGACAATATTATTGTTAATGGTACCATTATCCAATTCCTCATCATTACCAGTAGCCGCAGAAGCCAGAGTTTCTAAAAGAGCAGTCAACGCTTCCACACACTCCATTGCCAGCAATTGCACAGTGTAGCCAAAGTATCGAAAAAACCCTTCACGAACGATCCCCTCGAGTCCATAGATGGGTAAGTATTTCGAAAATATGTAGGGTAATTGTTTCTTGATCCTCACATCCATGTACAACCATTTTTGCTGTGCGACGGCCAAAGATACACCCATTTTTGCCAACATCTTGTGTAATCGTTTCTTGCCATCTTGAGTCCACAAGTTGAGCTTAGCATTGACCATAGAGGAATAGGTGAATGAGTCGTAAAGGGTCCAATGTCTCAAAAGAAATAGGTGATAATCTCTCTCGACCGTCAAGGTCATTGTATCGGCGGTTTTTTCATTCTCCTCTAATTGACTCAGCGGAACTAAGCGATGGACTTCGTCTTTGAAAATCGGTTGCAACTTATCATAAACCTGAGGGTAATCCGGATCAAGTGCACTTGTTCCGACGATTGCCAACCAAAGGTTGTCAATCAGCGTCTCACCAATTTTCGTCATGAGAGCATACATTAAGGAAGACGTTGAGGTGGACACAGTGCTGCCTTGGTTATAGTAGTCATGGATGATTGTTTCCAACGCATTGCGATGACGCTTGTCTCGCAAACGCTGTCTCTTATTGTTTTGCATGATCTTGTGGTTGCGTACATCGTCGTCATCATCCAGCTCAATATCTTCGTCAGGTAGATTTTCAAATGCCTCGTCCTCCAGCTCTGAATCAACATCAGTATCACCCTCATCATTGGCATATAGTTGGACAAGTTCAAGATAGGCATTTTTTTCGTCATGGAGTCCATCATCGACCATACCGTCGTCAAAACATACTACCATCCCCGTGTTGAATAAGTTGTCCAAATTCCAAGGTCTATGCCCATCAAGAACATAGATTTTGCGTCTGTATTGGGATTTTGAATGCATTTTCACGTCTTCTTGCAACTCTTGTCGCCAATGTTCGGTCCAATCATTATCGTCCATTGAGTACTGCTCAGGATTGATTTCGAGGTACCCCTCTAGGTCGATCAGCAGTCCACATCCTATAAGGATTATCAGCGAGACTTCTTCGTCCATTTCCTGATAATGTGTCTTCAAATCGGTATAACCAACAACCGGTATGAGCTGATATTGTATTAACTCTTTACGCAAGAGCTGACTTAAAATCCGGGCAGTGCAGAGGGCGTCGATATCAAGACACAGAACAAACATCACAAGCTTACAGGTCAGATTTGAAATCAGCCTTCGCTGAATCTCTCTGAACTCTCGAGCATACTGATCTGGGGTGATATACATGGGTTGAGAACGCGTCTGAACAAAGCGGCATCGAAGAGCGCGTCGTACAAATAAATCTTGACAAGAACACCACACTTTTAGGACGATTGATACTAATAAAGGTTCAACTATACAGGGTATATTTGAAGTAATGAAGCAAGTTTTAAGGCACAGTAGACCGTATCGAAAATTTTGTTCTACAAGAAATTTCAGAATAACTTTTGGTAGACTTTAGCTCATGATAATTATAAACATCATCATTGCTGTTTAATTTAGAATGTTTCTGTCGATTCATAATTCGAGTTTTTCCACATTATTATTTGTAGTAATCCATGACAGGAATTGTGTAATTTACCAAGGTTATAAATTTGAACAAGGTTCAAGAAGCTTGAGTGTTGCCGTTGTTTATTTTTAGTACCTCTTTCTGTAATCGCCGGTTGCACTCTACTATTTTACCTCTTATGCACCAAATGTTACTATTCAACAATGGAAATAGTGCTCAAAATTGATTGTCCATCTCACTACCGGGAACGTATCACCGAGATCAGTATCACAAAAGGCCATGTGCATTTCTGTGGCGTGAACTTGAAACGTTTAACAACGTTCCTAGAAAATCACACGACCATGGAAAAATTCCTATAGATCATGCGATTTGGACCCCATATTGTCAAGTTAGTGCCCTCGAGTTGTTTGAAAAACTTGTGCCAAACCTTATGCTCAACGCTTGCATTTTCATCAATATGGCCGCATTTGATGCAAACTTTGTTCGATTTTAACTGGATAGATAAACGCTTCACTGTGCCTAAGTCACGTAATAGTCCACCAAGACCTTGATCATCAATCACCCAGTCATCTTGCTCAAGTGGGGTTCTGTCAACGCACGTTGAGATGTCAAAGTTTTTAAGAAACATGTGCTTTAACGTTGAATACCGCCCTTCGCCTGAACAAACAAGTCTGAAAAAGGGGTTGTATTTCGAGTAATTGAGCACTTTGTTCCCTTCGATAATGCGGTAGAAGATGGGCGATTCCATATCAATCTCTAATTCCAGAAGCAAGCTTGTCAGACCTCTGACATAGTCAATCAACGATAAGTCACCTTGTGCTCCAATGCGCTCGAGTGAAATACTGTTACAACTAGAAAGCAACGAAATCGCCCGTTTCTTTTTCGCAGAATATTTGCAGCCAGAAAATGTCACCTTGTTGATAACTGCCGGTTTGGTAACGCTTCCGTCGTCAAAATCATCATCAATAATGAAATTCACAAGTTCTAAATGATCAATTTCATCGAAATAGTCAAATATGGCAGAAAAATGACTGAGACGAATCGGCAAAGTCCATCCTGATTGTGTTTTGAGCGTCAAATGAGGAAGATGCCGTCGTATCTGCTTTGAAGGCTTGCGAAAGCCCAATGTCGACGATTTTCGTGATACGTCAGATGGAAATGCAAAGTTAGGCGCGACCTCTTGTAATGTAATATGTTGAATGCTGTACGACTCGGTTAATAACAGTCGAAACACTTGCACAAACATTTCGTAGGTCAGATTATCATCCAGCGCTTCAATGTTATAAGATCCAGCAATCTTGATGGAGCGCTGAACATTTGGTGCTGGGGGTTTTGTGATCGTAACCAGCCTTATTACATTGATACAGGAACTTGACTCCTTGATTCCTTTCTTCTTCGGTAATGGTAAATGATTGATGCCAAACTCAATGAACTTGACAACGCTAAAATCTAGCTCACGGTATATGTGTTTTACAGTGAGTTGATGGAAGCGCCGACATGTTTGACCCAAATTGATTAGTCCGGGCTTTGAATTGACGTATCCAAAAATCTCCGCAAGAATCTCCGGTGGAAGCAGATGAATATGCGCAGGTGGATAGTCCGGTGTGGGCTTGGCTTTCAACACCTTTCGGCGTGATATGAACTGGTATCGCATTTTGCGTTCTGGAGGTGGGGTTTGAGTTGGGCAAACGAGATGGTGCGAAGATTTAGGGCGGGGTGACAAGTCTTTGTTGCACTAAAAGCGAGGCGAAACCCTACAAAACCTCATTCCAGGTTGGTCTTGTGAACAGGCAGGCCAGATTTTGGATATCTTTGGACGCAGAAGCCGATGGTATTCTTGTGATTCTCGATCCCGCGCTTAATTTTTGTAATCTCCTGCCATGGCTGATATTCAAAGGCAGGCTATTGAACACCTATTAGGGCGAGAAAACGCTTCCTTAGGGAATCGTGAGACGATATCGATATCACTGCCACGTGTGTGCAAGCTGTTTTTAGTGGGAACCTGTCCTCATGACCTTTTCGTGGGTACCAAGCAACATCTTGGCAAGTGCCATAAACTTCATCTCGAAAAGTATCGGTTAGAATACCAAAGTCGTGTTGAACGAGGAGAGAAGTTTCCCGAGTTTGAGTACGAATATTACAGTCATCTTCGGCAGTTTGTTGAGGATCTTGATACTCAGATAGCTGTGGCCCGCAAGCGATTAGAGCACACCCCGGAAGAGAAGGTCAAAATTGCCAATGCCACTCGTGAATTAGACGTTGCTGATATGCGCATAGCTCTTATGACCCAGGAATTGGATGATTTAGTGAGTAAAGGTGACAATCAGCGGGCTTTATTGCAAACCATCTCACTCAATGAAGAACAGGCGAAACGCCAAAAGTTGTTTGAGACTGTGAGAAGTGTCATTGACAACGTGGGGCAATCATCACAGCAAAAGCTTCAGGTCTGTGAAGGATGTGGTGCATATTTATCACGTCTTGATAGTGATCAACGGCTAGCACATCATTTGATGGGCAAAATCCATTTGGGGTACGTTCAGATGCGGAAGGCGTATAATAAATTGGCACTCACGTATGGTCAATCCGAACCTTCCAAGTTCAATCGATACTGAATTCGAAGGTGTGTTTATCATCCGAACTACTATAACGTCGTCTACATTTACCGGTTATAGTTCAACACTGGGTGTTTGAATACAGCTGCGTAATGTTATTGCATATTTAATGATACATTGGTGCATTTATCTATTCGAGCTTTGAAACGGGGGACTCCTTGTGCTTCAATTTCTCATCTTCTTTTTCAATCAATTGCTCTTTGGCGTCTTCCCTTTCCTTCAAAGGCAGGATTCCTTTCCCTACTTTTCCCAGAGGTACATAGTTGAGCGCAGCTAACCGTTCCAGCAATAAGGGATGAGAGCGGTGATAAGCCGAATACAACCAGTAGGCCTCAATGTACAGCAAATTTTCGTTTGTCATTTTGATCAAAGATGAAGACAAATCCGCTTCAAACCCGCATTTCTTCGCATAGTTGTCAGCTTCGTATTCATGTTTACGAGACAACAAGTGGGTAGCAAAAGTTGTGATCGCTTGGACTGGCTGGAACAAGTACAGGAACAAAGAGAAACCAACAATCACTGGTCTTGCGGATCCAAAACCAAAGGCTTCGTATAACAGACCATTATTGATGAAACCATTGAACAAGGAGAACGTAAACGCAAGCTGAGCTTGAGAATAAGCCAACATCTTCGGTAAATGTGATAACTTCCAGTGACCGATTTCGTGAGCCAAGACGGCGACGACCTCGGCAGTCGTCAGGTGGTCAATAAGTGTGTCGTAAAGTACAATTTGTTTAGACCAAGGCAATCCAACGAAATAGGCATTTGAATGAGCAGATCTTTTCGAACCATCGACCTTATACAACTTGGTAAGGGGGAATTCTTGTTGCTTAGCAAGGGTTTCAATCGCAGTTTTCAATTCACCCTCTTCCAAAGGCTCAAATTTGTTGAAGAGGGGAGCAATGAACGTGGGGTAGATAGTTTGAAGCACCAAAGAAAACACCAAAAATAAACCGGTCGCATAAAGAATGAAATTATTTCCGAAGTAGTCAATAATCTTCAATAAACCAGAGACCAAAGGCCCAACAAGCGCTGCACTAACAAGGTATTTCTTGATAAAGTCCGTGAAGAATAATTTGGGCGTCATTTTGTTGAAACCAAATTGTTCCTCAACCACAAAATTTTCGTAATAGTCCAAAGGTAACTCAATGACCAGGTGGGCAACCAGGGATACCAACAAGTAGCACATCGATTGAGTAATAGGGCCCCCCATGAATGAAGGAAGAATAGGACTCAATTTAGACATAAGCACACCGCCAACGGACCAAAACTTTGCAATTAAATCATAATTGATTTCAAGAAGATCCACCACGACACTAAGCGTCAGTGCAATCCACTTGAATCTCATTTTAGTTCTCGAGTAGTCCTGAGACTTGTCGAAAGTATCTTGAGAGATTTCAGCCTTAAGAGTAGCCGGAGGCGTTCTGCGCTTCAACACTTGATACTGACGATAATCAAGGTAACGTTGGAAGACAAAGTTCCCGAGGGTAATACCCACGATAACCTGCTTCCATGGAATATCGCGGTTATCCAACAATGCTAGGGATTGATTAAAGCCCCACATATTTACTCCGTCTGGGTGCGCTGTCAATTGAATTTATAGGCTAAGTCACGTGAGCCTGATTGAAATGTTCATTATACCAAGAATGATTAAATCGTGGGTAAATGGGACGAAAAAGTAAAACTTATAGTTTGTAAATTTGATTACGTGTGTTTAGTTTGGTCAAGCGCCAGCAATATTGTCCTTGAAGATTGTATAAGCCACAAAGAGCAAGATTGTGGATTGAGCTGTCAAATAACCTGCATAGACATATCGGCTGTATTGGCATTGAAGAGTCAGCAAACCATATAATGGCTGTAAATATTGGTTAAGTTACTTTTAGCTTTATCTGAGGTTTTGCCTTACCCCATCACGAAACCCCCTCAATTGTCAATTCACTTCAGTATGACACTCAAATGGATAGGAGCGGCGAATTCTGATAAACCAGCCACTCAAAAGTGCTTCCTCCAATGGATAAATTGATTACATCGTAATCGGCAAGTTTTTGGCATTATATACCGCAAAAGGCTACGGAAACATTAATCCACGCCCACTTCTGGACCGTAAATAGTCAATCGATGACACGACTTAAAATGTCAATACGCGCGCCGGTGTCAAACTTTTGACGTCAATACCGAAAACAGCTCTTCTGACCCGTAGTGTATAATCTCAAACACTAAAACAAAGGCGTATATAGCATCTGCTTTTGAGTCATTTTCATATTTGTTTGAATTATCTATATCTATATTTCTCATACCGGGGACCAGCCCAAAATCCTTGTGTCAATTTCCTTGTGCTTCAAGTGTTCAATGCTCCAAAGCACTTTAAAACAAATCGGCGTAGTCGGCGCAATTTGGATGTACTAAATCATGTTCAGCATGTTTTGCAAACCGAAAGTGCTGCATACCGCAACCGTTATAATTAGCCAAAATTCTGTCAAACGATTCACAATCAGAAGCAACCAACTTGTTAGCGTAGTCAATTACTAACGGTAAACCCAAGTTGACACGCCCGAAGTCCTCCTCAGAAAGATTGTCGAATTGGTGCTTACCAAACAAACGATGAATGATGGCCTTATTCTCAGGATGAACATCAACACATTCCATCAAAAACTTGAAATCCATGGGACATAAGCTTCCCTGCTTAGTTTGAATATCGAATTGACCACGGCAATGTTGTTGTAGCTTGTCATATAACGTAGAGTATTTGCCGTTGACATCGGTGTAAATCGCCATTGAAGGCTTGGTTTTGGCTGCAGCTCTGAACCAGTTGCGGAACATTTTGGAAAAAGACACAGTCAGATAGTTAGATGTAAAAAGTAGTAGCGCGGCAATAGGACAATGGCACTGTTCCTCCTTGAAAGGTTGAAATTTTTGCTTCGATCATAGCTCTTTATATGATCCAAATAAACGAAGGGTGCATCTATACGATAAAGGAGGGGTAAATTACCCCTCCCCGGGAGGCTGCGAATTGCTCAGGCTATCTCATGCACGTGTGCGAGATGGAGGGGAAGGATTAGGGGTAAGGAAAATCTGGATTGAGGGAGGGATGTGACGATCCTTGGAAATTGAAGTTGGGTCATTTCATCAAATCACAAGATAGTAGCACCCTTGTTTATTTCTATTCATCCCTTCTTTCCCACGCTCTTGCGCAATATTGTGCAAGCGGCTGTGTTTTGTACTTCGCAACAATCCCAACACGCGCGACACTTCATATGGCGAACCCAACCAAGGATGAGAGGCGGTCATATCAAGGACAAAAGGCGGTCATATCAGAATTGTTCTGGACCACAAATTAGTTACGACCAGTGATAATTGTGCCATAAAACCTATGCTAAGCGTTTACCTCTTACTCATCAGAAATAATACTGATTCTAAAAGTTGAGGAAATAGACTAGACCAGCCTGTAAGCCTTTCTCCTCTTTCTCTGCAGACAAATCTTCCTTAACACGTCATGGAAAAACTACTGTATGTAAATACCCGGGTTGTTGGTCGCCGACATGACTCTGCTCTTGACTCGGGAGGTACTTCGGATTATGCCGAACCGCCTGATTTTCGTAAGGCTTTTTCCGAATTTGTATAATCGGCGAGACTAGATCAAAAAGGAGTAATCGTTGTTAAAAGTCTGGATATGCAAACTTCCTAGACACTACAACATAAGTAAAAAAAGACATATATTTCCTTAGTCCTTAGAATAAAAAAGTATGGTCCCTAGCGGGATCGAACCGCTGATCTTGGCGTTATTAGCACCACGCCTTAACCAACTGGGCCAAGGGACCAATTCAAAATTTTGTGTATTATGGCAATATCTTACACTGGGACTGACAAATACGTTTTCAAATTTGACATTAGATGGACCACAAGCCGCTCAGATGATGAGTAGCATGAACTTTATCACTAGGAGGGCTACAATCAACGCAGTTAGCCCTGATTTGACGATATTAGAATAATATAGTCGGATCACACATACTTTTGAACGTGTTGATCCATAGCGACACTCTAGTGTATATTTGTCTACTTATACTTATAGGAAACACGTACATTTTCATTTCGACAGGTTAACGATGTAGCTCAATTTATTCTAAGGTGAGTAAACTAACCATCTAAGTTGTGATAATACATTTCATGTTGTTTGTAGCGGCGACGAGCCCTTTGGTGCTCCTGGTCATCTTGATAAGAAGCCTCTCTCATGACGTCTGTATACGTGGGTAATGTATTTTGTTGGGCCGACTGCTGTTTCTCCGATAACATTGGATCTGCCAGATGATAAGGTGGGGTTTTGGGATATGTCGGAATAGATCCAGTGCTTTCACCAAAATTGACAGACGATTTCAGCGCATTTGAATGCAACAGCAGTGTGAGTTGAAGCCCCGATAAAATTCGAACATTGGGACATACCAAATCAACATTTTTCACTTTACGATTAATTTCTGAAGAATCCTTAAAGTTGTGAACTTTCTCCAGTGAAAAACCAGCCAGTACCGTCAACAGATACTTGCGACTGATGTTACAAGTTCGGAAAGTGGGGGACAAATGTTCTGGCAAAACGCAATTAGAGAAATATTGCTTCGGAATTTCAATTTCATAAATCTCTCCCCCACCAACATGGCTCTGCATTCCTGCCAGTCTTACTGGTTTCGCATTGACCAAGTCAAACTTGAGGTTTTCATAAACGTTGTTGCAAATAGGTATCACGCGTTCGTTAGCACCATTGTGAATATCTCTTTCATTACCATTATCTTCAAGCACCAGAACCGAAGTGATGATTGTGAGTGACACTGAAAGTTTTTGTAAGTAAATCACACCCAAACCACTCAGTTCGCCCGGCCGCCCGTATTGAAGCTCATAGCGTTGTGGTCGATGATTAGACACGAGGAAAAGTCGAAACGATGGAGGTTTGTCAGGAATGAGAAATGCCGGGTGTCGGAACCGTATCTCAAACCCAAATGGCACGTCTCTGGCTTTGATTTCATATTCTTTTCTGCTCCGTTGTTTTGGGTTGCTGATAGGCACGCCAGCGCCATAAGAAGGGTCATTCGGGATTGTCGTTGGATCGAAAAGCTTTTTCAAAAATCCCCGTTTTTGCTGAGGAGACGGAGCCACGGCTGGTTCGGGCGTTATTGGCGGTGGTGGTGTAGCTCGAGGTGGAGATGCTGGCACTCCAATGATGTCAGGTATCCGATTCGAAAACACGACTTGTTTTCTTACAAATACCTCCCGATATTCTTCTTCCGCCAAACGAGCAGGATTTTGCTGAGGGATATCTAGATCCAACGGTAGAAACACAAATGGCTCGTAAGAACGCAAATTTTGTTTAAAGATCAGCAGTCGTTTACACGTCACCTTAACGAAGTACTTTACCAGTGCAAAGTCATCCATTCCCAGTAACAGAGGCGGAAGTTGCGCAGATATATGGTATTGTTGTACGGTAGGCGCTTGTGGTGACATGCTTGGATCTTGTTGGTTCAAGTACAGTTTTGCTTTATTCACAAAAAATCTCTGGTTAAAGTTGCCATTGTTAAGAACCACATTCATATTCTTTTTGTTAAACAGCACTTTGTTTGTAATACCACTGACTTTCACACAATTCAGTTCCAAGGGAATAGTAAACTCAAACGGATAGGTGTAATTTCCAGGAGTCAAGGTGAACTCGCGCCCCAGTTGAACATTACGAACATTCGATGGCGGAAACACAACCACTGAATCATATAAAACTTTGTGGACATCGATGATTGTACGCATACGTTCTTTATCGGACTTTCTTCGCTTAATCTCAGGTACTTTAAGTTCCGAACGAGTGATACCTTCAAGCTTCACGTCGATCAGTGTGAGTGAAATCAGATCGGTAACCGCAAGAGTGACCACACCCCGAACAATATCATGATTTGTGAACGTTCCATTGGTATCCAGGCGATCGATATCAACTTTAACCGTCCCTCCAGAACCCATAGTCGAAGGTGAGTGGAAAGTTCGCAAATGATCATGTGCCACCACAGAGTTGTGTGCCCAGATGGCAATCCATTGGCAAGATAGCGAGACAAGCATTAGCGAGTATACTTACAACGGGGATGTTTACATTCCAATAATCGGTACGTGGGACATGATAAGGACTTGCTTTTGTCTACGTGTTAACATGTTCTAGTCAAAATCGTGCTCAGTTGCGAAACTCTCGTCTCGTGTTTTGCTTGCTTAGTGATACAAGGCTGTGCTATTCGTGGCTTCAAATAAAGTTTGTCTCCGTGAATTGTAACATTAAATAATAAATTAGACCCAATGGTTCACATTCTCACGCGTTGTTGTTGCTTCTTCAACATCTTCTTCTTCTTCTTTTCTTGTTCTTTCTTCTCTAACTTCAACTGCTCTTGAGGGCTCAACTTTCTTCTAGCTTCTGCTTCTTGACGAAGCTTTTGAGCAACTTCCTCTTGCTTCCGAAGTTCGCGATCTTCGTCTAAGAGTTTGCGAATCTTATTGACTTCGTTGTCTCTAGTCTTGACAATTTTCTTCAAAGTCTCAGGACGGATTTTGATTTCGTTGGCAGCCAACCCATCAACCACTTCGAAAAGACCTTCAAGAAGCTCGGATAAGCATTCAAGTTGTTTTTTGTCGGAGGTCACGTCCACCGACACGACAATGCGACGTCTAGGGATCAAATCAGCAATCTCCTCGGGCTTGGAGACCGGCAAATCAGTAAACGCAACATAACGCAAAGACTTGAACAAATTATTCTTGATTTTGTCGGTGGTGATGCGCTCGGCTAATTCATTGGCTTCGGTCATGTAGACAAATTCCACTGGCAAAAGCGACGAGTCATTTGTGGTCGTAAGCGAAAGGTAAAAATTCTTTTGACGGTGGTCGTTCATACCATTCTTATTCACAATACCCGCAATGAAGTTATCATATTGCTCCAGAGGATAAATGGTAATCTCGCAAGTGTCTTCAGGCGTAGGGATGGAGGTAAGAAAGAAAGAAAGAACGAACTCAAAAAACCACACGAGGAAATTCTGTCTCGCTTGCAACGTGAATTGGAAGGCCACACTGGCGATATTTTCCCGACCGGTGGCGTAACCAGTGAATTGTTCGGGGGTGTCCTTTTCAAGCTTGGGAGCAGTGGGGTCAGAAGACACACCAACTTGGGCGAAGTTTTCTGAGAGAACACCATTCAATGCATTGAAGAAGCCATTGGCTTTCTTGGAATTGTACCAATTCCCAAGAACATAAGCACCGACAAACGATGCCACCATCACTGAGGTAACCATCTCCAAAGCCCAGTCTTTTGCCTTCACACGTTCGATGAACGACATTGCCTCGAATTCGGCAAACGTAATGTTGCCATTCAAAGGCGTTTGCACAAAGAATCTCGCTACCAGGTTCAACGCCTCCATAGTTGACTGGATAAATTTTCGCGGTAAATTTTTCGTGCCTCATAGCAGCTATGGGGGGAGGGGCGAGGGGAAAGAAATTACCCCTCTAAGCAAATCTGCTGATGAACAACGCCAAAACTAAGAATTTAAGTTTACATACCCGTAGAAACACATGAATGTGAACGTTACATTTTGAGTTGGGCTGTTAGATCAAATGTAGGTAGTTTTTACTATTGAGCTATAATTATTACACTAAACCGACAAATACATCCAAAAGTCATGCAACAGACACCAATGAATAACTATTGATCCCTTTGTCTCTTATGAATCAGTTGGGTTTCCGGGTTGAGCATGCTCTCTCTTACTGTTTGTCGTAAAAAGTCTCTCAAACCTTCTTCCGGATTTTCGCTATTGATGATCTGTTCCAATTGCTCTTTCCTTTCTTGCAGAATTTCCTCCGGTATGTCTTCTGGGTTTTCCATCGTGTACTTCACATCAAATTGTTCGGAATTGTCTGTTGTATCGTTGGCCAGTCTTTTTCTTGGCTTCGAAGCGTTCAGTTCTTCTTTTCGAAGTTGTTCACTGACCAATTCCGTCTCTAAGTCGATGCCTTGAGCAAAGTTCTTCAAAAACTTGACAACTTCAGGGTGTTCATCATCTTCTTCGATGAATTCGGCGGCTGTCAATCCATCCGTATTTTTGATGGTAGCGTCAGCTTTGTATTCTTTGACTAAAGCGATTGCAGTCTTCAAGTCTTCAACGTGGTGTAGAGGGGTGTCGCCTTCATTATCCTGGATATTGATGTCGCCTCCATTAGAGATCAAGAGCTGCAAAAGCTCCAAATGCCCATAAGAAGCAGCGGCGTGTATCGGAGTATAACCATTTTCATCTTTGGCATTTGGAGATCCTCCTTGTTTCAAAAATTCAGCAACAACTGATGTATTATTATCCGCAGCAGCTATCCACACGTTGACCATGGCGCGATGAGAAATCGTTCGTGCACATTTATTTTGCGATCATATACAATATGACCGAAGCTGCTGCCGCTGATACCCACATCGAACCTCAACAACTTTCACCGGCATCGGAGCTTAATGGCTTCTCTTGGTGGAAGAGGGAGATGAGCTACCGTCTAGGTTTGTTGCTGGGAGATGAAACTAAACAATTTGAGTTTGATTTCTACAACAGAAATTTGCCTGAAAAATGCCAACAATGTACCAAAGATTTACAGTGGATGCTCAAATATAGTCCAGGGGTGATATTCATGATGGATAACATCAAAAAATTGCAGAAAGACCCTCTGGATTCCATTGCCAACCACATAAAATGTGACGTGTGTCCCGACTTACAAGGCGGAGGGTTCCACCCTCAGTTCGGCATCTTATTGTGTGCCAACCGGTTACAATCCAAGTGGCAACTTGAAGATGTCTTAACTCATGAATTAGTTCATGCCTACGACCACTTGAAGTTCAAGGTGAACTTAAGCGACCTCAACCACCACGCTTGTACCGAGATTCGAGCATCGACACTCTCTGGAGAATGCCGCATATTTAACGAGATCAAAAAGACTGGTTTAGGGAACTTTGGAAAGAAGTTCCAGGATTGTGTTAAGCGCAGAGCTACCATTTCTGTATCCCACAACCCCAATTGTCTGAGCATGGAGGAAGCTGAGAAGGTGGTTGACCGCGTTTGGCAGTCATGCTTTAATGACACTCGGCCCTTCGAACGAGTTTATAAATAATTTACCTGTATATATCAAAAAACCCTCCACCCACAATAATTGCGGTCTAGTCGGAACTCATTATTGGTAAGGCTGTGACGTGGAGGTTGACAGTCACGATGACCGAGGCTTACAAGAACATATTACTAGTTGTGGGTGAGCGACACCCCACATATTGAGGATACACCGTAATTACTAATTTTTAGCGCTGTCTGCCTCTTAGTCAGCTGACAAAAATACATTTGTGCCTCCAAATCAGGCAAGATCTGGGGTCATCCTCGTCGTATTGTGCCCAATCTTATATAATCACCCCTGCTTTATAGTCCCTCCTGCTTTCTAATCGCTCCTGCTTTTCGGAGTTAATACTCTTTACCGCGAAATCCGGGGACACGAAGATATTGTTCACTCGGACCACAGCAAAGCGTTCATGCGACTTTGACTCCGAGAGACGCCGATAACGTGCGCATCATTTATATACCCGAATTTGCCATCTCGACTAAACGCATTAACATGACAACGTCAACAGACCGAAACATTGACATTATACAGCGGAGGAACTCAACCCTGAGACAAGCACTTCGGGTGTCAAACGAATATTCCCTGTCTGATGACGAAATATCTACGAAAGGTGGTGACAGACGTCGACGCGGCAAGCTTGCTTCAAGACCTACGTTGGTAGGTGACTTCAAACACCACAAGGAACAATCAACTCCAGAAGAAGTCAACGTGTTAGTAAGGTCAATCAATAAAACGAAGCCCCTTCGAAAACCACAAGATGAATTCGTATCCAAATATCGCGATGTTAAGCTTCGTGAAACTTCCCTGAGTATCCTCGACTCCCAAGACTTCAAGAACCTGGAGTTTTATGGATGTTATATCATATTTTGGTTAGCAACTGGATACTTCATCTTTGCTCAATTGATGCACTTCTTGTTCGAAACTCATGAACTGCCATGGTCATGGCCCATTGTCCAGACGTTTCGAAAGGATCTTCTCAAGGTGGGCTTAACAGATCTAGCAATGTATTTGCTCACTTACATGGCCTACGTTGTTCAAAAGTTGGTGAAAGCCGGGTGGATAAAATGGCAACCGACAGGTTGGGCGTTCATGTTGATTTATGAAATCGTCTACTACGTTTTTTGGCTTTATTTTGCTCTGGATCGATGGATGGGTTTCCCATGGATTGCTAAAGTCTACTTGTGTTTGCATGGTCTCGTCTTTTGGATGAAAATGTACAGCTATAGCACTTACAATGGTTATCTTTGGACCATTTCTCGGGAACTTTCGTTTTCCCAATCTTGTCTCAAGACCATGGATGAAAAAATTGAAAAGGGTGAACTCACTGTATCGAAAGATGCTGATCCTTCTGATCCACATTCTGTGCAAAACATTCGTCAAGATTTAATCGACTCTGTCTCGTTTTGCAAGTTTGAGCTCGAGTACCAAGCTCTGGCTACCGTTGTCACCGATAATACCGCTGGCGTTTATGAAGATGTGGTGACGAAAATTAAGGAAGGCAAGCACAGTGCAGTTGAGTTTCCAGATAATATCACCGTGAAGAATTTCTTTGATTATCTGATGTATCCCACTGTTGTTTACACGTTGAATTTCCCCCGTACCAGAAAGATTCGTTGGTCCTTCTTTTTCGGTAAAGTATGTGGGATCTTTGGTGTAATTGCTTTGATGATTATCGTCGCCCAAAATTCCATGTACCCGCTCGTGTTTGATGCCCTCAAAGCACACGCTTTACCAATCCATGAAAGAGGCATTGCTTTTGGTCTCATCATTTTGGATATGATTCCACCCATGTTATTGCAGTATGTTTTTGTGTTTTTTTTAATTTGGGATCTTATTCTTAATGCTTTGGCTGAAATTACGAGATACGCTGACAGGGACTTTTACGGCCCTTGGTGGTCGTGTAACGACTTCAGTGATTTTGCACGTTTGTGGAACAAACCCATCCATAACTTTTTACTTCGTCATGTTTACCATTCCCTGATTGCAACCTTCAGAGCCAGCAAAGCCCAAGCAGGCTTTATCACCTTTCTCTTGCTGTCGGTTTTCCATGAGTTGGTCATGTATATTATATTCCGCAAGTTTCGTGGATATCTTTTCATGTTTCAAATGTTCCAAATTCCATTGGTAATGTTCTCGAGGCTGTCGTTAATGAAACGATCAAGGGCTGCAGGGATTACTTTGTGTTGGCTAGGTTTCATGACGGGACCCGCTTTAATCATGGTAATGTACTTGGTATTTTAGATAAAATTAGACATATACTTATAATACTAGAAATCGTCATACTCATCATTAACACTGTGTTGTGTCTTTTCCTTAGCATTGTATTTGCTTTCAGTTCTTTTTGCCAATAGCATAGCTTCAAATCCATTGCCACGATCAACCCCATCCCAAAAACAACCAGCCTTAATACCAAATCGATTTGGTATATGGACGCCCTTGTTGTATTCGAGATGTGCAAATTCTGCCTGAGATGGGGTTGAAATCTCCGCCATAGGATCCTCAAGCATCAAGTCTTTCTGCCGTTGTTGTTGCTTGATATGCGTTGTTGAAGAAGTTGTTGTAGGTATTAGCAATTCTGATTCACTTAATCGTATCTCTTTCCACTTGGGTTCTTTATCAGCAACCTGCTGAGCATTGAACTCACGCTTCTTCTCTTGGACGTCAATGATCCGTCCCGCTCGATCACGATAAATTGTCTCTGGCTTCAAATTATGTTGTGAAACTTTATCATCAGCTACCAATGAAAGCTTTTCGCCATTGTCGATTCGCTTGAACCCCTTGAATTGTTCTTTCACTTTCTTCAGATCTGTTGCTCTGTCAGGAAGCTCTTCAGATTTCGGGATAATTCGCAGATTCAGTACCGTTACATTGGTTGTTGACGATGATGGAGATGATTTAGATTTGTTCGGTTTACTTATTTTTTTTAAGTAATCCGCTTTCCCCATTTGCACGAAAAGGCTTTCACGAGTAACATGCGAAGAATGTGAGAGTAGCGAATATGACTTTGAAATGCGACTCGCCAAATATCAACCGAAAACACCGATAACTCCGTCAAATAACTAAAGGAGTTGAATGATAGCTGGCAAGTTGGAAACTTGTACCAATCCATTTACTGCGCAGAGGCAACCACCGTCTAATCCATTTTATTGTACTAATACACCCATTAACCAATTGTTTACGCGTAGCCGTCGACAACCGTCGAATATAACCAAAAACAACAAATCAAATAATGCCAACGTTCGTATGATTACCACATCAGCCCAGAACCCCATATTGACCCCGTTTTCGATGTCTGAGTGGTGACTAACGGTCCCCAGGGAGTCAGTGCTTGAGAGTTAGTGCAACCATTGTTCAGAAACACCAGTTGTGATGGTGCAAACCTACCTGACTTAGGTGGGCTTGTAGATGACTCCAGCGACATTGACTTGAGGGGTGATTCCAGCAAGAACATCGATGGCGGCAGTGCCAGCTCAAAACCAAGTTGTGACTGAGATAACAACGTTGGCGTTTGCACCGAGAGTGGCAGGATGTACTGCTGAGGCAGTTCTTGTGGCAGGTAGGCGTAAGTTTTGCGGGGCTGGGGATAAGGGTAAGATTGTTGCTGATGATGCACTGCCGCCGCCGCCGCCACTGCTGCCACTGCGTACTTATGATGTGTTCCTCCTTGACGGTAGTTGGTTGTAGAATAGGCAGAATAGATGCCGTTGCTCTTGGAGGAGTTAGCGACGGCTCGATCAATAACCTCGACCTGGTTAGCAAACGGTGTCGTTTGCAACTGTCGCTTCGGGTAGGACATTATTTGTCACTAGCAAAGTCGACAGATAAACAAAATGAACAACAACAGTCAACCAACGTGTATTAAGGGTGATGTCGTTGATAGCGGCTCAATAAAACTTTTTTGTGCACGCGTTTGTTCAACCGTTACTCGCGAGCGTGGAGGTTACAACAACTATAAAAAAAAATTATGATGTAGGGTTGACTCGCGAATCGCCAAATCTGCTATGTCACCGAGATCTATACGACTCTAATTTTCCATGCATTGTTGGAGTTTTCGTATTCAATTTAGTACCGCTTGACAGGAGAATAACGCTTCAAACGGTCGATCTTTTGATCGAGAACACTCGGGGGGATGTCATTATCACCTGTGCCTTCCACTAGTCGCTGCATGTATACACTGACATTTCATACTACGTGGGATACGATTCCATAATTATTTTGCCACTACATTTCGGTTCCGTGATTGTAGACTATGAAAGCACTAACTCGTAAGCAAATTCATTACTTGCTTGATGTCAGCATTGATTGTAACCACCTTTCCGGTCTCGATTAAATCGAATGGAGCCGTAGCCAGCGGGCCGAGGCCAACTCTAATCATTCGCCAGTTGCCTGATTTCACCAAGTCCTCATTTGGCCAACGAATTACGCTAGGAGTGTTAAGTCCAACCCCTAACTCGAGTATAATACCGCCATTTACGTTGTGGTGATCGAGAAACTCGTTGTATTGGTGCTTCTGTTGCTGATAAGGTGAGTCATTGAACCAGTCACCACCTCTAACGTTTAGCATCATCGGACCACCGCACGAAGAACACACAGGAACATCGATGTTATTTATCAGATCCATGGTTACAACTTTGCCACAGTCTAAACATTGCGCGTTATCATAACATCCTTGTGGAGTCCAAATCCTGGTGGGGTCAAATCCGTTGGTGTAAAACAAATTGTCTGCATTCAGAGTGACCACAAAATAATCATCGAGGCTTTCAGCAAGATCTTTAACTCGCCTGTAAGTATCATTTTGTGGCCACGATTTGACATTACCCCGGTGATGACGAAAAAAATCCCACATCAAATCTTCAGAAGACCAATTGTGACCAATAGTTTCATAAAGTCGTGTGGGGCCATCTTCCACGTAAGATGAGTACAATTCAGAAAACATTGCCCTGTCATTGTAATCCAAGCCATCCGCGGCCAGGAGACCAGCTCCAGCCGTGATAAGTACCACAGACGTTTCCAGTAACCACTGCTTGGCAATCAGTAAATTCTTACCGGTAACATCTCGCGTAGGGGGAACGAGTATGCCCGAATGTTTCAAACTTACTCGAGTATAAGCATCAGCATAAAGCTCCAAGTCTTCGTTTGTGAATACATTAAAAATGACGTCAGTAATAGTCAGCTTCCGTCTTCCGAAATAATCCAAAACTGTCGCTACGGCTATTTTACAAGCCTGCAGCGATGGAAAATTGAAAAGTCCTGTAGAAATACAACAAAATGCAATCAGCTTACCAGATCCAGGTACTTGTTCTAAAGCCTCTAAACAAGATTGGTAACAACTTGACAATTGCAACCCTTGGTATCGAGTGGGTTGTTTAAAGTCGTCTATTTGAGGGCCAACCGTGTGTAAAATGTACTTAGCTGGTAAATCGCCTGCGTGTGTCACTTTACAACAACCCACCGGTTCAAGATCTTGGATCTCCATGAGCTCAAAACATTCGTGGCGAACTCTAGGACCAGCAGCAGAATGAATCACATTGTCAATACATTTATGTGACGGCTGAAAACAACCAAGCAAAGCCAGATTAGCCGCATTGACAATTCCCGTCACATGAAGAGTCGTAATGTCCCCTTTCCATACGCCGATACGAACCTCATTATCACCAGTCCTTATAGTTTGGCGCTCGATCAGTTCAAGATGCGTTTCAAGCTTCAGCTGGTTCCAGGTAGTGATAACCCGATCGATATCACACATCAAGTCCTCTTCGATGGGCGGTTCGGGGCCCCGTTGGCATAGAAGGTGACGGAGTAGCTCGGTCTTTTGATACAGGTCAACACCATGGTTTAGACGATGGGCAATTAGCTTCCGTCTATCAGGAGAAACCAATCTTAAGATGACCGAGTCAAGTAGCAGTGCCATGCTTGAATTGTAGGATACGAGCTTTGTCTGTTGATTTAATACACCGCTCGGCGTATTTCTTACTAAGATTACAAATAATATGCTTGAGTTCGGCACAATACCCCGGGTGCGAGAAGTAACTAAATACGTTAGTCATCGCAACTAAGATATTAGCCGGATAGCTGTAGGAACTACCGATAATACTATGACTGATATTAGCTGACTTTCATTGTGAATTATGTTAGTAAAAAAGTCTGGCTTGACTCAAAACATCATGAATTAAGCATTCATTTTGCACTTCGCGCGGTTGTCATGGACATTGCCATTCCCCAGTTTCCTCCGTTCCAACTAAGGCTGTCATTGATTGACAAAGACCCAGTAATATGGGTGCATTTACTTGAGGGTTATATTCAGTTGCTTCACTATCTATGCCAGGTCTCTGCTGAGCCTTTGAGTGTCAAGAGTCAGCAAGATCTTCAACAATTTCTTCGGCTGTACTTATCAGAAACGTATGAGGAACTGCTGAAGATCTTCAGTTTGGGAGCTATCAATCCAGACATCAAGAATAACCAGACAGTTCTTCGAGCGCACGTGTTCAATTTCATTAAACTTCACAGCATTATTAAATGTAATCTCCCTGGCGATCTGGTGTGGAATTTTGCCACCAGCTATGCTCGAGACAACATCAGTACGGTTAGAGGTCTCATCGACGGTACGTTCACCTCCAAGTTGAATGACAATAAAAAGCTGGGTCGCATCAGCCTGATTCCTTTAGTGCATAAATACCTTGAAACCAAGATCTCGAGGGGTGAGTTTTCTCAAAACGATTTGAATACTCTCTCGACGCTTTTAGGTCAGTTGATCGGTATGCAACAAAAGGTTTCATTGGCACTGACTAAAGTCGTCAATAAGCCCACAAAGAAGTCTACTTCACAGTTTGCCATACTGTTTGTGAACGTTGCCTGGATCGAATTGTTGGAAAAGTTGTGGAATAAAGGTGAAGGTGTTAATGCAAATTTGGTCGAGAAGATTATGGCGATTTCTTTGATTCTGCTTAGTTCTCTGGGAATCAATCTGCTTTGTCGAGAGTTAGGTGTTAGCAATGCTACCTCGCTAAAGTTATTCCCTCTCTTTGGAAGTTATCTTACATCAGAGCAATTCCAACAGCTCATACCCAATATTGAAGATAAAATTCCGTGGCTCCAGGATATTGTATTCAACCACCCTGTCAGTGGCGAAGATATTGCTACAATAAAGGAGATATTTCCAGAAATCAGTGAAGCACGTGCTAAAGAGTTGCTTGAAGAATACGAAAGCGTCGAGGTGGTCACCGAGATGCTTTTTGAGTCGCCTTCCTTGATGCAAGACCGAGCAAAACCTCTGTCTGTAGTTTTACTGGCTGAGGTTGCAACTCGTTTTGGCGATGATCAGAAAGTTGAACTCTTCTCCAAGAAAAAGAACTTCTCTAAGGATACACTTAAAAATAAGACGCTTGAAGCTGCGTTAATGATGTTATACGAATCTGATGAGGATGAACCTGACGACACTTACGAAGATCAAGAGAAAACAACTGGTAGTGCTTTTGAGTTGCCGCATGGTCGTCACCAGCGGAAGAAAATTACAGTTGATGATCAGGTCGAACATGGCAACAACTCCCTGGATATAGAGCTTTTGAATGCTGACGTGGATCCTCGTGACACTTACCTTTACGGCATGATGAAAAAATACGGTGATAAAGTATTTGACAAAACAGGTCGCAAACTGCCGGAAAGAAAAGAAATCAAGGAAGCAACAAAATGGACGGACGAACAAGTCGAAGGGTGGTGGAGAATGCTCACCAAGCTGCATAGAAGGTTTCGTATGCTCGAGGAAAACTACTTATTTTCTCGTCCGAATAATTCTGCAAGCGTAGCCAAACCAAAAGCTCGAAGCTCGCAAAAGTCCAAGTCTGGCGCTGACTCAAATAAAAGTCAGGACGACCCGTCCGATAAGGAGTCATCTAGCAAAGCGAAATCCACAGCAACTCCACCCACAAAGATCCCAAAGCACAAGAAGAAATCGCACCATAAACCCAAGCGTATAGATTAATTATTTATTACTAATCCTCCCAAATATGTACAATCTTATCGTAGAAGGAACATGTAACAAATTTATTACCCTCCATCCAATCTGCTCCGTAAACCATACTTTCATGTTGTCCTTTGAAGGTGCGATCCACTTGAATACTCCCGTTTGATGAATCTAAGACACACCCGCCATTGTACATACAACACGTAAGTACTCGGTTTGTGTCAGGTTTAGGAATTAAACGCCATACTCCACCTCCGAGATTCTCTTGTTGCTTGATGGTGGGCGGCATTGAGAAGAGCGCATTATCAATGACCCGTAGGTCTAATATTCTGACGTTATCGTCGTAAGATCCAGTCCACAATTGGTAAGGGTTGTCGTGGTTCCAGGATGAGCGTGGCGATAGGATGGCTACTACGCCAGCTTCATGATGCCTGTGACGTGTGTGGAAAATTGGCTGGTTGGTTCTCAAGTCATGGGCTATCAATGCCGAGTCATCACCCCCAGTGTAAACCACTGGTCCAACCGTTTCACTATAATTAGCAGTCCAACATTCGAGATCATGCATGGTGTCAAGCCAGGTAATGCTGGAAGATTCAAGATCAACGATAGCCAGGTACCCTGAAGTGAGAGTGACGAGGACTTTATTGGTATTGATCGGATCAAAATGAACCAGAGTGACTAAAACATTGCGATCTTCATCAATCTGTATGCTCTTCGTCAACAGTATAATGGGACTTCCTTCAGGATCAAAACGCCATAAACTAATATAGCCTTCGGAATGAGCCAGAACCAATAGCAGCCAATCATGATTGAACTTGATGTCCAAAATGGCACTTTTGGTATTGTGATTCTCAACCTTAGTAACTTTATTAGAGGCATCGCACCGATAAATATCAAGACTGCCCCATCGATTCACACCTTCCTCGAGCTTATATGTTCCCACAACGATATACTCATCCTTGACTTGTAAACAACAAGGAGGCAATTCGGTGGTAAAGGTTGCCAACGGCTGCATGCCTATCACCCGATACTTCGCACCTCAACTAAAACTCTCAGTTTTGACCACACGATTATATAACAGAAGATGGGGTTATACCAAAAGTGGATGAACTTGCCCACCAAAGCCAGATATTATATTGGAGGATCAACATTTATCTTCGCTCTTCTCGGTGACTACGTCACCCTGCGAGTGAACGAAGAAGTTCAGGCTCGAGATAAGGTGATGAAGGACTTGGAAATGGAAGACAAGAAATGAGAAGAGTGGATCGCATTGACAGAGAAGTCACAGGAAACTCAACGTTTGGCATCAAATAGAGTGCTGGTAGTATTTCGTATCATCAAATATAAGTTAGCATTTCAGACAAACGAGACACTTCTGCCATTGTTTGAGTGCAAACAAACTACAAAAAATTTGGATAGTAGTCATGCCTCAGGCAAAATTCATTTTCGAGTATTTCGGTCACATTCAGGGTCAAGCCGCATTGAACTATTATCGCGTGAAACGTGGAACGCTCAGGATGTCTGACCAGGATACAGAAACAGAACTCAGTAAAGAGGAAAGATTGGAGGCTGCCCGCAAGAAGTTTGAGGCGATGAAGAAGAAGAAGAAGAAAGCTGGCAAGAAGAAATCTGAAAATGATTCAAGGGAAGAGACACCACTTACTGAAAGCGAAAACCCCGATCCTAAGGAAATTACAAAGAACACTGATGAGTCCACTACTCTGCTCGTATCGAGTGTAGCCGGCGACAACGAGAAGGAAGGTATTGAACTGAAGGATTCCGAAGAGAAAGTTGAAGCCGCCAGTGGAACCGACGACCCCAAAACCAACTCCTCTGCAAAAACACATGAAACTAAGGAAGATACGGAGACTTCTAGCCCATCTGAAGACAAAACCGTGAAAGATACCAATACCTCTGCTGAGACACCATCAGAATTGAATACCACAGATGTATCAGAAGGTAAGTCACTGGTGTCGAAAGGTGATCCTGCTGATGCCGATGTCCATCAGTTGAAGAATCTAGTGGAAACCCAAAAGAAAACCATTAACAAACTTCGTGATGAAAATACTGATCTCAAACTTGAACAATTGGACCTAAAGGATCGGATCACCGAATTAGAGGCAGAAATCTCCAAATTGCAGAAAGGCAGTGGCCATGTTGCTTCGTCTAGACCTCTGCTTGGAAGCGCTGAGTCTGCTCCCGCTCACACGCCCGTGTTGCCTGCAAAACCGGTCATTACCAGTAACGATTATGCTCTGGCATCACAGGTGGATTTATCAGACAAATTCGAGACTGTACTGGACTTCAGAGACCGTTTACTTTTGTGGAAAGGCTGGCAAGTAGATATGACTAATTGGAATGGAGTCAAGGGACAGCCACTGTTGTCTCTATAATTTCGGTTCCATTAAAGTAAGTAACATAAAGGATTATTTGGCTTTACATGTGCAAGTAAGTTCAAGTCTTACGTAAAGATATGACTCGATAAGGACATTCACAGCGAAGGGCTCTGATGTTCTGCTTAACCATACTTGTGACGATGGATGCTAGTCTCGAAACAAGCCTACAAACCTGTTAATCCTGCAACAGCATTATCATCGGAAGTACATTATCACAATAAGAAAACCCATTGCAATACAACATGCAGCATCACATGTGTTTCGTGAAACAGTAGTTACACCGGGTGAATAAACAACGGTTGGGCGAGTTCAATGAATGTCCACACTGCCTAATACAACCCAGTCGGCTACGTCTCCCTCGCATAGGATTAACTTGAGAACTCCTCCATCCCATGAAAGACCAGAATCATCAACATCTTCAACGTCCAAGTAATCTTGAATTCTCGTGCGGATGGTGCGCCACATGGCATTACTGATAGGGTGAAATTCGGAGTAAACCAAACTAAGATGGGGATGAAACTCAGTTGCTGCCCATTCTGCGGCCATCTTGGGGGCTTTCTGACGTATCTCAGAATCATCTATAGGTTCTTCCTCGGTTGTGCGCTTCAGCTTTGATTTCTTGCGAGTAATTGCTCCGTCAGGAGATGTGGTGTATAATTGGGGGTTGCGCTTCTGTGCTTCTTTTTCTACCTCTTGGGGAATGATGACAAAAAGCTCACGAATAATCTGAGCAAACAGAACTAATGATGGATCCCGATAGGTTTCAAAGTACAACTTTTTGAAGTATTTGCGCTGTGAGTCGACTTTCCCCAATGTGATCAAGTTTTCACCACCTTTGGGCAGCGCTTTCAAAGCAGCCACACATGCGCCCAAGATCTTGTCAACATCGTCCCTGGTCTTGTCGGGTTCATCGAGATTGACAGCCACATTTGAAGTGATTGTAACGTGAGGTTCAAACTTTGGAGGCTGTCCTGGAAATAACGTACTGAGCGACGACATTAACGTGATAAGCTTCTCGTGAAGCTGTGTGTTCTGTCGAGGGCACAACCATAAAGACACTGTCATTAGGAATTCGTGCTCGTGGGGGATGTGGGGGTGGAAACTGTATTGGAAGGAATACTGAGAAATTAAAGGTGGCGCGCGACCGTTTGTACATAGTCCCGACTGAGCATAAACCCGACTTTGAGACAGCTTAACGTGCCTCTAGATCCTGTAGACGCCATAATACTAGTAGAGCTAAAACAAGTACACTACTTTAGATCAATTGTACTTCAAATGAATTATCAAATACCCAATTGTGTTGTTTCACGATGCATTAATTATATAGTCGTTAGTTGAGATAGCCCTTACATCCTGGAGCTCCACATAAACAACGAATGCGCTCTTCGTCATTAGTCTCTCTCTCAAATTTATAGTCATAAGTTAATTCTTCGTTGGCCTCGATGTCCCGTAAAGCATAAATCACGATACGCTTCTTCCCTTCAACCTTGATGATTTTGGCGGTGCAACTGGGGGAGCAACAATGATTAATAAACCGAGCAATGCCACCTTTCTTAGTGGCATCAATCACGGTATTTTCGTCAATGCGGAAGAGGTATGACGATCCTATACCAGTTTTCATGTAGGCCCTTTCTCTAACCTCAGCCACCGTTTGACGAATCAGCTCACCAACATACTCGATGATCATTTCTTTTGCAGCAATGGGTTCTAATGCATACAAGCCCCAATTGTGAATCGTTGATCTGGCAAATGTGACTGGCTTCTTACGCTTTGTGAGTGCATTAAGTGAAAGCACTTCAGTTTCTGACCCCAATTGTGCGTTCACCTCGGCGGCAAACCGTCGATTGTTTGCACGGTTGACACGAGAGGAGACATTGGCCGACAGACCCAAACCACTGACTGGTCGAGGCGTACCTTCATCGTCGTCCTCCTCTTGTTTCAACTTACTTGCTTTAGCAAAAGCCTGTCGTTTGTGAGGTAAGTAAGCAATCTTATCTGCCTCTTTGATCTTTCGATATCCTTCCAGTCTAAACAGACCCAGGCGATTTTCAAGCAGCAGATCTAATTGTTCGATCAAATCGAGGTCCTCAGAAATTTCATGCAGCGGGGAATGTTCTTCGTGCTGTTTCCAAGCCCAATATTCAATATTCCCAATGTTCAGTGTTTCCGTGGTATCAGCTAAAACTTCACGAGCAAGTGCCAAGTCTTCATCATCTTTAAGCACCAGTTGTAAACTGGATAAGCTAAACCGTTCACCGGGTAGGGTCGCGACCGGCGTTTCTTCATAAACAGTGGTAGGGAATCCCTCGGTGGGCCAGAACCGTTCGGGGAGATGTTTATAGTCTTCAATTGCTTCAGGTGCACCTGCTTGCGATTCAATTTCTTGTTCTTGTTCTGGTTCCAGCTCGGCTTCATCCTCCAGACCATACAACATGCTTTTCTTGGTACGTTTTTGACGCGTATCGTCCGTATCATTGACCACGAAATCATCAACACTTAGGCGACGTTTTCTTGGTTCACTCTCGCTGTCTACTTCGTCCTCACTTGCAACATCACTTTCGTAATTAAGCGCATGTTGCAACGGAATAACCTTAGATCTCATTTTCTGTTGAGCTCTCTTCGTCGCTTCTTCTTGCTTCGACCGCAAAATCTGCAAGGCATTTTGCTTGAGTTGATCATTAGTGTTGACGACCACCTTGGCTGCTTCCTTGGCCTTGCGCTCTTCTTCCTCCTTTTTGAGCTTAGCTACTGTTTCGGGGTAATGATCGTGGCTAAGTAGCTCCAATACGGTCGGTGCAATGACACGCTCACGGATATCCTTGGCTAAAAATTGCAGGAAATCCTTGAGCAACATCGTAACCGCTTCTTCCACAACCAGATCTTTGGATCGAATTTCCACGGGCTCCTCCCAGTTTGGAGGAATCGCAAGCTCCATGACCATGTTGTATTCGTAGAAGTTACGACAGTCTTCCCGTTTGAAGCATCGATCGGCTTCTTTGACACTTTTAAACACGATATAGAATCCCAGACGGTCATCGATGATTCGCAGCCAACGGTATTGCTCAAGACAGCGCTTTACATCCAGCGCAGGAATCACTTTTGGAGATACATAGCGCGATTTGATTAAGATGAACGGGCGATTCTTGATGTAGCGGCTAAGTTCATGCGGGTATTGGTAGCCTTGCTTTATGCGACCACCATGATACTTAGATCCTATTGTCATATTAGTCAAGGAGTGAACACCTTGTCGTAATTGCTCGGCTAGTTGTTTTTTGAGCTCCTCCTGTTTACGCTTTTCTTCATTGCGTCGCTTCAACTCTTCAAATTTTCTTTGTTTGCGTTCCTCCTCATCCCGTTTCCGTTTCTCGGCTCTGAGGGTTTCCTTTGCTCGGTCAAGTTTCGACTTGAGAAGGTAATCGTTATCGTCATCAAGATCTATATGGAGATCTGCACCATCAATTTTGAGGACCTGCTGTTTTATATCCGATAGAAATTTTCTGGCAGCTTTCAGACTTTTCTCGGGCAGACCATCAAACTCGAACAGAGCCACTCCTAACGGGACAGCAAACTCGTCATCGTGGTATAACGTTACATTCTTGGGCTGACCGTAACTGTGGAAATAGTTTTTGAAGTAAGCTTCGGTAATGCTGATCGGTAAATCCCATACCACTAGACGAGTTTGTGGAGCGGGGCCAATTGATTCTTTCGAGTAAGAATATTTGGCTTGAGGAAGTTGCTTGAATGGAAACTTTTTCAGATTTTTGTTCGGTTTCTGAAAGTAGTTGACGATGTTAGCTTTTCGAGGATCTTGTGGCGGTTGAGAACTGGTAAACTTGAACTCCCGTTTTTTCAGTTTCTTCTCTTGCTTTGAAAGCAGCAGGTCTAATTCTGGATCATAGATAATGCGATAGACCTTCGATGGTTTGGCATAAATCGCCGCTTCCCGAAGCACGGCTTGGTGGTGGCTTTGACGTTGATACTGATCGTCATTGGCACACTGTCCCAAATCAAGCCTAGTACCCTCGTGTAATTGAGGAAGCAGCGATTCTCGTCGTGGGGTCAAGTCGCGACTAAGGGGTCTGGGGTAGTCATCGCGATGTTCGCCATTCTGAAACGCAGGACCATGTTTCTGATGACCTCCATTGTCACGATGACGCCCCCAGTTGGAACCCCTATATCGGCTTGCGCCCCCATGATACCCGCCTCCTCGGTTCGCATACAGCATCACCTCGTCGTTTTCGTTGTAGGGCGCGTTAGATAAGTGTGCGCGCCAGCGACAAACGCGACCACTTCCGTCTCTCCGTTACAACCAGTGTCGGTCTACATTTGAGTCCAGAACCCAGCTGCATTTATCGAGACCTTATAAGTAATGCTATCATTGATGTGATGTCGATTATGATAAGGTTTTTGACTTTAGTTGATTTAGAAATCATGGGCACTTTGTTCTAAACAAAGAGAAACAATAGCCAATAAGAGTGGTCTACAACCATTAATCGTAACGTTCTATTATGCTTATTTGGTTCTGATATGCTTCAAAGGACCCTTGGAGTGCAAGAAGTTGATCGAGTAGTCCTTCTTTCTGAATCTCCGCTTGTTAGGTTCTTGCACGTAGTGGTCCCAACCTTGACCTTGAGCAAAACGAATGGCGGATTCCTTAGTATCAAACTTCATGATGGTACCTTGCATGTAGTCCGAAGACCCTTGGTACCCCATCAAATCGTTTTCCCAACGGTTGGCAGCACCCAACACATCCCAGTCCAATCTCCAGTTCTCAGTGTTGTGGCGTCCGGATTGGGTGGCGTACTTAGATTCCTGGTAGATTCTGACCACCCGGGAAGTAGCCATTTCCTTAGGGGCGCCCGACACGATTTCATTGGGCACTTGGTCGACGACTCTTTCCATCTTGTCTTGGAACTCCAAATGCTCGGGAGCAGAGAGTCTGGCGGCACTCAGGGCAAACGTCCGGGCCTGTCTAGCAACAACTCTCGACAACATTATGACGTTAGGAGAAATCCTTACTCCTCTGAAAAACTATTGGTTGGTTTTCGCGCATCGGTGCGGCTCACGACAATTTCCTGTTTGGGGTGATGGTTCAGACGGTTCAATGTTGCGGGTCCAACGGCAGTGGTCAACTTGGAGTGGGCCACGACGAGGATTTGCTGAGTTTACTGGCGTGCACGTTTGGTGATCAGGTTCAATTGGATGCCAAAGTTCGCACCATCAGTTGCGGTGGCAACCACACATTAATACTTGATGATCGTAACCGATGTTGGGCTAGCGGTGACAACCTGTTAGGTCAATGTGGCCATAGCGGACCATCGTCAAACACGTTTGTACAGATACCCGGTGAATATTCTCACGTTGCTTGCGGTTGGGAGTTTTCTATTTTGGTAGACGTTACTGGTATCGTGTGGAGCTGTGGCCATGGTCCTAAGGGTGAACTTGGAGTACCGGGTGTGACAAATGCTCTTGACAAGGTTAAAGTGTTAGATCTCAAGGATGACAGTGTCATTAAAGTCGTTGCCGCAGTGAATCATGTGGTTCTAAGCACCAGTAACGGCTCGATGTACGGGTGGGGGGTATCACGTAAGGGTCAATTGGGTGATGTTCTGGCTAAGTACTTAGACACACCCACAAAGTTGAATATACCACAGGGTGACTTTTGCTTGGGTAGAGATTTCACAGTGGTTCATTATTCTACCGGACTTAAAGTGTACGGAAAATTTGACCATGATCTCAGTGGAGTCACTAGCAACGACTTTCAAGCAATGTGGTCGTCGGTACATTGGTTAGTTGATGGTAATCTTTTTGGTGTGGGTAACGATCGTCACGGTCAAATTATCACCGCAAATGACATTGATTACTTTGTAACTGGAAGTGAGCATGGACTAGCTGTACAAAAGGACGGAGTCTATGCCTGGGGTTGGGGTGAACACGGAAATTGTGGCATTTTACCTGAGGGTGACATGACCACGAATCATAAATTGGTCCGTGTGGGAGATCTCCGCGGCGTAGCCGCCATCTATGGAGGTTTAGCCACCTCTTGGATAGTTTATGATGATACGATTTGATAACAAGCAATAAATTTGATGAACAAAGGACCTTGATCGTAATTATAACTTATCGTCTTCTCCGTTGGATGTCTCCTGCATATACTTGTGGGGCCTCAACTCGACTGTAGGCAGCCTCCTAAGTGGCATCGTTAAACACATTTGTCAATCTGCCATCAGCACTGCGGTTTTGAGGCGTGTTTCCTTCCATGGACTTTGATTACAGTCAGCTTGACTTGAATCTTGAGCAGTCGCTTGTTCGGGACCCCAAGAATGTCGATCTCTGGCACGATTATTTCAAAGAAGTGGCTCTGAAGCCATTGGTATATCGATTTCTCATATACCATCGTGCCACGAGAGCATTACCTCAAAACGAAACCATATGGAAAGCGTTTCTCGAGTTAATCATAACACATTGTCGGCTGTTATCATTCTACAATCATCGCGATCAGTTCCTTGTTGCCAAAAAGGTGATCGAAAGGGCAGCCGCATGTTGTCCCCAACTTGCCATTTGGAAAGTCATACTACCGTTCCTAGTTGAAAAGATGATCTGTGACGTTACTTGGTGTCGAGAGTTGTTTAATCAAGCGCTAATACTGCTCCCAGCGATTCATCACGGAATTGTTTTTGACCATTTTCTTAAATTCGGCAACATCGTCGGCGGACCTACCCTACAACGAATTCTTCAACAGTATTTACAGTTTTTGGGAGCCAGTGAAGAAGTTGCCGTCGACGGAATTCTTGATCTTCTCGATGATACCGAGCAAGACCGACTCGTGATGGATATGATACGCCGACCCACGAGTTATATCACCGGCCATTCGACATTAGCGCTTTGGAAACGGCTCATTACACTCCGCTACGGAAGTCCTGGATTTGAACAAGTCGTCGTTACTGCTATAAACCATTTGCCTGATCAACTTGCTCGGTTCGTTGCTACATTAGCCGAAGTTGACACACGCAAAGCACGACACTGGTTTGAATGGGGGCTTGACCGAGCCAGATCAATTGAGCAGTTTGTTGATTTGTTCAACGAATACTTAAACAGCGAATTACAAAGGTACCAAAAGGATCCCACGCCACTTCGTGAGCATTTCATAAAGCATTTGGCCGCTTCTCGAACGAAACGAATGGTTGAAATGCGTCTTCGAAATAACCCAAATGATGTTGCGGTCTGGACCTTGAAGATTAGCAACACCTATTCGCCTAAGGATAAACTTTTGACATATGTTGAGGCTTTACGTAAAATCAATCCTTTGAAAGTCACATCGGGACTGTTGGCAGAGTTTTGGGATGCTTATGCGAAGATTTACTACGATAATGGTGATTTAAAAACCGCAGACATCGTATTCTCCAAAGCGATTAAGTCAAAATTTACTCATGGTGATCTTGTTATCATCTATGAAAAATGGAGTGGGATGTGGCTTGCCAATCAAGACTCCACCAAAGCCATTGCCATCTTAGAGCGAGCGTTACTGCTGAGCGCCGTTGCTGAGTTATCAAGTAAATATCAAACTCGTCTTGTGCAATATTACTTGAACATGTTGGAACTGTTAGTGGATACCTATACCCGTGAAGAAATCGAAAAGGTGGCTAACGGGTACTACAACGTGTTGAAAAAGCGCCTCGTCACCGCCAATCAAATGATAGAACTTGCGGAGATTTTCCAGGAAAACGATATGTGGGAAGATCTGTTCAAGGTTTACGAACAGGTTATCGCCAAGTTCGCTCATCCCCAAATTCGACTCCGAGTGTGGCGGGTATACCTTGAAAAGGCGTTTTCTCGGGTTAGTGATGCTCGATACGAAGACCTCGTCGACCATGCAGTGTTTGGCACTACGCTGGCTCACCCTTTGGTACACGATTTTGTCTTGCTTAAGCCGTCGACATCGCGACTCAAACGAGCACTAGGATTACTCCGAATCTACAAAGGTGCCCATGCTCGACAAGTAGCCGAAGACAAATTCAAGCTTTATCTAAAGCTTGCTAACACCATGTCAGGGGATTATGGTGCTGATGAGATGAGGGAGTGTTTCGAGTGGATGGTGTCCGATCAGGGACTTACAAATCATGAAGTCGTCGAAATTCTGCGATTATACGTCGAGTTCGAAACCAAACAGAAGCAAGTTGAACGTGCTCGAGCATTGTGGAGACACATTACCCGGCTACAGCACCCAAGCACGCCTCTTATGGTTCCAGTGTGGAAGGAATGGGAACAGTGGGAGGTGGACCACGGGGACCAGGACCTGTTCAAGGATATGCTTCGGTGGAAGCGACGTATTGAGAATGATCTCAAGGCGGTTGAAACATTTAAAGACCAAGTCAATCCGATGGGCTTCGTTGCAAGCTCCACCACCAAGCCCATCAAAATCAATCCTAACCAAATTGAAATCAATATGGACTAATCTAACTTACGCCTTAACTTTGAGGCAACAAGTATATTTTCGCCTCAGGATTGGTTCTTGTCTCTTCCATGAAACCTCTTTGAACCTAAATAGAAAGTGACGTCTGGGGTAGAATCGTGGGGTCACGCTTAGTCATTGAGAAAAAAAAATGCATAAAACATCGGGAAAAATGTCATTAAGAAATGACACATTCAATTACCCTTTAACAATGACCCAAGGCTGGTAATTCGTCCCGTTACGGTGACTGCAAAGCGCACGCCAGCTTCGCAAACGCGAAACACGGGTCGCGCTAAAATTAAGGCTGGCGCATGCTGGCGTGTTTCCAAATTCGCGACCCGGCGTCGCGGTTAAACTTGGCAGCAGCAGCCAGCTTCTAGAATTGACCAGTGAAATGCATTCTTGACCTACGATGATGAAACATGTAAAGGAATCCGTGCAATTTACCACACGGGATTTGTATTATCCTCTATCTATAAACCCATTAAAATTAATCATATCCATGCGAAAAATAAATGCAAACACCTACTTTTTGAAAAGTTGGCGCCACTTATCGGCAAACAGTTCCATCACTTGCACTTTGTCCAGCGTGTTATTCAAGCGAATGGATGCGTTCTCCGAGAGGAGCTCCTTATAACAGTTCCAGTTAATGTGATAGTAGGTAAACACAATAACCAAAAACGTTTGCATGACCTTCAAGTTATTCTTGGTCTTCAGTTTTGGCAGATGCGCATAGATGATAAGCGTTGTTAACAACTTCACCATCAATTGCAACGAAGCCGAGTCGCAATCCTCGGATTCGGGGTTAGGATGGTCCACCAGCAGCAGTGACCAGTTGAAGTGAGTTCCCACAATCGGTGTCGATGGAGCCAGCATCAGCAATGGCAACGAGTCGTTTATCTGACACAAGATTTCGAAAAAGATCGCCGAGTTCAACCCGTCAAACTCCAGCATATCACCAAACTTGGCCAAACCTTTAGTGTACGAGTGTGGTAACGTGGATACATCACCCCAGTTACTAAAATCACGGTTCAAAAACAGTAAAAGCTCCGGCGTAAAAACCTGAGTATTAAATAACTCGAGCAAGGTGAAAATTTCTTCCATCGAGTGGTTGCGTTCAAACATGATTAAAAGCAAAGGGATCATGAATACTTCATCGCGCTTGTGCAAACCATGCTCACTGAAATATTTGATGTACAACAAAAAGCGGTAGTTGGCTTCAAAATCACTGTACTCGGGGGTTTCCTTCATGATCAGTGTGAACAAGGGCCGATTAAGTGTTTGGGAAATGATTCTGTCAAACTCGGCATCCTTTTGCGCCTTAGCACCGGCATCCAAACACAAATACTTGGTCTGTGCCGCATTGTACTGATGGGCAATACCTTCAACCACTTTAGGTGACACCAGCATGGTGTCAAGCCAAAACTGGTACCGCATAACCACCGGAGGATTAGCATCCCAGGCCAATTTACGAATCTCGTTCTTTTGTTGGTCAAATTTGCGGTGGTAATCCAGCGATGACCCGCTCCGAAGTCCAGCAATCGTGCGAAGCCATTTTTGTTGACTTTGCAGCAAGTTGATGCGGGCTTCGTGAGCAGTTTGAGCCGTCAGGGAGTTTTGGCTTTCGAAGTTGGTGAGAACTCGGTTAAATTGCCGCAGATGCTTTGATTTGTCCGTGTTCAGTTTTGGCGGAAGGTTGATAGGCCGCAGTTGATCTAACATTTCCAACTTTTCCGGTGAAATGAAATTCAACTCATCCATCAGCGATTGCAGCCGAACGAATTGGGGAAGCTTATACATGGTGTGTTGGTCACGTTGCAGCTTAACGAGCTTCAGCAGCGATGCCAGCCGCTCTGAGTAGAACTGGGAGATGTTGCGGACAATCGTGACATCGTCGTCGATCAGAATGTCGGTACCATCTTCAGAAATGTTGGTGAGAGGGGTTCCTTGTCCGGGGTACAGCAACCCCAGAACCATCAGCAGGTTGGGGGACACATCGGTAGTATCGGATTCAAGACGACCGGGGAGGGGACAGGGCTTGATGGGCACAGGGTATTTATTGTCCCCGTCCAAGGTGTCGCAAAAATCGTGGGTATGTTTGTACAAGTCACCGTAGCTACGCAACACGGGGACGTTAAACAACTGGTTGTCGTCCAAAATGACGTCGTCACAGTCGCTGTCGTCGTACTTCTTTTTGCGGAACACGCGGCGTTCTTTAGTTTCTCGATTCAGAATGTAGCGAGTTTTGGTACGAGTTAATCCCGGCAACGACGTAAGCGACGGGTTGGCATTGAACGCCGCCGCCTGGGACGCCTGTGATCGACGAAGTTGAGGCATCAGGGTGTGACGTTTCAACAGGGGAGTGTGTTGGAGCAGTACGGGAGCTGGAGACGGCTGGGGAAGCGGCGACGCCTTCGCCGGTGGCGCCTGCACCACCTCATCCACACTGTCATCATCGTGATCGTCCCCGCTCAGTAAGTCGTTCAGCGTGAGCAGAAACCGTGTCCCACCACTCAGGCTTTGTACCAGTTCGTCCGATAGCAGGCAGTTGCTCAACTTCTTCACGTAGTAGTCCAGGGGCCGACAGTTGGTAACCGAGGGGGCGCGCTTGGGGACCAGGGGATTGGGGGCCAGTTTAGTGGCTCGGGACTTCGAGTTCATACATATGTCGTAGTAGTTGTCCACAGTCGCCATCACGGGGGTCACTGGAGGAGGTGGAGGTGACGCCGTGTTTATCATTTTACACGATGGTTGGAAATGTTACGCCATAAAAAAGATGGGATGTACGTCCTGCACACAACCCCAAACAAGCATGCAAGCAGCTTTGTCCTTGAGTACAGGAGGCGGGTGGCATAGAAGCTGCAGCAAACATAGAAGTGATAAAAATATACCATCACCAAGGGCAACCGACGCTAGGGAAGTCCGGGATGAGGATCGATGGTTACGATAGTAAAAATTTTGGGGTGGGTGGCAAGCAAACGAGGGAGCAAGCGATGATGGGGCAAGGTTGGTTTAGGGGGTAGTGGGGTGCCATAGACGATGAAACACGCCATGTTTTGGGTGCCGATGCGCGGTGTGACGCACATGGCTGTCGTGCCCGGTAAACCTAGCTTCGACCTTGTTCCCGTCGAGTCGTATAAGCCCCCCTACCACGAGGAGCGCAGACGTAATTGAGGCAAATTTCACCACTCGACAGGTCGCGGGAAATCAGGGGCACCGAGGCTACCGGGACCCCCCGCGGCTAAGTCGTCCGGCCGATCCCCCACCCCACTTCGACCTCCCTGAAACATCCCGCTTGACAGCTAGGGGTTGCCTAAGTAGCAACGAGCAACGTGGCAACCGAGGGGCAATGACAGGGGGAACCTTTACTAGAGATAGGGTGTGGGGTTGTTGCTGGAGTCGCTAAACTTGCGGGATAATTATCTCCACCAAGATCATCGGGTAAACGCCACTAAACCTAAACGCAACGTTGTTTTTTCTGGCCTAGGCCTCGATCACCGATGCCGATGGCACGGAATGCATTAAGGGCTGTATGCCATCGCCTACGCGTAAAAACCCGTAGGTGTGTGATTCGCGCCAACGTCAACAAATAGTACACGCCTTTTCGTCGAGGCTTCGGCAAAGTAAAACACCGAGAAACCGTTGGTTCCGAGGGAGGTCATCGATAACCACCATCAAACGGTTTGATGCTACTGGGGTCACCCCGGGCTCCCTAACATCACCCGCCTGATTGTAGTGTTGTGATAGCATTAGTTGGCTCCCAAAAATGTGGGGAGGCGGAATGTAAATCGGTAATTGATACATTTGAGAGAACCGTGTGTGTAAGGGCAACTAAGGTTTCCGCTCATCGGTGGGGCATTGCCCTACACGAAGCCCATTGACGGAAGTGTACCGACGCTTATATAATTAGGTTTGACCAATTCTCGTCAACTGATGACGGTCGGTTGTTTAGTTACTAACCGGGTTTCGGTTCGGTTAACACAATGATAGGACCTCGTGATAGGTATCAGTCATTTACATCGCGATGACAAGGGGGGAACAGGGCTAAAAGCATCGTGTAAAGCACGCCTCTAGCAATGCCATATGCCGTCGTAAACCACTAACATTTACGTGCTGCGATGCCGCTGCGATTTCATCAACGCATACCTCCAATCACATCAATCGACGGCGACGACGCTCGCAAGCAATGCCAACACAATGCCAACGGATGTTGCGCGCATGGCGAGGGCTAATCGTTGCTTTGCTCGAAACCTTATTTGCATTGTCCATGACGTAACGTGTTCACAACCGCCATACACACACCCCCACTCCAAATTTAGAGCATCACTCAACGCGCGCACGACCCGGACACAAAACCCCCGAACGAAGACTAAGTTACATGTGCTTCGATACAAGCCCAGTAAAACCACGAGATTGACACAAAAACCTCGAGTTACCCGGTGCCAACCGTGTGTTTGCTTTTTAAAACGGTCATAGTATAAGTCATCCATGTCTCACCTTACCTATATTTGGCTCACGCCTTACCAGTTTCACTGATGAAATCCCACGTTCCTTTTTCTGGTAGATTTCCGAAATGTCCGCACGTCCGTAGATACAGCCTGGTCCCTCACGGCTTGACCAATGTGCTAGTGACGATTGGCCAGAATCTAGTCTCGAGAATTCGATCACAATATCGATGCTAGCACGGTGTCTAGGTAACGATAATGGCACCATCACCCTAAATTAGTCGTGGTGATGACTGGGCTCGTGTTCGGGGCCGACTCGGAGTGTCACCGCTACCCCATCTGTACCCCATCTTTTTTGTCAACCCTCTCATCCGAGATCTCACTTTACCAGTGACCACAGCGTCTCCTCTTACCAATCGCGGTTCCAACATTAAGTAGCGACACATACAATGCGGTGGCTAGCCCAACATCGATACCTCGGTGCTACGTCACGTCGATGGTTCCACGTACTGCTACCACGGCTTGCAACCACCACTCCCCTTCAAGAATACAACCGTCAGGTCGAGAGTGGCCGGTTGCGTGACGACCCTTACCAACGCAAAATCATCCTGCTGCTTTCCAAATTACACCAACTGTTGAATGACTACCAACCTCCCAAAGTCCACACCCCCACCGCCAAAGACATGCTGCCCCCACTGGGCATTTCCAAGTGGTTCAACTCGTTCTTGGGTAAGAAAAACAACGATGAGTTACCCACAGAATTCGAAGAAAACCCGGTGAAAGGGGTGTATCTCTATGGTGACGTTGGTTGTGGGAAAACGATGTTGATGGACTTATTTTACGAAACCGTCCCTGACCACATCTCAAAGAAGCGCTTGCACTTTCACCAATTCATGCAATTGACTCATAAGCGTAGTCACCAGCTTAAAATGCAATACCACGCCGACTACGACGTCATCCCCATGCTTGCGGCAGAAATTGCCCAAGAAGCGACGGTGCTCTGTTTTGATGAGTTTCAAGTGGTCGACGTCGCCGATGCCATGCTCTTACGTCGACTTTTCGGATACTTATTGACTCCGGAATACGGAGTGGTGCTTTTTGCTACCTCCAACCGAGCTCCTGATGACTTGTATCTCAACGGTATCCAGCGGGTAAGTTTCATTCCCTGCATCCAACAAATCAAGCAACAATGTCGAGTGATTTACCTTAATAGTCCCACTGACTACCGGAAAATCGAACGGCCTCTCAGTCATGTCTACTACTCGCCAGTTCCCGGGGTTCGATGGAACTCTAAGACGATCGAGTTGAAGCGGAAGCAACACGCCCAGGACTGGTACGATTACTTCAATCGCGAAAACCCCAATCCTAAGGTATTGCAAAACTTCGAGCTTGAAGTTTGGGGCCGGAAATTGGTGGTGCCCAAGTGCAGCCCGCCCTATGTGGCTCAATTCACGTTCCACGAGTTATGTGGATCGCCTAAAAGTGCTGGCGATTACTTAACTCTTGCAAATGCCTTCCAGCTGTTTGTGATCACCGACATCCCGTACTTGTCCATTGAAGTACGAGAATGGGTGAGAAGATTTATCACCTTCTTGGACGCCGTGTATGACGCTCATGGTCGTATGGCTTGTACTCTGGCGGCACCATTCAAGGACTTGTTCGTTGAGCCAGAAGACATTGCCAAGGGCAACTATCTGTTGTACAAACATCTTAGAGATACTGGGGAGGAGAAATCGTTTGACGATGATGAATTGGTGACTAAGCATGGTTTCGACAAAGATGTTGCTAAAAAGGCCATGATGTTTGCCAATGATGAAGAACGATTTGCCTTTGCTCGTGCCTTGCTGAGATTGAGTCAAATGGCCAGTCAGGATTGGGTTGATAACCCAAGAAAAATCTAAATGACCCCTTATTTATTTATAATAGACATTCATAATTATGATTGTTGCCGTGGTACATCAGTTCCTCGAAATATTTTACAAAATCTTTCAACTTACCATAGTTACCCACAATTAAAAACAAAATGAGCTGATGCTTTTGATAGTTATGTGTTTTCGTTTGGGTTTACGTTTACGAATCCATCGTCATTGGCGGTATCCAGTAAGTAGCTATATGGGGGTCTTTCAATGTGGTCGCGCTCTCACCAAATTAACACCCCACCATGGACCTTGAAGAGAAGAGTGACATCACTACCAAACAGCACGGGTTTAAAAACCCTAACCGTCCGCCGATAGTCAAACGTAACAAGGCTGCCAGACAACTCCTTTCTGATGAACAGAAATATCTCCAAAGCAAGCAGCTTGCGTTCGATACGCCGACATACCCATCTATTGGTGCCCCGCCATCTTTGCTTCCACAGAAGCATTACTGTGATATTACTGGTCTTGAGGGCAAATACAAGTCCCCAACAAATCGTTTACGATTCCACAATGTTGAAATTTACACTGAGGTAATCAAAAACATGAGTCCTAGTGCTGACCAAGAATATCTCGAACTCCGTGGTGCCAATGTCGTACTCAAATAGATTGGTGTTTGAATTATGCCCACTTATGATGTATATAACTATGTTGACTGGTCAGCTCCGGCATCGTCGTGATTCAGCCACTGAGCGACCACCTGCTTCAAATTGCGATCAAACGTTGCCGAATTTTCGATACTCTTATCGGCATCCTCAACTCCACCATTAAACGGATTACACACTGCCCGCAAATAGCATTTATGGATTTTAAGGAATAACTGATTGAGTCGCTCAGTAGTCTCTGGTTCTACCAGCCCCACAAGAATTTTAAGGCCATTATTAGTTTCGTAGCCGTAAACCAGGATCCCGTCTTGAATGAATAAAAGAAGGTATATCGGGGCCACGCCTTGGTTTGATTGGTGCTGTTGTTGTTGTTCTCTTAGCGTAAGAGAGGTGGGCGACGAGAACACATCCAATCCCATATGACTTAAAAAATTGAACTTAAGAAACTCATTTGCGGTGGCAGGATCATCATGGGAGCCAGTAAGAAACAGCTGGATGTATAATGGCTGATCTGATCTGGAAATGAGGGATATAAAGCTGACCATAACAACTGGCCCAAGGGTATAGGCAATAAGTATGTCGCATCACGCGCTACCATAGAGAAACCTGCGAACCCGAATTGGGAATCATACTATTGATATGAACTCCTGGAGCTAACTCACAAAACCTCATAACGATACAGTATAACATTGCTTGATATACTTCTGCTTCAAAAGATAGCAATTCAGTTATCTGGTCTATTCATAGTACAAGTTTGAAGTCTACAATTGATGATAAATTATTAAAGAATCTTTCATGTCGATACGTTTAGAAGTGGAAGTACTAAACCATGATCATTACTGGCCACTCGTTAATCTGCATCGACTCAATTCATACGTAGCTGCTCATATCTACCGAGTATTTTATTCGTATTTTATTAGTAGCGGTAACTACAAAAACCACATGTGTTTCAATGTACGAAATACATTGCTCGTGTACATTCTAATCATCAGATTGTGCCGAGGCCTGCGTATCAATCTCGTCCGCATAAATGTTCACTTTTGTTTTATCATCTGACTTGATTGATTAAATTCATCGGGCTTGAAGTCGTATTAATGATAGACACAATTGAAACTCACATAGTTTTAAAAACTAATCTGATTATTTCTTCTCTTCAATGACGCCAGTGGGAAATTTCCAAGACTTTGACGAAACCCACTGCATTAATTTTGAAACCGATTCTGCAGGAGATATAATTCGCTAAACTTGAAGTTGGGGGTGCTCAATTGCCCCAAATTAACCCAATCAAATGTAATGGGTTGAACATTCAAAATGGGACTTTCGGAGTTCCCATTGGCCATGTCTTTGAAGTTTTTCAATATCCAATTATGTCGTTTAAAACTCAACACGACGCACACTCCTGCGTGTTGCAGATTTTAGTCGCAAATCGTCAAGTGGATGTTAAAATGTACACGCCTTCAATACAGGACATTACCGCCTTCCCACACTCGAAGTACACGGCATGATGATATATAAATTCCCGATATCCAAATGTTCCAACCCTCAAGTTGATCCTTGGTAAATGAAATTGGCTAAACTCATGACACTCGCCCCCGTGGCGTTGGTTCAAGCTACCTTGGTCGACTGGAAACTTGATGGAGTGTTGACTCCCGGAGATATGTTCATCATGGGACTTCCTGACATCATCAACCAGCCCAATGGATCGTACGTTTCTCTTGGAGAATATGCTGACTGCTACGCTTATGATCAGCAACTTGATTGTGTTGCTACCGACAAAGTTGAATTGGGCAAGGCTCAATCAGGAACTGTCGAGTTGGAGACGAATCCACAATTGCAAGTTCGTGGGTTGTTCAAACGTGGTATCACCATTACCATAAACAAAATTTATGGGAATGTCAATGGTCCGGTTGTGAATGGTAATGTTGTTGGTAATGGCAATTTGAATGGAAACGGCAATTCTGGTGACAATAATGGTAATGGCAATGCCGATGACAACAAGGGCAATAACGTTTACAATGAAGGTACTATGGGAGATGTTGTCTATGATGAGAATGGAAACGTTTGTGAGGTTTGCAAGAAGACTACGTCATCTTGTGACACTACAGAAACAACCACTCACAAAACATTGCCAACGCCAACTCCTGAATCGAACATTGACGACAGCAAGACCACCACTGATTCTGCCACGGAGCCTGATACCGAACTGACCACAGAACCTGCTATCGAGCCTACCACTGAGCCTACTATTGTACCGACCACGGAACCGACCACGGAACCGACCATGGAACCGACCACGGAACCGACCATGGAACCGACCACGGAAGCGACCACGGAACCTTCTACTGAGCCTGCTACCGAACCTTCAACAAAACCTTCAACTGAACCCACCTCGGAACCTACCTCGGAACCTACCTCGGAGCCTGCCACGGAACCCACAACTGAGCCTGCCACGGAACACACAACTGAGCCTGCTGTTGATCCTACCACTGAGCCTACCACCGAGGTTTCTAATGATGAGTCCAAATCCGAATCTACCACCGAGTCTACTATTGAGCCCCCTACTGCTGAGCCCACTACTGAACCTACTTCTGAACCTACCGATCCTGCTACTGAACCTTCTACTGAACCTTCTACTGAACCTAATGATCCTGTCACTGATCCTGCTACTGGGCCTACTGATGATCCTACCACTGAGCCTGTTGTTGATCCCGCCACTGAGTCTTCCCCTAAACCTACCGCTGAGTCTGTCACTGAGCCTGCTACTGAGTCTGTCACTGAGCCTAACACCGATCCCGTCACCGAGTCTGTTATTGAGCCCACGACGGAGTGTAGTGATGATTCGTCAGTATGTTCGCTGATTGATTGCTCTTCTGAACTTTCTAGTGGTCTCACGGATCCATCTACTGAGTCGTCTATCACGTTCAGTACCGAATGCTTATCTGAGTCCACGGCTGTTACCAACTCCAATATCGAATCCACAGATGAGTCCTTCAAAGAGTCTTCACCAGAATCGGTTGCTTCAACCTCGAGTGAAATCACAGCTGAATCCACTACAGATGCCGCTACCAGCTCCTCGATCAGCACTGATCCTTCCATTGAGTCTACTGCTGGCCCCTCAACTGAATCCATTGCTTCTTCGTCGACTAAATCCATTGAAGACCTCTCAAGTCTGTCCACAATCGATCCCAATACTGAATCAACCGCTGTGATTTCAACTCCGCTGTCAAATTCGTTCAGTTCAGAACCTTCGACTGAATTATCGGCGTCGACTCCTAACCAGGACATTGAGCTGACTGAAGTGCTGCCCTCCGATTGCACGACCTTTCCCCCTTCTAGTAAACCCGCGAGCGTGTTTAGTTCGGAATCCACCATTGTCACTGACTCAGAAAGTGTGATCGAACCGTCTGCCTCCTCGGAATCTATTGCTTCGCTGGTTACTTTGAGCATTGAGTCATCACTGATTCCTGAGCCCACTACCAGTGCTACAGACGAGTTTTCCTTACTGTTGAGCCTGAGTTCGGCTTCCTCGACAATTCTTACGGTTGTTTCGAGTCCAGCTACTACCTCGGATTCCACCATCGCTACGGACTCGAGCTCGGACTGTACCATTGTGACTACTGAACAAATTTGCTCGGATTCAACTTGTGATGTCGTTACTATTACCATGTCGTCTTGTCCTGGACCCATCGAGTCGAGTACTGTATCGTCGACTGAGTTGGTGTCTTCCTCGCTGCCTTCCTTAGAATCTGTTACTGGACCTATCACTACCGATAAGCCCACGACAAGCGAAGTATCTGTTGATCCACGCCTGACTACATCTCCTATTGAGTCTGATACCACCCTGGTCCAGTCTAGTCTGTTGGTTTCTTCGAATCATGAACAGACTACGGAGGTTGAATCGTTTACCACCAACGTAACATCAATTCCTGATGATCATTTTGACACGACTATTGTCACCTCCAGTACGCAAAACACTGAGGTTACTCCGGATGCTAATGAAAGCACTGATGGTAGTACTGTCATCGCATCAACACTGCCTACCTCGGAGAATCATGCCGTCTTGAGTTCTGTTCTGATGGGTGGTGAGGGTAAAGAATCTCTGATTGTGTCGCAACAAGTTACTACTGTGGTGGAGCAGCCCGCTACTGAATCATCTGCTGCTTGTGAGACTTGTTTGCCTCAATCACTGGAGCCGCCTATTATTTCTGTTCAAGAGGGCACTGGGTCCAAAATGGCCAGTTCGTTTACCCTCGTAATTTTAGCGATGGTTGGATTGTTGTAAAGCTTACCGAGACATTTTTGAATTGTTAATGGTTTGACTTGTTAAATATGTGAAATACAAACTAATGCATCACTATTTCCCTTACGCGATGTATTCGGCATTTAGCCCCCACCAGCGCCCTCTGGACGCGGTCCTTCCTTTTGTATCACCAAATCCTTCGAGAGTAAGCGCCGTAAATCATCGCTAATTGTGACGGTGTCAACCTGACCAGTTTCTCTTTGATAAGGCAGAGCGTTCATCAACCGCAAACTATTTTCACGATCGATAATATCCACCATACGACGGAACTTAAGGAATAATAACTCAGCTCTTATCAAGATTGTGTTGATGTTCAAACTCATGGATAACTCGTTCATGTACTTGAGAACTTCGTCAAAACGAACCAAGTTTTGGCGTATGATGCGTTCATTGTCCAGCAAGATCGCAAGCGCCACAAACAAGTGGTATTGTGAACTGTAATAATCAGTCCACAACGTTTCCCACAAGGGCCCAATTTGGTTCCACTTTAACTCCCGTTTGAACCACACCAATAACATGCGGAAGAAGAAAAAAAGGTCGCTGCATTCACATTTGTCCAAGTGGGCGTATAATTGTGGCAACATGAATTGTAAAAGTTGGGTCAACGTCAGCATTTGCTGTTTCATACCAGAAGCATCCCGCAAAAAGTTACGCTCCATGCGTTCCATGAACTTGGCAAACGCCCAAAATACCAATGATTCATCACGTATTTCGACATAAATCGGCAGGAGTAAATCAGTCATCCCTTGAACGTAACCCAAATTGGTATTATACTGATTGTACGTGAGCAAAATTTCACGCATAGCGTACAAATGGGGGTTAGCGATGTTGGCGATGTCGACGTCATCTTCATTGTCCGAAACATCGGGAGTTTCTGGAGATGATTCTCTGGACCCACTTTGGTGAGGCTTTCTTCGTTTAAACAAATCGATTTGGCGATCCGTTCGGTTGATATCCTTTTCAATACGATGCTTTTGATCGCGCCAATAGTCAGTCGCTCTCAAATCATCATCACCCAACCACTGCTTCTTGTAATCGTGGTATGCCAGCTCGTAGCTTTGCCTCAACAGTTGTCGTTCTTCCAGGTTCAGATCCCAAGGGTATACTCCTAATAAAAATAACCAACCAGGATTACGTACCTCAGGCGCTAAGCCGCCATGGAATATCCGCTCCTTTACCTCGCTAGCCAGAAGAGCCAAGTGACCATCACGATCGAAAAACAGATCCCATTCTTGTTTAGAGATTGGGGGCCGTCTATTGGTCTTGCTTACCTCTTCGTCGGTCAATATCTCGCCACCCAACTCCTTTTCGATCTTTCGGTAGATATCATCGCTAAGAACCATTTGGTTTTGTTCGGCTTCTTCCTTCACTTGTTGAGCCCACTTTGCCAAGTAAACCCGAGTAGTATCATTGAATTCAGTGATCATCTCCGGTTTTACAAGTTGTTTGATGGGAGTGGGGGCGTGTTCATCGTACAAGTCAACGACATTGTTGCGAGTTTTGGCACCTAACGTGGCGATAGTTTCCAACACCTTCCATTTCGCCTGGTTGAACATTTTACCAAAGTCAGGCATCTCGATGGCATCGGTCGAAATGGTGGTGGACTTGGCTTTGTCCTCTTCAGGAGGGTTGATAAATGGAGCAAAGTTACGCAAATCATCACTACCAGGATTGACAAGCCACACCAGTTTCTCCACACTTTGGGCAAGGCTAATGTAATTGGCCAATGCCTCCTTGAAATCAACCGCTCCCCAATAAAGCCCGCCATCACTGCCAAAGGGATCAAAATCTTTATTGCGGAGCTTCTGACCTTGTTTAGTCAGAGGCGATTGATCATCGTGAAAAAACAAAATCGTCCGGGAGCCATCCTTTGTGTTGACAACAATCAGACCGTACCAAAGGCCAATGCTAGGTTGGCGAAACTGGATCAGATATACAAACAGGAGGGGCCACAGCTGGCTATAGACCCCCGACGTCGGTTTGGTCACCCGATACACCTTTTTGAGTTGCTGCCCTGACAAACTCGACATGTCCACCTCCTCATATATTGCCAATTCCTCTTTAGACAACGATCCTTCCGGAGTGAAGTTGAGGCGAATATCTGTTGGCGGAGCATTGTCTTCACGAGTAAGAGTTAAAAATCCGGGGACATTGTCCTTCTTCGATGTGGTGGGGTGCAAGTAGACTTTGCTTTTGCAGAACAAAAGCTCTGTCGTCAGCATTGGAGTAGGTGGTGAGTGGTTGATCTATCCCCTAAACGGCGGAGCCTCAATGCATGACAGTAACTGAGTTATGTGCAGGTACTCGCTTTCATTGCGGGACCCTACCAGGCTATTGCGGGACACAACTAGGATTTTGCCGAAACGGCAAAAAAGGGTAGAAGTGAGGGCTAATAACTATCGCTAGTGGTGGTGAAGAGCTCTGTTGGGTAGCTATTATAATTAATTTATTAGTATCCCTTGTGCTCTAATGACAATGGATGGTGAGCTGATGAGGCTTGGTAGTGATGGTAAGCGATATTCGATACCCTCATTAGCTCTAACCTATGTGCACACCGAAATCGGCACTCACTAAGCCAACTGCGACCGATCGCACTAAACCCGCGTCCACCGCAGCCTAGCACCGACCATGATCACCGCGTTGTTCATGTACGACTCCAAGGGAGATGTCATTGTCGCCAAGACATATAAGGAGGGAGTCAAACGCTCGATATCAGAGGTGTTCCGCATTCAGATCATCACCCTGCTGGAGCGACATGGGCCCCGACTGCCCGTACTCACGTTAGGCTCGACGTCGTTCGTTTACATTCGCCTGGGGCTGGTGTGGATCTGTGCTGTCACTCGAAGTAACCAGGATTGTGGTGTCATCCTTGAATTTCTTTATAAGTTGAATTCATTGGTCGAAGATGCCGTTGGTACCAAGGGAAATGGACTTCGCGACGAAGCGTTGGTGAATAACTTTGTCATGATTCACGAAGTGCTCGACGAGGTGATCGAGTTTGGATTCCCCACCAACCTCGAACCAGCGTACGTATCCAGTCACGTCCAAGGATACGGCCAGCAGTCGACGGGGCTCTTCCGCAATAAGTCGATCATAGGTATGACCAAGCCGAAAATAACGCAACAAAAGCTGTCTCAATCACTACTGCTGTATGCGTGGCGACCAGAAGGGATCAAGTACCGTCGGAACGAGATCTACTTGGACGTGCTGGAGCGAATCAACGCCTTGCTTTCCGAAGAAGGCGAAGTATTACAAGCATTTGTTGATGGCAAGATCAACATGAAGACGCATTTGAGTGGCATGCCGGAGTGCCAGTTTGGTTTCAACGATGACCTGATTCTTCTTGAAAACGAAACTGTCTACGGCGGAGGCAGTGGTGGCGTGGTGCTCGAAGACCTGAAATTTCACCAATGTGTCCAATTAACCCGGTTTAACACCGATCGCACAATACGATTCGTCCCCCCTGATGGTGAATTCACTCTCATGAGTTATAATTGTCGACTGGCGATCGAACTACCGTTTCTGGTGACCCCGGTGGTGCGGACGATGCATAATCGATTGGTGTACACGATAAGACTTAAAGCCCAATTCTCGAAGAAGCTTCCCGCGATTGACGTGGTTCTTCGAATCCCTACACCTAAAGGAATCGTGTGGAATAATGCCTCTGCTCTGGGCGGTCGCTTCAAGTACCACCCGGAAGAAAATGTCTACTTATGGCGATTTCCGAAGTTTTTTGGCGAAGATGAACATGAGTTCCGAGCGGAAGTGGAGGTAAATGATGTTGATGACGACTACTCCACTAGTCTTTCCACCTGGAGTCGGCCACCAATGCTGCTTGATTTCAAACTCGAAATGTACTCATCGCTGGGACTTCTGGTGCGTTATTTACGAGTACTGGAGAAAGCAAATTACCGCACGGTGAAGTGGGTCAAGTACGAAACTGAAGGCGGCAAATACCAAATTAGATATTGATAGAGTATGGTTAAACGCTTGAAATACCTTCGAGCACCATGATAGATGACATAATACAATGGGATCACGACTCTGACTAAGCGGTGAATTTCGAAATGTTTTACGGTGCCTCGCGCGATCCGCACTGAACCGTTGTGGAGGCGTAGTGGGGAAGGACCATCTCTGCTCGATGAGTAACCGGAACCGCCTTACGGGGCTAAGCGAAGTAAGCAAGCATATACGACAATGTGCAACCCCAAGTTTAATCCTGATGAATGATTAAGGATCACTAGGTTTATGGATGACTTTTATCCAGACATTAAATGTCTCCGTGACCCTTTTCAATGGTGACAATCGCATGTGCCTGTTGAAATTTTGAAAGATACCAGCCACCTCGCCTGTACTTCTTCAAATTTTCGATGGATTCTTAGTAAGCGCTAAACGACGCCTAAGGCCGAGGCCGAGGGGGCCGCCGGTGGCAGTGATGTAGTGTTGCCTAAAAACGTGACTGGTTTCGGTATCTTTCCCGATCGGGATGATTTCGTGTCAACTGAGAAGGGCTAGTGTCGCTTAATCCGTGGGCCTACACGCCACATATGTGAAGCAACCGCAGCATTAGCATTGTCTTTGGCTTTCTGGCCCGTCGGTGCATTGAATGACACGTCAATAACTCCTATCCCTTGTCGCACCTATCCCTAATTTGGTAGGGGCCGAGGCCATGGTTGAGTCATGTTGCCCTGCTGCTTGAAAGGGTGCAAGTAGGGAACGGTGTTTATGGTCTGATACCAAGCAAATGACACCCTGCGTGGATGGTTCTGATGCATCGTTGACATCGTTCATTTGAGATCTACCGTTTCGGCAAGCGGAAGCCACCATCACTTCCGTTTCCCGAAGCCTAAAAGATGAGACAGATTTACACAGTGGCACATAACCCATGCACGTGCAGGCAGACCGCTTCAGCATTGCCTACAAACGTAGAGTTTATAATCGCATTGCAGCCATCTTTCTCCACCATTCCACCCCTCACCATATCACCGCCGCAGATCGTTCGTCTTGCCGACTATGGACGACGACCACGACGGGAAGAAGCGCATCCGCGTAGCTTGTGAGACGTGTCGTCGAAAGAAGATCAAGTGCAATGGTCAACAACCTTGTTCCAATTGTGTCCATGTCCGGAACTCGAAGTGTATCTATAAGGAACGGATCATCAAGAAGCGACTGGCGGAGGATTCGGCTAGCCGCAAACGTCGCCATTTACAACTGATGGAGCTGTTTGATATGAGGCTTTCGAAAATGGAACGTATCTTATGGTCGATTTCCAGTCGCATGGAGAGTCTTGTGTCGATTCAGGGTGCCGACATCAAGCCCGTTACCTCGACTCATGATAGCTACAATATGGTGGCATTACCTAATCACCTTGCCCATTCGTCTTCGGAGGGCGATGATGGAGTTGACGATGATGAAGATGACGATGATCTGTTGGATGAAAAAGTCGGCGTCAACGAGGGCAAAAACCAAGTGGTATCAACGGTGCCCACCGAACCTCCCATCGAGGTTTATATCGGTAACCACCTGATTATGTGCATCTTCAGTCGTAAATCACTCGACTGGATTCTGGCAGCGCTTGGACTGGAAGGCATCGTTCTTACAAACCCCATCCGAAACTTGCCGGTCATCTTTTTCTCCAAACTTAAGCTGTTCATTCGCAGATGGGTCGACCCCCCGGTGCTCGATCTGAAAGGACGTCGACGTTTACTCGAGCGACCTTTCTCGTTTTCTCGCGAAGTATGCTTCGCCTTATTAGCGGCAGCGTCGCTGGAAATTGCCATCACTGGGTTAATCATCGACACCCATCGGGTGGAAAAACTTTTCAAAAAGTATTACGACGCTCTCGAATCTGGCAACCGGGTTCAAATCAAATGCTCCGAACTACTCATCATGTGTCTGATACTATTGTGGTGCATCACGTTTCTCCTCGACGAAATTGCTCGTGGAGAACAATTGCCCCCAATGATAGCAAATGAGTTCAACACCGACGACCTTCTTAAGCTTAAGGATCAATTGTTTAATCAAGCAATTGCTTATTACCATCGTATATGTGTGATCTCGGAAGGTTTACAAACGATTCAGGGCATTCTTTTGTTCATGATGTACATCGAGGCAAATTGGTTTATTCTGCCAATTAACTACATTTTGGGAACAGTGGCGCTTCGATTCGCCCAAGAAATCGGTCTTCACCGACTGGAGACTTATGAGTGTCTTAGTTATGAAGAAGCTTTGGAGCGTCGTCGAGTGTGGTGGTTTTGTTATTACTTCGACGTCGAGATCTGTTTTAGAACCGGGAAGCCGCCGTTGATAGACCTGTCTGATGTCACCACTGACTCGTACTCGGATTTTACTCATTTCTTCACTTGGGCTGCTGTTATGGGGCAAGATTTGTCCGATGATGTTGTAAAGGCCCATCGAGAATTGCTGGAAGAACTTTTGCGTGACCCTTCTAAGCCCGAAAGACAACTCATCAAGTTTTCCAATCTATGTGATGAACCCATTGCCGGTCAAGTTTATCTCAAGGTGCTCTCAGAGATTCGGGCCAAGCTGTATAATCGCATCTTTAGTGCTCGAGCTAAGCTGTATCTGTTCCCTCAGTTCATGGAAGTATTAGATGAACTCAATGGAGAGATGTTCGACTACGCTGAATGCGTGGCCAGCGAACGTCGACCACGATTCTGGGATGATCCCGAATTCAAAAATAATAGTCTTGACTTTACCATCGCCATGCGCGATAAGCGTGAATTGTTCAACATGCATTTGGCATACTTTTTGCATCTTATGATAATTAACCGGGTGCCATTGGTGGTTGATACTGCTAATTTGGGAACTGATGAAATTCAGAAGATAAACCGCAGTCGTCACTTATGTTTCCAACTGGCTCGTACAATTTTGCACCTTTGTAAGGACTTGAATCGACTGAATTGTTCGATGTCATACTTCAATTGGATCGCCTTCTTCCCATCGTCAGCATTTTTGTGTCTCGTGGCGGGGGTAATCAACCATCCCCTTTCCGAATCCTTAAACGACATCAATTTGCTCATTCATCTCCTGCGTAATTTCTTCGCGATTGCTGATTTGGAAGAAGGAGATTGCAAGGCTCGATTTTACCATAAAGAGGCCATGGTGGGACTCATCATCAAGCTTATGTTGAAGGTGACGACGGTTATCTATGAGACGCGCAACAACCTGACGGTGTTCCTGGATGATGCCGGCTTGCAAAATCATTTCGATAGTGCTCGGGCAATGTTTCCGGAACTTTTCATGAGTCACAAGGAGTTAAGGGCTAAGATTAAGGGTGTCACTGGCGATCTGCCTTTTGGTAATACTCAAAATCCTCTGCTGTCAAGTACTCCCCTGAGTCGGAGTTTAGCCATGGGAGATCCTCAAACCGGTCCGGGTGGGGCGGGGACTCAGTACCACGCATTACCAACGGAATACTTGCCGGTGGGCTCTACCGTTCCCGGTTGTCATGCTGATGGACTGATGGGAGGCTTAATGGCGGCGACGTACGACTCCGCTGCAACCTTGATGGATAATCTGTCGGTCCCAATCAATGTCGCCAAATACCCCGCCCTGAGCCAATCGGAAAGTGCCACCTTAACTCCTCAGTATCTGGGTATTTTGCACGGTAACTTTTTTGACGATGCCATAAGCAACGACTCGTTCGGATTGTCGCTGTACTTGCAAACAGAAAGCATGCCAAACTTCTTCTTTGACAATAATGTTGGTTTGGAATGATATGACTTGACGATAGCGCAATGATGACATGGGAAAACTAATTTATATTACCCTATAGGGTTCTTGTACAAAGGTAATAACTGATAATAATGACTATGTTTAAAGACAAAAGAGGCAATGGAAGCGTACACTGGTCCCAAAAGCGTATAGTGCACCGGAGGGTTACTCGAAAAACAATAAACTCGGAAATCGGAAATTGTAACCTTGTTTTTGATTAATATTCCCTGGTATCTGTATCATAACTCACACGAAATCTCGATTGCTAGCATTGACGATGTTACGAGGGTAAAGCCACAATCGGCATTGACTACATTAAACATCTAACGATTTGCAATCTAAAGCGCACGTGACCATATTTCTCACAAAAAAACCATCGCCCGGACCACGACAACAAACCATCTGTCCCCGAAGATATTCCCTAAGATAGTCCCTCGGGTAGTACTATTCGTGGGTATTTTATTCAGTCTTTATCTGGTATTCATAGTACTTGATTCGCGGATGCCCAAGGAAGTAACTTCGGTGGCACGAGTCTATGCCGATGTGCTCTCGCACAAGTCTCAGCTGTATTGGGATTATGACAACCTCCAGATCCAGTGGAACTCGCAAGAGAACTACGAAATCATTAAGAAGCTTGGCCGGGGTAAATACTCTGAAGTGTTTCTCGGAGTTGACCTCACGCTGGGAGCCAAGTGCGTTATAAAGGTTCTTAAACCGGTTAAGCGGAAAAAGATCAAGCGGGAGATTCTGATCTTGAAAAACTTGGTCAATGGGCCTAATATTGTTACTCTTTACGATGTGGTTCGGGAGCCGCAGCTGAAAACCCCGGCGTTCATCTTTGAGCTCGTGGAAAACATCGACTTCCGCACCTTATACCCTACCTTCACCGACTATGACATACGTTTCTACATGTTCCAGTTGTTGCGTGCTCTTGACTATTGCCACAGCCAAGGTATCATGCATCGCGATGTGAAGCCACACAACGTGATGATTGACCATAAGGAAAAAAAGTTGCGGTTGATTGATTGGGGTTTGGCTGAATACTACCACCCGGGGACCGAATACAACGTGCGTGTCGCATCACGTTACTTTAAGGGCCCCGAATTGTTGGTTAACTTCAGACTTTATGATTATTCTCTTGATTTATGGAGTTTTGGATGCATGTTGGCGTCGATGGTGTTCATGAAGGAGCCATTCTTCCACGGTAAGTCGAATACCGATCAGTTGGTGCAGATCGTTCGAGTGTTGGGGTCTAATGCATTGAATGCTTACCTTGAGAAGTACAATTTGACGTTGCTGGACGAGTATGAAGACTTGGCGTACTACAACCGGCGGTCATGGGACAGATTTGTCAACGATAATAATCAACACTTGGTTTCCGATGAATTCTTGGATTTCATCGACAAGTTGTTACGCTACGACCATCAAGAACGGTTGACGGCCCAGGAGGCAATGGACCACCCATACTTTGATCCTGTGAGGCAAGAGGCGTTGGCGACCAATAACTAATCACACACGTCTTAAGCTCATCGCCAGAGCTTGAAAATACATACTAGAACATCCAAATCCCCATAGTTTCTTTGATAATACATATACAACGAGGTTATGGTGGTAATGCAATTTTGAGACATTTTCGCAATTAGGATAAGTAATGAAAAATGTCGCTTAAAGTTAACGCCACTGAAAAATTTCAACCAAAAAAAATGTAACTAAGGGATCTACGAATTTCAAAGGAAAAAACAGGTTACATTTTTGTCTTTACTATGAGGTGCTTTCTCTAGTCGTCATCACTACCATTCCACTGTACATCGCACCCACATCAGGCTCATTTATCACGACGGATAATCTCGGAACCTAACCTAAATTTCTGTTTGAAAAATTTCCCAACTTTAGACTAAATCGGCGCCTGATATTCTGAGCCACATTAACCCATTTACACCTACGATATTGTTATACATTTTAGTGGGGGTCCCCACTTACCACTATCTGCACCTCTCGATGAGGGAGGCGATGCCCTCGACGAGCAGACGCTAGACGCATCTAGTGCCACCGACGGCGGTGGCTCCTCGTGCGGTTTGCCACAGGAATAACCGAGGACGTTACACTGAAATGCCAAATTACACTTCACCCAAACTAATCTTAATTTCGACCGCCTCAGCTGCTCCCCAACTATATTTACGAGTGAACACTGTTGGTACCGATGGGGTTGGGAGCTGCGGCTAACCTGTATGCACTACTCCGACGACGTGCCTTAAGCCAAATGATCTCGGCCCCCAGTCGCACAATAGTGAAGATTTAGGCTTAGCGACGGTCGGAGGTATTCTTTCCGGTTATAGCCCCCCGGTACCCGTAGCGAGCCTTTATCATCACGCACCTCGACCGGTAGTTACACTAAACCTAACCCTTAATTCCCGGAGCACACAAATCTACCGCTTTAACCGCAAAAGCTTCGCCCCGTATCCGTTCTTTTTTTTCCATTCGCCATCGACTGTTCTTCTTCGATCGACGCCTCCCAACAGTGTCGCACTATGAGCCCAGATGGGGCCACCAAAATCTGTTGAGCACCTATGTACACTACATGCATATCAAATTGTTGAGCAGACATGAGAAACAAAAACCCCCAGAGCCGCCGCTGTAGGTCCCGCAAGGTTAATAACTCGCACCAGACGTACCACCCGTGTGCTTGTTGATTTATTGTTTACATCCTTCGCAGATTCTCCCCCCACAATGGTCAGTGCTACCCATCGTCCGTTTCTGTTGACCCACGGCGACATCGAACACACGTTCTTGGTGCCTGTCGACCAGTTTTTCAAATACTCTCAATTACGGGAGCGCTTCATCAAGCAATTGCCCACTCCCACCGAAGGATACGCCGAAGACGATGAACCGTCGTCCCCCGCCGAGTTGTTCGGCCAGTTTTTGGGGTTCGTCGCCGCCGAAGTCAAGCCGAGCGAAGAAGGCCAATTCGATGACTTGCTCAAGGTGTGTGTCGCCGACTTTGACTCGCGTTACCTCGCCAACAACGACATCCACTCCTTTGCCGTCGACTTGATGGCCCTGGAAGACCACCCCACCACCGCCTACAAAGTCAAGTACCACGTCATCCGCAATTATTTGCAGGCGGTCCACAACCTGAACCTGAAAATCTCGACCCAACAATCCCAATTGTTAGCCGATGCCGCCAACGGCCCCGCGTCGCTTCTGGCGATCTTTGGTGGTCAAGGGAATACCGACGAATACTTTGAAGAATTACGTGACTTGTACCGCATCTACCACCCGTTGGTCTACGAAGACGTCATCGTCCCCATCGCCAAACATTTCAATAAGTTGATCAAAGCCGACCCTCAATTCGACAAGATCTATACCCAAGGCCTCGACGTGTTGGGATGGTTACAACTGGCCGACAAGACCCCCGACACCGAGTACTTGCTCGCCGCTCACGTTTCGTGCCCTTTGATCTCCCTTATTCAAATGTGTCACTACACCGTCACCTGTAAGGTGTTGGGCGTCACCCCTGGTCAATTCCGCGACACGTTGAAGGCGGGTACCACCGGTCACTCGCAAGGGTTGATCGCTGCCTTGGCGGTTGCCTCGTCGCTGACTTGGGAAGACTTCCTTTTGAACGCCACCAAGTGCTGTGCCATGATGATGCTTATCGGTTGCCGTGCCTCGTTGGAATACCCCAAGACCAACTTGCCCCCCACCATGTTGCAAGACTCCATCGAACACGCCGAAGGCCGCCCGTCGCCCATGTTGTCGGTTCGTGACTTGAACCGCGAACAAGTCACCAAGTTCATCGATGAAACCAACAAGAACTTGCCGAAACTGAAACACATTGGCATTTCGTTGGTCAATGGTGGCCGTAACATGGTCATTTCGGGTCCTCCTGAATCGTTGTACGGTTTCAACTTGATCTTGCGGAACAATAAGGCCCCTCTGGGTTTGGACCAACTGCGGGTGCCCCACTCGCAACGGAAGCTCAAGTTCTCCAACCGCTTCTTGCCGATTCACGCTCCTTTCCACTCCCACTTGCTTTCCGATGCTACCGAAGTCATCTACAACGACTGTAAGGAACACGGGATCTTGTTCGAACAACTGGCGATTCGCGTCCCCGTGTACGACTCGGAACTGGGTGAAAACTACCAATCGTACACTGATAACTTGAACCACCGTTTGATCGAATGTATCACCACCTTGCCGGTTATGTGGGAACGGGCCACTAACTTCAAGCTGACCCACATGTTGGAATTCGGCCCCGGAGGTGTGTCTGGTTTGGGTGTCCTCACCCACCGTAACAAGGTCGGCTCGGGTACTCGGGTGATCTTGGCTGGTACTTTGGACGTTCCTACCGCTGAAGATGACTTTGGCTTCAAGCAAGAAATCTTCAACTTTTACAACGTCAAGTACGCCCCCAACTGGTTGGATGAATTTGCGCCCAAGTTGGTGAAGACCAAGGGTGACAAGGTGTACGTCGACACCAAGTTCTCGCGGTTGTTGGGCCGTGCGCCGTTGATGGTCCCTGGTATGACTCCTACCACTGTCAACTCTGACATCGTTGTTGCCGCTACCAACGCCGGGTACCACATTGAACTTGCCGGTGGTGGTTACTTCCTGCCTACCATGATGACTGAAGCCATCGATGACATTGTTGAACGCATCAAGCCTGGTCTCGGTTTCTCGATCAACCTCATCTACGTCAACCCTCGTATGTTGCAATGGGGTGTACCTTTGATCAAGGAATTGAGAGAAAAGGGTTACCCCATCGAAGGTTTGGTCATTGGTGCTGGTGTTCCTTCTTTGGAAGTGGCTACCGAATACATTGAAGAATTGGGCATCACCCAATTGGGTTTGAAGCCTGGTTCGATCGACGCCATCTCTCAATGTATCGCCATTGCTAAGGCCCACCCCAACTTCCCCATCCTTGTGCAGTGGACTGGTGGTCGTGGTGGTGGTCACCACTCTTACGAAGACTTCCATCAACCCATCTTGCAAATGTACGCCAAGTTGAGAAAGTGCAAGAACATCATCTTGATCGCTGGTTCTGGTTTCGGTCTGGAAGATGACACCTACCCTTACTTGACCGGTGCTTGGTCCGCTGAATTCAACTACCCCCCTATGCCTTTCGACGGTGTCTTGTTTGGTTCCCGGGTGATGACTGCTAAGGAAGCTCACACTTCGTTGGCTGCCAAGGAGTTGATCGCCAAGTGCCCTGGTGTTACTGACTCTCACTGGGAACAATCGTTCAAGAAGGACACTGGTGGTATTGTCACTGTGATTTCGGAAATGGGTGAACCCATCCACAAGATCGCCACCCGGGGTGTCTTGTTGTGGAAGGAATTCGACGAAACCTTGTTCAACTTGCCCAAGAACAAGCTTCTTGAAGCCATCAACAAGAAGAAGGACTACATCATCGACCGTCTTAACAAGGATTTCCAAAAGCCTTGGTTCGGTAAGGACTCCAAGGGTAAGGCTTGTGACCTCGAAGACATGACCTACCAAGAAGTGGCTAACCGTATGATCGAGCTCATGTACATCGCCAAGCGTGGCCGCTGGATCGACTTCACTTTGCGCAACTTCTTGGGTGACTTCTTGCGTCGTGTTGAAGAACGTTTCACTTGCAACGATGGCCAAATCTCCTTGATCCAAAACTTTGCTGAATTGGACTCGAACCCTCAAGCTTTCGTCGACAACTTCTTTGAACTGTACCCTGAAGCTAAGCAACAACTCATTTCCGAGGAAGATGCCGACTACTTCTTGATTTGCTGCATTCGCCCCGGCCAAAAGCCTGCCCCCTTCGTGCCTATCTTGGACGAACGTTTCGAAGTTTACTTCAAGAAGGATTCGTTGTGGCAATCGGAAGACATTGAGCTGGTTGTTGATGAAGATGTCGGTCGTGTGTGTATCTTGCACGGGCCTGTTGCTGCTCAATTCACCAACAAGGTCAACGAGCCCATTGGCGACATCTTGGACTCGATTCACGAAGGTCACATCGCGAAGTTGTTGGATGACGTCTATGGTGGTGACATTGCGAAGGTGCCCGTGGTTGAATACTTTGGTGGTAAGCAACCCACTGCCGCCCCCAAGCTTGCTGGTGTCGAAATTACGACTGATGGTGGTGTGACCTCTTACAAGGTTGGTCGCAACGCTATCCCCGATGCTACTGATTTCTTGGCTGCCTTGGCTGGTGACAAGTTGCTGTGGATGCAAGCCATTTTGCTGACTGACCGGGTGGTTCAAGGCAAGCTGCACGTGCCCAACCCTCTCCACTCGATCTTGGCTCCTGCTCCTGGTGCTGTTTACCAGGTGCTGGACTCGCAATTGGTTGTGTCGGAAAAGATCAAGGGTGAATACAAGCCCACGGTCAAGTTGTATTTGAAGGATGCTAACACCATTGCTCTCGAACTCATTGAACACCGTACTGCTGATGGTGCTCCCTTGGCCATGCCCTTCCTCTATACCTACAACCCTGCTGATGGCTTTGCTCCCATTTTGGAAAAGATGGATGGTCGCAACGATCGTATCAAGGAATTCTACTGGAAGTTGTGGTTCGGTCAATCGGTTCCTTACGACACCAACATTGACGTTCAACAATCGATCAACGGTGACGAAATTGTGATTAACGCTCGCGACATTGCTGATTTCACCCATGCCATTGGCAACAATTGTGAAGCCTTCACTAAGTTGCCCGGTCGCGACCAACAAGCGCCCATGGACTTTGCCATTGTCATTGGCTGGCGTGCTATCATCAAGGCTATCTTCCCTAAGACCGTTGATGGTGACTTGCTCAAGTTGGTGCACTTGCTGAACGGGTACAAGATGATCCCTGGTGCTACTCCCTTGAAGGTGGGCGACCGCGTCAAGGCCGTTGCCGACATCAAGGCCGTTGTCAACCAACCTCTGGGTAAGATGGTTGAAGTCGTTGGCACCATTTTCCGTGACGGTGAGCCCGTGATGGAAGTGTCGTCGCAATTCCTTTACCGCGGTGCTTACGAAGACTTTGAAAACACTTTCCAAAAGGTTGTCGAAGCTCCTTACCAAGTGTCGTTCAAGTCGCCTAAGGATGTTGCTGTTTTGCGTTCGAAGGAATGGTTCTCGCTTGACAAGGATGTTGAAATTTTGGGCGAAGACTTGTCTTTCCGTTGCACTTCGGTCTACAAGTTCAAGCTGGGTAACCTTTACTCGCTGATTGAAACCGTTGGTGACGTCTTGTTGGAATTGCCTTCTAAGGAAGTGGTCAAGGTTGGTTCGGTTCACTACGAAGCTGGTAAGCTGTACGGTAACCCCGTCATCGACTACTTGCTGCGTAACGGTAAGACCATCGAAGAGGCTGTCAAGTTTGAAAATGTCATTCCCATCTCTCTGGGTGAAGAACTCACTTCTAAGGCCCCTGGTACCAACGAACCTTACGCTGTTGTTTCCGGTGACTACAACCCTATCCACGTCTCGCGTGTGTTTGCTGCTTATGCCAACTTGCCTGGTACTATCACCCATGGTATGTTCTCGCTGGCCGTCGTTCGTGGTCTTGTCGAAGAATGGGCTGCCAACTCGATCGCTGCTCGTGTCCGTGCTTTCAAGTGTAACTTCGTCGGTATGGTGTTGCCTAACGATGTGTTGCAAACTACTCTTGAGCACATTGGTATGATCAACGGTCGTAAGATCATCAAGGTCGAAACCAAGAACGTTGAAACTGAATCGATTGTGTTGGTGGGTGAAGCCGAAATTGAACAACCCATCACCACTTACGTGTTCACTGGTCAAGGTTCTCAAGAACAAGGTATGGGTATGGATTTGTACAACTCGTCTGAAGTGGCTCGTGCCATTTGGGACAAGGCTGACAAGCACTTTGTTGACAACTACGGGTTCTCTATTTTGGACATTGTTCAAAACAACCCCAAGGAATTGGTTATTCACTTTGGTGGTGCTAAGGGTCGCAAGATTCGCGAGAACTACATTTCGATGATGTTCGAGACCATCGGTGATGACGGGTCGCTTAAGCTGGAAAAGATCTTCAAGGATGTTACTCACAACACCGAACAATTCAAGTTTGTGTCGCCTACTGGGTTGTTGCTGGCTACCCAGTTCACCCAACCCGCCCTTACCCTTATGGAAAAGGCCGCTTTTGAAGACATCAAGCTGAAGGGTTTGATTCCTGAAAACATCATGTTTGCTGGTCACTCGCTCGGTGAGTACTCGGCCTTGTCGTCTCTTGCCAACGTTATGCCTATTGAATCGTTGGTGGACGTCGTGTTCTACAGAGGTATGACGATGCAAGTGGCTGTGCCTCGTGATGAATTGGGCCGCTCTAACTACGGTATGTGTGCTGTTAACCCGTCGCGGGTGTCGCCTACTTTCGACGATGCTGCCCTTAGATTCGTCGTCGATGAAACCGCCAAGGTTTCGGGATGGTTGCTCGAAATTGTCAACTACAACGTTGAGAACCAGCAATACGTTACTGCTGGTGACTTGCGTGGGTTGGACTGCTTGACTAACGTTCTCAACGTCATCAAGTTGAACAAGGTCGACATTGTTAAGTTGCAAGAGCAAATGCTGGTTGAAGAAGTCGCTGCTCACTTGAAGGAAATCATTGAAGAAGTTGCTAAGCAAACCGCAAGCAAGCCTCAACCCATCGACTTGCAAAGAGGTTTCGCCGTTATCCCGTTGAAGGGTATTGACGTTCCTTTCCACTCGTCGTACTTGATGCTGGGTGTGAAGCCCTTCCAAAGATTCTTGCGCAAGAAGATTCCCAAGTCGCTGGTGAAGCCTCAAGACTTGATTGGCAAGTACATTCCTAACTTGACTGCTAAGCCCTTCGAGATTACTAAGGAGTACTTCACTAATGTGTACGAATTGACCAAGTCTGACAAGATTAAGGCGATCTTGGATAACTGGGACTCTTACGAAAAGGCTTAGGTCCCCGGCGGTGCACTGATCTTTATTTCATTATGTCGACGCGGTGGCTTTATGCGTGGTACCATTTAGCTACCGCTGATTTATACAATGGTCTTCAATTATTTATTTATTTATAAACGTTTGTGATATAATACTTTGTACTCTTTGTCTTTTGAATATTTCGGAACCTAATGTCGTAACCACAGCGGTACCTCATCATCTGCCAGAACGTTAGGGGGGCGGTCAAATACTTGAACATTGCTATTTTTATATGACTTGATAAACTAATGGATTGAGATGTATTCCCTAAGAACGTCTCATACGACCAAACCATCCCAGTTTTTCTTCCCCAACATTCAAATGGGCGGCACGACAAGAGGGTCCGCCACCACCACAACCCATATGACCACGACATCCACATGATTGTTGCGACGAATCACACTTTTGGGGGTAAGTTGGCGAGAGTGCTAGCCATACCCCTTGCTTGCCGCTAGGATTGGCATTGGCGTTAGCGTACCCTGGTGGTAAGGGAGGAGCGCCTCCCTTTTCAGGCGGAGGTCCGGGTGGTGCCGCGAAATCATCAGTCAGCGGAGGCCCTGGAGGTGGAGCAAACCCGTCAGACGGTGGCGGTCCTGGAGGTGGAGCATATTCATCCTTAGGAGGGGGACCGGGCGGGGGAGCATAATCATCCTTGGGCGGAGGACCTGGGGGTGGAGCATAATTGTCTTTAGGAGGGGGACCGGGAGGAGGGCCATAATTGTCTTTAGGAGGAGGGCCTGGAGGTGGAGCAAAGTCATGCTTGGGAGGTGGTCCCGATGGCGGCGTAAATCCGTCATTAGGGTAGCTTGGAGGTGGAGGATGCGAGCCTTTACCCGAAATGGCCCCCGGTGCTGGAGCCTTGGAGCTACTACCTTGCTTCTCTTGTTGAGCATAGTGATGTGCCATGCGCTCCTTCTCAGACATGTTGTGGAAATTCAGTTTCTCGGATAATGACATCGACCCCATGGCTTGTGATAATGGTTCATCAGCCATGCCGTGTCGTTTGCCCACGCAAGAATCACATTTACAGATGCTCAAGTCGTGACCAGCGACCCCTTTGTACTGCACCAAGGTATATTCATAAACTTGAACAGCATTTTGGGCAACAAAAGTTTCGTCCAACATGTACTTTAGTTCATCCTTCATGAAGTTGAAATAGAAGAATGGAGCTAATTGATGGGTGCGCCAAATCAAGTCGATATCCACCGTGGGAAAGACGGCGTGTCCTTTGGTAGATTTGGCCACAGATAACCATTGACGATAACGATGGATCAGCTCGTCAATCAGTAACGTTTGGTACTTATCCTCAGCCCAGTTTAATTGCGTCAACTTCTCGAAGTACGGCTCGCAATTCTTCACCATTTGAACAAAGTCTTCCGTGAACGTTAAAGTATTGCTACCAGTGGTAAATACGATGTTGGTGTTGGCCATTGGAGCCATGATCAAATCCATCTTATGAGCAAAGTCAGCCAGACGACATTTTTGGCGTACACCCCAGACAAACTCCGAGAACAGCATATTGGGCATATTGCGCAATAACCTATCCGACGAAAGGGTCTTGTTGATATCAGCTTGCAAACTTTCTACCTTCTTGTAACTGTGAAACACCTCGCTAAAGTGTTTGAATAATCCCGGCAAAAACAAGTTGTTCTTGATGAAATAGTACAACGTACGTTTGCGTAACTCATCGTGAGTGATCATGGGGGAGAACGGACAACGGCACGACAGGTTGGGGGCCTTTTGCGCCACAAAGTCAGCGTCAGCAAACCCCGTCAAGTCGGCATTGGTCCAGGGAACCGATGGCAAGATGTTTTCCCCACAATTGGGACACCACACAAACACCGAATCGGGAATGACGCTGATGCTGGGGACGTGATAGATTCGTTCGGGCTCATCCAGAGAAAAGTTGGTCATTACCTGCTGGTAGTAGTCAATGTCTTGAGGACGAGGGTTGTAGTCGTAAGTGTCATCATCAATGGCTTGGGCAATTGCTTGAAGGGGAAAGGGAACATTGATGAAATTCATGAAGTCACCACGGATGCCTCGATCATACCATGCGCCCAGATCCATGAGATACGAATACCACACCATGGCGACATCTAATGGTGGCACTAACCGGCTCATGAATTGGAGAAATTTGGGTGACAGCTTGAACCCATGTTCAAAGTTCTTTTCTTCATTCACTTTGCCTGGCTGGTGGTTATATTCACGAAAACACGCCAGCATAAACACAATAAACCGACGCAGAGCATAGATCAAGAATACACGCCAAATGTCTCCCGGGAGGGTCTGGTCAGAATTGAGAATGGTGCGCTTGTACTTGTCGAGGGCCTTGACAAACTTGAGGTGCCATCTGACTTCATCGGTGGTGGGGAAGTAGTTTCTCAGAGGAACGGCACCGGACAGGTTTCGTCGGTAGTACAATTCGCTGGCCAGAGACATGATGGCTAAGCAATTGTGACGGTGCTCAAGAACTTCGGGGAACTTGCTACGCAATTGGAGATTTGGGTTGTATGCAGTGTTACAGGATTGAGTGCGAGGCAAAAAAAGGAGAGGCTCAGCCGATAATGACCAACACGAGGAAAAAAAGCGGATTTGTTCGCGAGCCAAATCCAGTTGATCCGCACATTCTGCAGGATGTCGGAATTAGCATGGGCCACAGCCAGCACATGAGGTTAGAATGATAAATGGGAGGACCAGTGGTATCCCCAACGACTCGTGAAAGGAAATGATAGGATGATTAAATGATATAAAGTTTATATAGAGCTACACGCAATTGTGTTTGGCCTATTAGACGGCATTGCCGCTAGAATCATGTGGTGCTTGTGATACTACATTAGGTGCATGGTGTTCTGTGCGTGAAGAGGTATATTTCGTTGTGTAGTGAAAACCGATTCAGATGGCTTGGAGGACAAACATTCCGCGACTGAAGCATCGGTTAAGGGAACATTTCAATGTCAAACATTTTGCTGGGGTCTCGGAGCACGACATGCGGGTATCTTGGATCATGTGCTATTCTTAGATCTGATGAGCTAAACAACATATGCATGGCGGTACGGTGCCAACATCGATCCCCCAACAGATTGGTGCGATGATTATAAGGTTGTAATGACAATCCATCGATGGCGTTACTATTTTTGGCTAGAGCCAGGTGAAAAATCCAACGGGAATATTGATGAGCTGCCTCGATAACTCCATATATTCGTAGACGGCAGGCACTGGGTGCTATCACCAACGGTGAACGGCAACTTTACCGTCGATTTAGCAAGGTTGTTTCGAGGAACCGGGGCGATACGAGGTAATTATCATTGTGGGGTAATTCTCTCACCTGATTTGGATTCATGAGGCTAGACCGTGGGGGCTTTTCAGTGAACAACGGCAATGGCTTGGTACCAGTTTACTCTAGCTTGATTCAATGATGGTCAAGAGAAACCAGTAGTAACCACTTGAGTCTTGCTTAGGAGTTAAGGTGGGCTAAGTCGCCAGCGGTTATCATGTTACCCATGATGGCTGAAGTTACTTTGGTGGCGGAGCTCCTACATATACCGAGTGAGGTAAGAATCATGACGAAAGTGCGCAAAAAGTACCAGTAAGACGGAAAAGTTTCCAGATAATTGCCACCAGCACCAGCACGTACGGGAGTTGGACGACTTCGGGCTGACGAGTTTCGACAAACCACGACAGTCACAGTTCTACCGGTTGTGTTGCTCGGTGCCTTTGGGGGAATAATCAACGATGAGTTCCAACGTGATCAAGCGCAAATTGGTCATCGTCGGGGATGGTGCCTGTGGCAAGACGTCGCTACTTTACGTGTTCACCCTCGGCGAGTTTCCTACCGAGTACCACCCGACGGTGTTTGAAAACTACGTCACCGATTGCCGAGTCGACGGGAAACCGGTACAATTGGCATTGTGGGATACTGCCGGCCAGGAAGAGTACGAACGGCTACGACCTTTGAGCTATGCTAATAGCCACGTCATCCTCATTGCATTCGCCGTCGACGTGCCCGATTCGCTCGACAACGCTAAATCCAAATGGGTTCAAGAAGTGCGGCGATACTGTCCCCTGACCCCCTACCTCTTGGTGGGACTTAAGAAGGACTTGCGCACGTCTCAGGATAGCCGGTTTGTCCAGACCCATCAGGGAGAGGCGGCGGGAGCCGAAATGGGGTCGAAAAAGTACTTGGAGTCGCTGAGTTTGACCGGCGAGGGAGTCGACGACATCTTCGAGTACGCCACCCGCACGTCATTGTTAGTCACCGGCGATAAGGAAAAAGATGGTTGCTGCGTCATCTTATAGTCCCATTGCTTTGCCTGACCTTTAGTCCCATTTTCATGCCTCTGTCGCCCCTGGCGTTTTTAATACATTTCTCCTTCATTTATTTATGGTGGCCCTCCCCCCGTATTAAGTAATCCACCACGTGCCCTACCGATGAGGTTCGCCGCTCGCGCACGTATATGCACTCCGTGACATCGCCGACAGACAGCCCTGCTTCAAGTTGCCCCCACTAACCCAATCCTCATCCTCCAGTGGCCATGACCAAGCAAGTGGATCTCAATTTAAACCAGCCGCTTGATGTTGCTGCCAAACCGACGTTGAACAAGACCCCGCTTGTCCCCAAGTATGCCACGGCAGCCGCCACTTTGCAAGGCGACTATTACGTTCAGGAACAGCTGAACCTTAACCGTCACTTATTTTGGAGCCCGATCCTGAAGGTGTACATGTCATTGGTGTTGGGAAGCGCCCTCGCCTATAGGTTATGGGATTACGTGGTCATTTCTGATACGCCGCTGGAATTCCTTCGGTTCTTTGCTCGAACCGAAGTGTGGGTAGAGTTGCTCATCGTGTTGCCGTCGCTTGTCCTCATCGTCATTTCGTTGGGATTGGTGATCTTCATGGTGTCAGATGACTTAAAGGAAGTCAGTCGTAATCTCATTGGCAAAGGCTACGTCAATGAGATCTTTGGCTTTGATCTCGTCAAGTTCGCTAAGCTTGACGTCGACTCCAATGTCCCTAAACAACGTCAGCAGTTGAGTCTTGGTGATAATACTCAAATCATTGTCTATCGGGACTCGCCCATCGCCATTGCCTCGGTGGTGCCGGATCCCAAGTCGTCGGTATCCGACTTTATCGTCCGGATCCTGGGGATGAACGTGCGTAAAGTGTATTCCAAGGTTGACTTTGACCAATTGGTGTTGGAATGGAGCATCATCCGTGCCCGTCAATTGTTGCAACAACGGGCCGAAAAGGAAAACATCAAACTGATTTCGGGATGTAAGATCACGGTGTTGATCGACGCTTACAGCTTTGACCACCACCGGGTGTCGTTGCTTCTCAAAAACGGGTTCCTGCTCTTGACGCAATCGTACCAGCTTAACCCCTTTGGCTCGGAGCCGCAACCGTGGCAAGTGGGATTGCAAAAAGTGTTTTCCGTCACCCGACGCACCTACGGGTTGGTGTTTGTCGTCGATAATGAAGATGCTGACCTCTTGATGAAAGCAGTGAAGACGTCCGGGTTTCTTGCTACTACCGATAACACCAAGAGAAGAAAACCTGCATGATTTAGATTTCCGCCTACACCTCTAATATAAAATCAGAAATAAATCTAGACATATCAAGAATGATTTCAAACGAAATGGCTGTAACGACGTCTTTGACAAAGTAAAATAACAAAAAGAAATTGCGAATTTTGTGGATCGAACACAAGACCTCCAGATTTCACGACCAAAGTTGACTTCAGTCTGGCGCTCTCCCAACTGAGCTAAATCCGCTTATATTGAAAGTTTTAAGTCGGCTTTATGGAACGTTGCTAGCCATGATGGGCAATCAAATTTTGGAATGTAAGGTTGTTTGAACTGCTTTTTGTGTACCTGGTAATTGCCAAATCCATTTCAGCTAAAAATTAGGTCACTCATGGACAATCTCGATATTTTATACAAGGATTCACATATACGAAAGACAATTATCGAAAAAAATCGTTGAAAATGACCCTAAATTGGTGACGATTACCACTTAAATCATTTATGTATTGGTAGTTCTATGTAATAAATCATGGGCCTTTGCGCAAAAACTCAAGAATGTCCATATCTTCCGCCAGGGATTTACGAACTGGGGCCCTCGGTGGATGGGCGGCACTACCACGACGACCAGATGCGGGCCTCGCTTCAGGTGTGTCCGCAAGCAGAAGCCGTCGCAGTTGATTCAGGTGGTACAGTCGTTGAGACCCCAGAAACACGCTGCCCTTGCGAGGCGAGGGTGCGGTCGACTTATGGGTGGAAAAATCCAACGAGTAATTATCGAGTTTGTTATGGCGAAAGTCCTTTTCATTGATGTCGTCCTGTAAAAGGGTCGAGAAGTCATGGCCAACCATTGTAGCGCCGGCGCTGGTTGAAACCAAGACGGGTTGGAGACGATCGAACACTTGGCCTCCGGCGGGTTTGGATTTATCCTGAGGAGGTTCAATGTGATCGGGGGTAAATTTGTTATGAAGGGCTTGGGCTCGAGATTCCGAGGGTAAGGCGAAAAGTGGTAGATGTAGCCGATTAAACAAGCGTCGCCACCACAGGTAGTGGTAATCATCGATCAAGTCGGTGGGGAGTGATGGTTTGGTGAGAATGGCACTCAGGTTTTGGTCCTCACGACACGACGGAGTGGTAGCACTAGCCATCAGGTGCATCCGCAGTCGGTGTTCGTGTTCAAATGTTTTCATCACGGTATACTTCCACGGTTGTTCACGATAGAAAAACACCAACGTATCGATGAACCCGGGGATGGGTTGCATGAATGCTCCGACTCCATTAAGCCAGAGGATGGGTCCATGTTTCTGTTCGTAGTTGACTTGGGTCGCCTGAAGGATGAAGGGGAAAAGCCAAATGAAAAAGTATGCGAAGGGATAAATAAAAATCAGTTTCATTTGCTTTTGGATGATCTTTTGTCGCCGACGGAAGTTATCGAGATTTGCCTGGTGGAAGTCTTTATCGTAGACGATATCACGAGGGTCGACGTGTACGGGAGACAGCATCGACGTCGTCGGGGAATCTTCCGAAGGTTCGGCATCGGCGGCTTCCTTGACGGCATCGGCGGGGGTATCGCTACTATTTTGGGGTGATTCCGATGACGATTGAGGCGGGGGCGACTGACCAGGGGGGTCCGAAGGCGATGGTGATGATGATGATGTCAGGGTCGATTTATCCGGAAGCACCATTTGGGGAAGCACGAAATCCTTGATGCGACCAATGGTATAGCGAAACGACCGCCACACCAGCGGCTTGCCTCCAGTATGTCGATGCCCCAGTTTATTGTGGATGGTATTGAACACGCCGCCCAACTTCTTGAATTCACGGATGACGTGAAGGTAGATGAAGACGTAGATGGCGACAATCAGGATCAAGATGATGTAGCGAGGTACCCACGAAAGGACAAACCGGTACCATACTGGTCGTTGGGGTAAATAACACCAGCACACGTAGGGGAGGTATCCCGTAGGGTGGATGAATGCCAACAGCGACATGAGGACGGGGAAGAAGAACGCAAACGCATACACGTAGTACCGGTAGCGATAAAGCCCCCCTTCACTGCGAGGGACGACGGCGTCGCGGACTCTCACCGTAAGCTGAGGGTAAAAGATGAGGAGGTAAGTGTGGACGGCAAACGCCAAGATGGCGATATCGGCACCTTCGATGGCAAACGCGGTGAAGAACCCGGCGGCTTGACAGAACTTGGTATTGGAATACAGCTCTCGGTGCTGGAGGACACGAGCCGGGTAGATGAGCAACACGATGGCCTTGGTCAAGTCGAAGAAGAGCAAGAAAAAGATGAGGTGGTGGCGGAAGATGAGCTTGCGAGGGTCAATGGCGAGGAGGGTATAAAGACCGGCAAGCGCCATCGATATCAGCCCGCACAGCGCCAGCACCAGGAGGACACGTTGGACGAACCGTTGGTGCACCGTGAAGAGTGACGCCTGCCCCAGCTGCTCGGCGTCTCGGATCGCCACCACCACGTGGGCCACGGCCAGGTAGGCCCAGTCGTTCACGCTCATGGTGACAGCGTCAACGGGAAGGGGTCAAGGGAACTAGCGGCGGCAAACAAAGGGTTATACGACCACTGATGACGGATGATGGCTCTTACAAGGAAGGGTCCTGCCGGATGCGGCGCGGGGAAAAAAAAGGTGCCCTGCGGACCTGGAGGGAGGGCTCCGAAATGGTCAAGAGACAGGAGGAACCACCGGAGGGGGGAGGGCATACGGTGCGGCGTTTATCCTAGGAGGGTCGGAGACACGCTTGGCAGATGCAGTCACAAGACGCCGCAAATAGTTGAGTAGTTGTGGTTTTGGGTTAGTGAATAGGGAGAGATGACATTGTCTAGAAGCGGACCACTGTCTAAATTTTCTATTTTTTTTTTCTCGTTATTTTGTGAGAACGGCAAACAACAAATTCGTGACAGCAGACACACCTAACCTAAACAATAGGAAGCAGGGACTCAAGCAATGACAGGAAAAGGGAGCATTTAACGTTAACAATCAGTAGTTAGTATGGACTCGATAAGGTTGGATCACGTAAGGTCTAGAAGTGGGGGAGTGGGGGAGTGGGGGCAGTGGGGCTGGTTTTGTGGTCAAGGGATATATTCTTGTCACTTACGGTCGATGGCGTGCGATTGCCGTATCGCAGCCAGCGAACATGGGACAGCGCGCGCGATGCCAGCCTCCCTCTGCAGGGAGGTGAGATTGTTCGGCGAAGTCTACAGACGTGACTGGAACGACATTGCGGAGTTGCTAATTTGACCATTGCTGACCTCTCCCATGAAACACCGACGTTTAGGGGACGAATGATGACTAATAATTCGTGTGATTTGTAGTATTTATCCGGTGAGTGTCTTTGTCGAAGCTAGGCTCCGATTGGGCGATGTTGATGGAAATGGGGTGGCATTTACATGGAGTGGTATGTGGTTCCCTGGCGTTTTCGCGATGGGGCTGCATCGGCGCCATCGGAGGTTACGGAACGGCAGCAATACGCGACCCGGAGCGATGACGAGTGCGGCGAGACAAACCACTAGGAGGTAAAGTATCTATGGAGTTGTGATTGATAGAGAGGAGAAAGGAGTAGAGTGTTGTAGTTACTCAGTGAAAGGGCCTGGTGGACTCACTTTGGCGATTTTCATCGGTTGGCGTCGGTGACAGGGGAAGACAGGGCATTTGCATCGATCGTACGGTTTTTCATCGTTATTTTATCCTAAACTCCTTTATTAAGTATTAATATGATTTTTGTCCCAAGTGAAAAAGGCAAGTGAATTATTAGGGGACGCCGGGTATTTATGTTAGTGTAGTATCGTTCATCTCATTTTCGTCTTGACGCCAGCGGCGCTGGTGCCTTCGTACTGCGACGCCAACTCTTCAAGCAGCGTCACCAGCGTCGCCAGCAGGATCTGGTTTTGGTAGTCGTCAAACACCGACGGCAGCGCCAGGTTGTCCAACAGCAGCACCTCCAGCGCCTCCTCAAACGGCGCCGCCGCAAGCAGCGCCGCCGCCGGCAGGTGCACTCGCTCGTTGGGCGGCAGCGCCGTGCGTTGCGACCGCGACCGCGCCAACAGCACCATCTCCATCAGGTCGGCGAACCCGCGTTCCAAGTCCCGCGGCGACCCCATCCCCACCAGGACAAAGTCCGAAGTGAGCGGGTCTTCTTGCACCGTGTTGATCTTGGTGACTTGATCGTACAGCCACCGGCAAAACCGCAGTTGGTCCATCACCGGCAAGTGGACGTACTTGGTGTACATAAACACCAGCAACAGCAACACCGCCCCGCCGATCAAGTCGATGAAGTAGTGATGGGTCAAGTACATCGTCAGCCACCATAACCAGCAGGCGTAGGTCCACCAAAGCACGCGAGCCCGCGGGAACATCCAGCACATAAACAACACTTCCATCACGGCGCATCCTGAGTGCAACGACGGGAACGCGCCAAAGATTACCGGGGAGTTGCTAAACGCCGTGGTGTACATGTCGACGCCCAACAACTGGTCGATCCGACCTAACCCCCCCGGCGAGCCTTGCATGGCGTAGTTGGCGGGTTCAAGACCGTTTCTGATCTTGTACCACGGCGGCGCCGCGGGGAAGCACAATTGAAGCAACACCCCGACCAAGTTCATGTAGCCAAAGGCAAAGGCGTATCCACGCAACGCCGTCGGCGGCGCGAATAAAAAGATGAGGGCGGCGACGATGAACGGCACCGAGAAGTGGATGATGCCGTAGGGTAACCACGCCATGACGTCGAACACGCGGTTGTTGATGGTGGCAAGCACCGCACTCAAATTGTCGCCATAAACGATGGTTTCGAGGGCCGGCAACACTTGCACCGAGATCAGGGGTTTCCACGAGTCCGGGATCTTCAGACAGGTGAAGTAAAGTGCCAACCACGTCAAGATTGGCAATGCATTAAAGAAAAACTGCAGGGTGAGCGGGATCATGAAGATGAGGGCAAAAAACAGCAACACCACCAACTTGGCCAACACCGGCGCCGGAAACACGAAAAACACGAACGTGTTGACGGCGGCGAGGAAGGTATAGTGGGCGATGTCGCCTTTCAGCCACCGGTGGTGTCGAATGCGCTGGAGGGTGGTGGTGACTCGAGTGTCGAGGTCGAGGTCAGGCACCGTCGCCCCCGGCAGCTTCTCCAGCAAGAAGTAGCGTTGAAATAGATGCACCGGCACTTGTATCACGGACGCCATGGTATTGCGGGTGTGATATCTATGGCTAGGGTGACGGTCTTCAAGGCGCAAGTGAAACGAGGCTTTTTTTTTCTCCCAACTGCGGGAAACAGAAGTGGTTTTGTAGTCGCGCTCACTTTGAGAGAGGAAAAAAAAAAAGAGACTTTCTACCCCTATAATCGCGCACGTGACCGCACCATTGCCATTGAAGCTGCTGCCGGCTAACCGGTATTAAAAGGAGGCTGCCAACTACACACTAGGAACCCCGTCCTCTCCTTTTAACAACTTACTCGAAACCGCAATAACAGTTTAGGGGGAAAATGGGTCACGAATGTAAAAGCAGTGCGAGAGTCATCATTACCGTTGTCCCCTGCGACACACCCCTCTGGAACCGTCCCCGCTATCTTAATCTGGAAATAGGAAAAGGACGCCAGCACCGCCTCGACAGATACACCACTCTGGATAACCTTCCCCGGATCTGAAAACGTCATTACCTTAATGCATCCTGCACCGGGCTGCGCCAAAAGTTTAAACCGGTTTTGGTAGCGAGGGAATGTGGGATTGTTTCTTATTAATGAGAAAAGCAACGTGAGCCCATTTGGTAGTGGGAAGCAAGAAAGCCAACCTTGGCAAGGGGGCAACGACAACATCAATCACAACAACAACGTGGCGTTTGATAACTACGTCGGTAGCATTGCGTTACTAAACAATAGCAGAGGTTAGCAGCAGCGGTAACCGTACGTTGACTACGTGGGAGAGTGGGGTGAGGTTTTTGATGTGCGACGCGCTCAAGGAGACTCGAGGCGCTTAGAGAATAAACAAACCGGCGAGGCACCCGCACCAGCCGTGCCAGATGACTGGTCTCGGCGCATACTTGTGCCGATGATAAACCAAGGTTGCTTGAATTGGCACTTACACCGTCAATGAAAGGCACACTAATAAAAAGACACAGTAAATACGTAAAAATTAGTTAACACGCAACAATCAGAGATAACACGTAACTTTGTCGAGGTGGGTCAATATGGTTGAGGGAGTTGTGCTACAAATATCAGCCATTAAATGTCTTAGGTGATGTTTAGTCTATATGTATGCGGTGTTTAGTTAGGGGGGAGTTTGGCCGGGAAACGGATCATTTTTCGAAAGAACAATACACCGGTTAGCGTGTGATAGGTACCCCTTGATTTTACCGTCGCTAATGAGGGAAGCAAGGACACATTCCACATCCTCAATGGCAGCGAGTGACTCGGGTTGACCATTACTAACTGCAAATGCTTTTTGGTAGGCATCAAATGGAAGAATGTGGCGTTTGTTATCATCAAGGGTCGGCTGGATCAACTTGGTGGTTTTACGCACCAAATTGAGGTGAAGCCGCAGCCGTAACCGGACAAAGAGCACGTAGAGGTGATTGCGGAGTAAAAGAAGTTGGTGTTGGTCCATCAACGTTTGGTAGCGAGCGAGATCACCATCGGCAATCGCGGCGAAAAGACCATCGCGATATATCGGTATCAATTCCGGTACCGTCGTCCACGCTTTAGGGTTAAGTCGCTGGTGATTTTCGTATTGAAGTGCCGTTAATACAAGCATGAGACGAAGGTAGTTTTTCGTGGTGGTGGCACCGTCCATGTAAGTGATGAGATTGACCGCCTGGGTCAATAGCTGACGAGCGCGAGCGTAGTCGCCGTCGTCGATGCTTAGGAGTGACAGGTAGTACCAGTACTCGATGGCGTAGGCACGTTGGTTTGGTTTAGGTTTGGGAAGGGTGAAGTTGGACCCAATGACGGCTTTTTCCACCAGGCGAGCCAACTCGAGTTTGCCGAGTTTAAAGTAGACTTTAAGGAGCATACCAAGGTAAAAGAAGACGTAGCTTCGCTTAGAAAATTGCTGTTCGCTTTTATCGTTGAGTACCACCTTAAACCCGCGATTAACGGTAGTACCAAATTCTTCGAGCAACGACGCCTTATAGGGTTCACCACCAAGTTCAGCCACCTCTTGGTACTCAAACATGGTAAGGTCTTCGGGATTCTGTGATTGACTGACGACATACATCGCCTTAAGCTCAGTTAAACACATCATCACCACGGGCGACATGTGACTGGTCTCGTACTGATACGCTCGGATCAAATGGGTACACATCTCATTAGCAGTGACAAACGCGTCTCGTAACAGGTGCTGGACGTATACTGCTTGCATCATCCGAAGATAGCATCGGATTACTTCGTGGAAGGGTCGCGGTACCAGGTGTAATTCAAAGTCGTTGGGAAGGTGCCACTTAGCTCGGAGAGGACCAGCATTATTGTTTGGATTGAGGGTAAGAAGATTTGACAACCGGCCATTGCGTGAAGGATTTGCCAATGCCGCCAGCACCTGGTCAATGTAGTCGGCAAGGTCCAGCATGGTGCGATGATGGAACGGTGAGATAAGATCTATGATGGTAATGACTTGACATAAATATAATAACACAGACAGAGGAATACGAGAGTTATTGCAGTACTAAGAAAATAATGAAATCCCCTATGGTTTGAATGGAGGAGAAGTTAAGTGAGCGATTTAGCTGACAGATGATCATGGTTATGTTAATGGTTAAAACTGTCATGAAGGGGCAGCTTAACCAGCACGTCATATTGAGGAATTGATGATAGTATTGAATATCAAAGTGACATCTCAAGACCAAATTTATTGGGTTTAATTGACGATTAATGGTGAATGGAAGCCTGAATATCCATAGACCCATTCCCGACTAGCCACCATTGCTTGTATGCCGTACTTTAACTATATGCAGTCGAGGCTTAATATCGGAATCGGGAGACTGTTATCCCCCCTCCGAGTCTTTTCTTTATGAAGGTATAGGAAAATATGATTAGTATTCTTTTCGCAATTGGATGACGATCACGAATTATTTATCGGAGTCTCGGTAGACAATAACGATATGAGAAATTTGATCTCGGAGTAATCGCTATTCTCTCCCCCTTACCGAACAATTAGAGAAAGTTTAGGCGCTTTTCTAACCCCCACAATGATTTTACGGAAGGTAGAGTACGACGACAACGACGACGTCACTCATTAAGTTTAATCTAGGGACGTTCTCAACACGGACCAATTGATTAATAATGCGGAGTGAGGGACACTTTTCGGAACTCTCATCATTGATCCCTCCAACATAACCCCACCAATTAAGTACCTACGACTAACCACTTGACAACGTTAGATCATTACTCTCACTAAACCCCTACGTCATCATCTCTCTCCAACTTCCTCCGTGTGCTAACCCCGGTGTCTTTGCCACTGGCGGCAAATTACATAACGCCCTCACCGCACGCATTGCCAAAAAAACACCCGTCCACCACTCACTTGGCTTCCGACAAATCGTGACGGCTTCGAAGGTCACAACTGCGCCGAGCTGGGCTGACTGCTAGTGAACATGAACGATCCTGATTCCGACAGCATGGACGCTGACACCAACGACTATCGCGAGTTGATGCAGCTGATCATGGCTGACAAAAAGGTCCACCGCTACAAGCACAACTTCAACAAGATAAAGCACCACGACGCCACCCTGTTGTTGCGGTTGCCCACCGAGATCTTGCTCCACATCTTCCACTACTTGGAACGCCGCCACTTGTTTGCCTTGCTCACCATGTGCCGGGAAATCGCCGACTTGATCATCGAGATCCTCTGGTTCCGCCCCAACATGCAAGACGATCGCCTGTTCCATATGATCCGGGAAACGATGAAGCTTCCTCGTACTCATACCCATTGGGATTACCGTAACTACATCAAACGTCTCAACTTGTCGTTCATGACCAAGTTGGTCGATAACAACTTGTTGCTGTTGTTTGTGGGATGTCCCAAACTCGAGCGGTTGACGTTGGTTAACTGTACTAAGCTTACTCACGAACCCATCGCCGCCGTGCTTCAAGGTTGCGATCGCCTCCAACTGATCGACCTCACGGGGATCGCCACCATCCACGACGATATCATCCATGCCCTCGCCGCTAACTGTCCTCGACTCCAAGGCCTTTACGCCCCCGGGTGTCGCCACGTCTCCGAAGACGCCATCGTCAACTTATTGGACCACTGCCCCATGTTGAAGCGGGTCAAGTTCAACGGCCTGAACCTCATCACCGATCGCCTGATCGCCTCCCTCCGCACCAACTGCAAACTGTTGGTGGAACTCGACTTGCACAACTGTCCCAACGTCACTGACACCTACCTCCGGTACATCTTTCGTGATTTGACCCAGTTGCGCGAGTTCCGCATCTCCAATAGCGCTGGCATCACCGATAGCCTCTTTGAACTCATTCCTGAGGATACCAAGTTGGAAAAGTTGCGCATCGTCGACATCTCCGGGTGCAACGCCATCACCGACCGCATGGTCGAACGGTTAGTGCAAGCCGCCCCCAAATTGCGTAACGTGGTGTTGTCTAAATGTATGCAGATCACCGACGCCTCCCTCCGGGCGTTTAGCCAGTTGGGCCGGCTGCTACATTACATTCATTTGGGCCACTGCGGTCTCATCACTGACTTTGGCGTGGCGCTGATGTTACGTCTGTGTCACCGCATCCAGTACATTGACTTGGCGTGCTGCTCGCAATTGACCGACTGGACGTTGGTGGAATTGGCCAACTTGCCCAAATTGCGCCGTATTGGCCTCGTCAAATGTAACCTCATCACCGACTTGGGGATTCTTGAGCTTGTGAAACGTCGCGGTGAGCAGGACTGCCTCGAACGGGTGCACTTGCTGTATTGCACCAACCTTACCATCGAGCCCATCTATCTTTTACTCAAACTGTGTCCGCGACTCACCCATTTGTCGCTCACCGGAGTGCCGGCGTTTTTGCGTCGAGAAATCACCCAGTACTGTCGCGATCCTCCCCCCGACTTTACCGAAGCTCAACGCAACCTGTTTTGCGTGTTTAGCGGTAACGGCGTCAACAAGTTTCGCGACCACCTTAATCGAATAATGGAGGAACGAGTGCACCCGCATTTGGATAACGACATGAATGCGTTGTTCCGCGAGCGGCGCCGACAGTTCCTCAACGGAGGCGGTAATATCGACGACGAGGAGATGCATATATGGGCCCAGCGGGGGTTGGGGATCGCCCAGAACAATCAAGGCGGCAATGCTGGCACTGCTGTCGATGAATTTGACAACAACCCCCCTCCTGACGCTCAAAATGAAGACATCCGTGAGCACTTTCAACAGTTGATCCGAGAACACCACCAAAATCGCCTCATGGTCCAAACTCGCCAGCAACAGCAGGTTCAGCCTCAACAACAACAGTTGGCGATGTTGGAGATCGGCGGTAACCCCCAATTTGCCCCGCAAATCGTGCAACCGGCGGTGTTTCCCAATGGCGAGCTGGGGTTCCCCGGTGATGAGGATACCAATGACGACACAGATATGGACGGTGTGCCTGGTTTGTTTCCCCGTAATTAGTAATGCATGTTTTTTTGTGACGATCATTAACATTATATCAAACCTCTAATAACTTAGACCAATTATTAATGAGTAAACCATAGTATACGAGTATCACAAATAATCTTGACTGTCTGTAATGGTGAATGATCACAGTCCAATTAAACAGGCTTGGTGAACTATTTTACAAATTGGTCAAAATTGGATCAATCTATAACGAAAAATTACTTTCATGTCAATCTAGATATTTTATGGGCTAAGTGATTAGTGAATGATAACCACGAGCCCTCAATACAGTATTTATTCGGCATTTACATTGGGGGATGGTAGCGTCGTTAGTTATCAGACTTGCCTCATTGTGCGTTCATTTCAAATTCAACCATATGAGCAACCAAGGTCATTTAAAATGTAATTTCGAAGTTAACAGTGTGTGTAAAACAAAGCTATTGTATTGTCGGTTCGATTACGGTGACGTTCGTAGCCGTAAGTGTCGTAGTTTAGGAGTTGGTGTTGGTCACGTGCATTAGGGTTACGCGACCTAGCTCCCGGAGGCTCGTGCGGCGGCGAGCCCTCGCTGCACCCGCACTATAGTTAGCGAAAATTTTCACTTTACTCCTCTCAGCACAAGAAGATGTATGTACCACACCAACACGTTTGATTGAAAAGGAGGATACCAAACGACGACGATTATGGGATGAATTCGTTAAACCAGAAGAATCACCAAAACTTTGGAAACCTCCATCAGGTTGAGGGTATCGTTGAAGTTTTACCCCATGGTTCGGATGAGGATGAAAGAATCCTCGTTGTCGTTGGCTACCACCAGGAATCACAGTTATTCATTGACGTTATACTAACATGATAGGTCGAAGAGAACTAAGAAGGTCGGTATCACCGGTAAGTTCGGTGTCAGATACGGTTCGTCGTTGAGAAGACAAACCAAGAAGATGGAAGTCCAACAACACGGCAAGTACGACTGCTCGTTCTGCGGTAAGAGAACCGTTCAAAGAGGTGCTGCTGGTATCTGGACTTGCAAGTCGTGCAAGAAGACCGTCGCTGGTGGTGCTTACACCGTCTCGACTGCTGCTGCCGCCACTGTCAGATCTACTATCAGAAGATTGAGAGAATTGGCTGAAGCCTAAATGGTTGTACGATATACTTTAATATAAACGGGTAGTGATAGAACCAGTGTAGTGATATTTGTCACAAAGTGTATGGGGTTTGTGGTATCGACTTTCATTGTCCCATTTAGTTTCCTCCAAGATGATGACGATTGAAGTGAGGTAAAACTTTTATGACGTTTAATTAGGAAATGCTGACAATACGCAAACGAAGCTTGATATGAGTTGGTCAGTTGTGGTCCAGGTTTGGGCTTAACAGGTCCGAGGTGAATTCTTTTTCTCTATTTTTGTACAATTAGCACCAATGTCTGATGAAATTAAAAAACGACCATACTTTGCCAAAGTAAGACTTTTATAGCCATATATTCACATATAACAACCATATCGACGTTGAACTTAAGTCGTTAAAGAACTTATGTAGATAAGGTTTGGGGAGTAGTATGAACACTATCTCCAAATTATCACGTGACTTACCATTTACGGGATCGCTAACTATCATTACTGTCGCACAGTCAAATATACCCCAGACCCCTTAGTCTGCTTGATTTCTCCGGGACAAGTTTCATTGATTGAACGCTTGATATTCCATGTATGAGTTCCCTAAGCTACACCTGTATCCAGCGTTCTACCTGAAGCAAAGGAACCTCACCATTCTCGATTACCAACTCGAAGGATGGACTCAGGTGGTTTTGGATTATTGCAAGCACTTTAAGGTGACGCTGCTAACGATACAAGGACGTCCCAAGTATAGCCAGCTGGAACTGGATTTGGACCGACTTCCGCCGATCTTCGAGAATAAGACGATTGACCGAGTGGTAACGCAACAGTTTCGCCAGGAAATCTTACGTCATATGGTGCAAAAGCAGGTAGCAGCTCCGGTAGCTGCCGGCAAGTACGATCAAGGTGTCTACGTGTACTGGAGGTCGTTGGATGAGTGGGGCGAAATGCTTTATGATCACGCGGTGCAAACGGGACAATTGGACACGGTGATGACGATATACGAACTCACCAGTGACGATCTGGCGTTGCCAGAACCCCTAAAACACCTTGACCAAGCGTTTTTATTAACCATCATCGCCGATTTGAAAAAGAAGAACAAGGTACAAATCTTGAAGGAAGGCGGCACCGTGGCCGGGGTAAAATTCGGTAGTGGGTAAAGAAAAGCATACAATATACAGTTAACGCTTTTATCCCTTCCCCCCCATCCGTGGGGGAAAGGCGATGGAAACAGAATGGAGGCCTGCTCCCTAGCTTGATAGCTCCTCTGTTTTACCATCATCACACATCAACTGGTTTCCCCGAAAGGTGCTTCCTCGACGTGTTTCTTTTGTGGTTTTCACTATCAATGTCGGTGTCGAGGTAGAGCGTAGCCGGGGAACACAATTTCCACTTTGTAAAGTAGAGACTTGTGGCTGATGATATGATGCCATCGAGTCATTCGCCCCAGCGCTCTCAACCAAGGACCCGATGCTCGGGCCGCCGCACGCGTTATCCACCCTCATCGCGCGGTGCCAAATTTTCTTTCCTTCCCTCCCTTCAGGGCCTTCGAACCACCAATCTACCCGGGTTTCATTTGCTCTATATCACCCTACTGAAAACATGAAGTACGTCGTTGTATCTGGAGGTGTCATTTCCGGGATCGGGAAGGGGGTGCTTGCGCTGTCGACGGGGTTGTTGTTCAAGACGCTTGGCCTCAGAGTCACGCTGATCAAGATCGACCCTTATATGAACATTGATGCCGGGACGATGTCGCCGCTTGAACACGGGGAATGTTTCGTGTTGAACGACGGTGGTGAAGTCGATTTGGACTTGGGGAACTATGAGCGGTACCTCAACATCACCCTCACTCGCAACCATAACATCACCACGGGGAAGATCTATAGCCACGTGATCGAAAAGGAAAGAAAGGGGGACTATTTGGGCAAGACGGTGCAAGTGGTGCCCCACATCACCAACGCCATCCAGGAGTGGATCGAGCGGGTGGCGAAGATCCCCGTCGACGCCCTGGGGGAAGAACCCGAGGTGTGTATCATTGAACTTGGGGGTACCGTCGGGGACATCGAGTCGGCGCCGTTTGTCGAAGCGTTGCGTCAATTCCAATTCCGGGTGGGGCCCGATAACTTCGCCTTGATCCACGTGCTGTTGGTGCCGGTGATTCACGGCGAACAAAAGACTAAGCCCACTCAAGCCGCGATCAAGGACCTCAGATCGTTGGGGTTGACCCCCGACATGATCGCTTGTCGGTGTCTGAAGGAACTCGAAGGCGCTACCATCGAAAAGATCGGGATGTTCTGCCACGTTGGTCGTGACCAAGTGATCGCCGTCCATGACGTCAACCTGACCTACCACGTGCCGCTTTTGCTTAAGGAACAAAAGATGATGAAGTACTTGCTGCGCAAATTGGGGCTTAGCGACATCATCACCGACCCCAAGAACGTCGAACGTGGCGACCGCCTCATGACTAAGTGGCGTAACATCACCACTGCCCACGACCAGCTGCACGAAACCGTGACCATTGCTCTTGTCGGTAAGTACACCAACCTTAAGGACCTGTACTTGTCGGTGATCAAGGCGTTGGAGCACTCGCTGATGAGATGCCACCGTAAGTTGCGTATCGAGTGGGTGGAGTCGCTGAACCTTGAAGAAAGCGCCCGTGAAGAAAACCTTGCCAACTACCACCAAGCGTGGCACTCGGTGTGCCAAGCTCACGGGATCTTGGTGCCCGGGGGGTTCGGTACTCGTGGTACCGAAGGTATGGTCGCTGCCGCCAAGTACGCTCGGGAAAACAAGGTGCCGTACTTGGGGGTGTGTCTTGGGTTGCAAATTGCCGTGATTGAGTTCGTGAGAAACGTCGTCGGCATCCCGGAGCTGACCCTGATGGAGTTTGACGGCTCCGCCAACGAAGACACCGCCCTGGTGGTGTACATGCCCGACGTCGACCAAATTAATCTTGGGGGGACCATGCGGTTGGGGATCCACTCGACCAAGTTCATCGAAGACTCGAAGTGGTCGAAGTTGCGCCAATTGTACGGGGGCGAAGAAGAAGTGTGGGAAAGACACCGTCACCGGTACGAAGTCAACCCCAAGTTGATCAAGGACATCGAAGCCAAGGGGCTCAAGTTCATTGGTCGCGATGAGCTGGGCCAACGGATGGAAATCTTGGAATTGCCCGACCACCCGTTCTTCGTCGCCACTCAATACCACCCCGAATACGTGCTGAAGGTATTGGACCCGCTGCGTCCGTTCCTCGGGTTGGTGGCTGCGGCGGCGGGGACGTTGGATGCGGTGATTGAACACAACGACTTGAAGATGAAGGCGGAATTCTAATTCCACAGAGAAAATTCAGAAATAGGAACAATGATAGATTGCATGAACACAAAACAATAGATAATATAATGTATTTTACAACTCACATTAATCGATGGTGGGGATGAGGGGAGCAAGCTTAGCTAGTTGTTGAGCGTAGGCGTCGCTAGTGGGGGCAGATTTGGCCTTTGTCGGGACTCCAAGGTCGACAAGTTGTTTGATGCCCCGCCAGCCATTATCATACACGTGACAAAGCTCGACACTGCGGCAAAAATGGTTGAGAGCGTTCTGTAACAACTCGATGGCTTGTGGCGGCTTAAGTGACGTCTGGCGTTGTAAGTACTCGTGGTAGTAGCTGGTGCCGGCTCGGTAGAAAAACGGGTACGCCAGCGGCTCTTGAAGAAGGATTTCTTGGTAACAGTACGCCGCCATATCGTAATGTCCAGTGTTGGTGTACTGAGTGGCTAATTCCGACCACGCCATGAGATCCAGCCCACAGGTGTCGAGGTAGCGATTCAACGCGGCGATGTAGGCCTCGGGGTCGTGACGTTTGAACGTAGTAAGACGACGCTGGGCTCTAAGCTCGTTGGCATCGTCACCAAGCACCTTTTGTGCCTGGTCGACGTCACCTTGGGCTTCATAGTACGCCAGTTGAAGGATTTTGAGCCGCAGCAGCGACCCTACCAGAGCAAACTGGTCGCCGAGCCGATCCAAGACGATCTTAGCATCGACGTCTCGACTGGTGAATATATCGAGCCAAAATTGGAGCTCCAAAAGGTTGAAGTACTCGAGATTGTCCACGGTGTCCTTGTGGTTTTTAAGGAATGATACCACTTCACGAGTGTACGCTTGGATCTGGGGAGGAGTAAAGTCAAAGTATACTCCCAGATTAGCTACCATGAGCAATTTCTGTTTCACCGCCTCGGTACTCATGAATTTAGTCGATTGAACAACGTCAGGGTATATCGGGAAGGAAGATGGATAGCTGGTAATAGTGAGGATGGGATCAGTGTGGATGGGTGCGCTGGGGAGCGCGGGAGCGCGAGCGCCAGCGCCGGCGCCGGGTGCGCTCCACTATTTACTAGCTAGCGGGCGCTTCCATCAAAGCCTATCTCAGCTATCCTCCATGGCGCCGGCGCGAGATCCTAGCGATATTGGCGCCCTCGAAGCTCGCTATGCCGAATTGAATCAACGGCTTCTCCAACGACTCAACCGACTCCAATATCTCGATCAGCTTCGCCAGGCGCAGGCGCTTAGCGATGCTGACGTCGCTCAACGACTTGATGATGTCCATCGTCAATGGGGGGATACAGTATCGCCCGAGGCCATGCGCCAATTGGTCGAAGTCAAGACTCAAGTGTTGGGTCGCTACTTAAACCAAGTGGGTCCATTAGTGAGTAGCGCCGCGGCGGCGCCGGCGACTCCGTTAGCGCACATTCGTCAACTTAGCGCCGATGTCTATGGGCCTCAAGGAGCGACCATGGCAGTCAATCAAAGCTACGATCGCTACGTCACCGCTACCAAACGCTTCGATGAATTGGTCGACACTACGAGTCAAGAAGTGGCTCGATTAGCCCCACAGCTACGGGAAGCGGACCGGCGCCAGCGCCAGGTCGACGCCGATACTGCTAGCGCCAGCGCTACTCGCACCAGCGATATTAGCGCCACTTATGGCGATACGACCACGGCCATGGCCGATGAACTTCGCCAGGTGATTCGGGAATGGCGCCAGCTTCGCGTTGGCTGTGATTTGGTGCCGATGGTGATGCTGATGCTGCTGGTAGATTGGACGCGGGAGCCGGAGCTTATGGCGGTGGTGGAAGGATGCCAGCGCCACGGCGAGCGCCTTCGCGCCCACGAGCGCGTCGTCCTGGTGGAGACGGCGCCGCGATACCTGGCGCCGGCGCTATTGGCGCTCGATTATCATCAGGGTGTATAATGATATTAAGCTATGTACAAAAGATTTTGGTTTTACACCACAAACAAGCGGCGGTTGACGACGTCCCAGTTGACACAGTCCCACGCCCGCTCCAAAAACTCGGCCTTACCGGTGATGCCGTAATCGGTGACGAAGGCATGGTCCCAGCCGTTGAGGGCAAGCAACGGGAGGGTCCAGTCCTTAGCCCGAGCTTCCGCCTGGGCCTTAGTGGCTTCCAAGTGGTCAAACAGAGCATCGTCGATGGCTCCGGTCAAGTCGACGCTTTGGTTCTTCCCGTAGTAGTAAGGAGTACCGTCATTCTTGCACTCGATCACCTTCAAGTTCTTATCGGCATCTTCACATAAAAACACCCAGTTTTGCCCCGGCAGAGCAAGCGCCTTATCTAGCATCGCCTGCTTCAACGCCGGAAGCCCCTTGATACCTTGGTGAGCCAACCGGTCCATCAACTGGCGCATGGGCCGCGTGGTTTGTGCTTCCGATGTCGGGGCCAATTGTTGGAAGAACATGTGGTTGTTGTGAGCTTGAGACGCGTAGTGGAACACGTGTTGTTCGGTGGTCTGCTTCGCCGTCTTGAGGAGGATTTGGTACGGCGTCCGGACCTCGTTTTCGGTGCCGATGGTCGCCATCGTCAACTGGGTCGTCAAGTACTTTTGGTAGTCGAACCACGCCGTTTGGAACCCGGCGGGCGAGTACACGCCCTCGATGCCAGAGGCAGCGTACTGCTTAGCGTTGGCCAACCGCGGCACTGCGTGGAGGCCTCGTCTGAATACCACCATCGTCGTTTGTCTGCCAAACACAAATTTTCATCCATGGTCAATATGGTGCGAAATATTCGTGAACAATGCGATTACTAGGAATCGAACCCATGACCATTAGATTTTGAGCCCGGGGATTGCGGTGTGTGTGTGGCACCAGTGTGGCGCTCTCGCTGCCCCCCAATCCCCAACAGATTATTAATTTGTTATAACCACTAACCCCTTTCGTTGCTGAACAAGACAATGGTGCAAATTATCTCGACTACTCAAGAGTTTGAAGAAGCGTTGAAGTTCGACGGTCTCATCGTCGTCGACTTCTTTGCCGAATGGTGTGGTCCGTGCAAAGCGATTGCTCCCGTGCTCGACCAATTGTCCAACCGCTACAACTCGGTGAAGTTTGTCAAGGTCGACGTCGACAAGTTGACTGACTTGGCGAGAAAGTACCAAGTGAGCGCCATGCCCACGTTCAAGTTCATCAAAAACGGGCAAGTGATCGACGAAGTGGTGGGGGCCGACCCTAACAAGATCGTGCGGGTGATTGATTCCCACAAGTGAATATATACACGGATATCTGGTGAAAAAGTATGTAGTCTTACACCGTCGTCGTATGTGACAAGATTCGATGAAGGGGGATCTATGTAGGCAGTGCCACCTGGCGGCGACAGGAGATGACGGGGAGCTTCTGGCTCACCCAGTTGGGGTCGCGCAAGAGCTTTTTGGGGTCGCTGGTCTTGGCCGTCATTGCTAGCACCAGCGGGTAGTCCATTTCCTGGTACTTGAACTCGCGAAGTATTCGGTTGGTGTCGAAGTCGACGTAGACCCGGGTGTCACGGATGCGGAAAATGACGTCGTCGATGCGGAGAAAGAGGCGGCAGAGGAGCAAAAGGCACGTTGGCATCACCCGGATCTTTGTCAGAAGCATCAGGATCCCGTTGTCTCCCAATTCATCTTCGAAAAGTATCAGCTCGTCAAAGAACAAAATGGGGTCTGGTTGGAGTAATTTGGCGATGGGGAGCTCCTCGTCGGTATCGTGAAAGTCAAAGTCGGTATTGCCACCGTAATCAGTCAGATATGTCCAGTCGTAGGGCTTAAGCACATCCTCATTCATCTTTTTCCGGCTCAGCAACCACTCTTCATGATAACTCACTTTCAACTCACACAGCGGCTCCAACGTATCCAAGGCATCAAGAGGATTAAATACAATCAGCTTTTGCAGCGGGTCATGGACAAGCTTGACGTAGTTATTGCCAAAGATCATTTCCGGTAACGGGAAATCAAACCGCAGTTCCAACGCATCGAGCTCAGCACTGGAAAGTATCGGACGCTTAATCGTATAGATCAGCCACTCCTTTACCGAAATCAGGGGTTGGTCTCGAATGGGGAGACTCAGCTGGGGCGATGGAATGATCACCAGCCCACAATGCACACACTGAGGGTTTTTGCATTCGTCTTTAGCATGGCTTCGAGCTGGTACCAGGACGTTAGCATACGCTGGCGTCCTCGTAGTGGTGGCGACCGACCTCATGGTAGTGGTTGTCGCAACCGGAGCCGGTGGTGACGCCATCAGCGCCACCGGTACCGGTCCTCGACGTCCCTTAAGATGATTGTCGATGAAATTCTGGGCACTGGTGACTTCCACCGTTTGAATTCGCTGGCGAACGGGAGGTTTGCGGGGGTTGTTATCCATAATGGGCCACCCGGTAGGGGTTCCGGTTTTTCGCACCATGTGGGGTGAGGGCGAGAGGGTAGGGGCTAGGAGTGGTTACTGAACTAAGGAGGAATTGTGGGGTGATATGTACCGATAAAGTTTATGTGGTGGTCTGATGGTTTATTGGAATCAATTGGGTGGGGTTTATGTCGTCAAATTTGCCTATTTACTGGTGTTTTTCTACTGATATTTACCTAATAACTAGTATAGTCACTCATTTCGGACACAATTTGTGACTAACCATCAACACCATTAACACCACCATTAACACCTCTAACTTATTTGGCAGCTACAATTTGTCGTAAGGTGAATACTTACACTGATCGTACAAAACCTTAATCGATTTATCCCCTTATTAGAGGGGTTTCTTTTAAAGGGGGATCGTCGCTTATGCGAAACCGTCAACTCAAACCCACCATAATCGTAAGACTGACCTGGTGATAGTAAATACCACCCACAAAATAGTGTGTGCTGACTCCATGTAATGATTTGGAGCCTTACTCAATTGTGAAGGTGTTGGTATTTCAGGAAAACTCAATTGACCACATATATGTCGGCTTTCAAAAAAAGAAGACAAGCCTGTGACTACTTGCTAAAATATTGACAAATTGGCTTTTGCTTATGGAACTCAATCTCTAAAGGTTAATGACGCAGATATTCCCAAATGGAAACTTATACTGTCGTTCAAAATATGGGCAAAAAGAATTCTAAAGACACCCGTTAAACTCCTCGACATTTCACACATAGCCCCACTTTATTTTAATCAGTTAGCTATCTCGTCTGCTGATTGTTAAACACGTGTCGTGTCTCCAGTAGTGGGTCTTTATTCGTCGCTGCATACTACACGGTCATAGATTCCACTGTGTCTTCTCTCGTGGCCTCCACTGTGTCTGTGGTCTCGTTTGGGTTGACATTAAGTGGGGGAACCGGCTCCGCCTCAACTTCGCTCACGACAGGAGGGGATTCAAGATACCCTTGGTCATCACCGGTATCGCTAATAGTAAACTCCTGAGAACTGACTGATGTGGGCGGAGCGTCGAGCCTCAAGTAAGGGCGGCGAGTGTACACTTGAGTAGCACTATCGATTCCCAGCATTCGCCGAGCCATTTCCGTCACCGGCCACGGCATCGATCGGAATATCGGAAGGAATTGACCATAGGCCGGCATCTTAATCTCGCCTCGAGCTCCGTGTTTCACTGCTCGAATGATCGCTTTGGCCACATCGTCACAATCAAGCTTTGGAGCCAAATACCGACACGGAGTATCGATATCAGCAAACATCCCCGACGAAAGTTGTCCAGGACATACCAACAACGTTTTAACGCCAGTGTGGCCTGCCAGCAGCGGTCCACCAAGCTCGTAGGTGAGCCCTTCGTGAAAGGCAATCATTCCCAGTTTAGTAGCTCCGTAGGCAGCGAGTCGAGCCGGACACATGTAGCCTAGGGTCAGAGCCACATTGACCACGTAACCTCGTTGGTTTTCCACCATTGATGGTAAAAATACCTTGGTAGCATACATGGCACCCTTTAAGTTGACGTCAATGGTACGGTCAATGGCAGCAAACAGAGTATCGATGACCAGTCCTCCTTCAGCCACGCTAGCATTATTGACAAGCACGGTTACTGATCCCATCGTTGACCGGATTTGTTGGTCAATGGCGATAAGGTCTTGAGGCAGCGATACGTCTCCATGGAAATAAGCTACTCCCGGCACTCGGCACTCTGGGACGGGAATATCAATGTCGACTACAGCAACCCGACCTCCAAGACCACTGAATCGACGAGCTAGCTCGAGGCCAAGGCCATGGGAGCCTCCGGTAATCAACACGACGTCGCGGTTACTATCGAAGACATGTCCGATCGCTGCGGTGGAAAATCGCTGGTAGTAAGCGTTCAACAGGTGGAAAACCATCTATGGACCATGAGGCCATTGCCCCTGACTTTATAGCCGCCATGGCGTAGCAGATTACTCGGGACCGTAGTCTGGTGATAGCATCGACCACCCTCGATATGATCTCGACCACGCGCTCACAACCGAAAATAGTCGCACCGACGAGTGAAAAAAACCTGAGTTCAGTAGTGTCTCACTCGCGATGTCTGCCTTCAGAAACTTGCCCAGCAGTCCGGTGCTTCGCCAGGTTGCCCGGTTGAACAAGATCGCCGGCACGACCGAAACTGCCTTCCGCATGGACCCGCTGAAGGTGCGGGCGATCGAGCTCGTCCTCGTCCAGAAAAACGTCCACCAACCGTCGCTGGGGCTCCGCAAGTTCTGGAAGGAACACTTGCCGACGCTCCAATTCCACAATAACGACGTCAACTTCACCATGACTCGAGTCAAAACTGCCACCAAGGAAGACTTGGCTAAGGTTCCCGCGCTGGTGGTGATCCATAAGGTTGGTGACGATAAGGTGGTGGTGAACTGTTTGGACCGGTCGCCTAAGGATATCCTCCGTCGGGTCGTCCACGCTACGGGTGCCACTCCGGTGGCCGAAGCCGATATCCCTCGGGTGGCTCCTCCTACTCATTAAAGAAACTCTCTCTTCATGTACATATAATAACGAATACTTCAGCACCATTTTATTTGTGGAACCCATGGTGGTGGTGATGCTTCTCACCATCTTCGGGGTGTTGCTTTTCGTCTTCTTTGAGACGTTGAGGGAAGAGGTGACGTTTACCGTCGGCTCCCTTTTCAAACAATGGTCTTTCTCCGTGGAGCTTTTCTTCCCATTCGCGGTGGTCGTCTCTAGCGTCTCTCATCTCCTTTATCGGAGGTTGGTACCCACTAGCGTCATCGAGAATGGCAAGACCATTGGCATTGTCTTGTTGAGCGTGTTTCTCGGCATCCCGGTCGAATTGACGAGCTTCAGCACTGTTTTCGTCGATGAAGTCGCCGCGTCCAAGTGGTTGGTTCTGGTACCGTTGCTGGTGCTTGGTAACCTTAGGGTCGTCTTGGTCGGGGTTATAGTCCTTGTTATCGTCCTGAGGGTTATCGTAGTCAATGACGGTACGCCATTCTTCGTGGAGGTTCTCTTTTACCATGGTGGGAGGGTTATTGCGAGTTATTGCTCTGGAGGTTGTTGGTGAGCTCGCATTCTGCCACCGAGCGTTCCGGTGCGCGTCGCCCCTGCACCGAGGCGCTGCTTCCATACGTTGACGTGAAACCCCACGCGTACTCGACTAGGACTTTGCCCGACACTGGCTTTATTAATATCGCTTAACTTGACTTGGCTTAACTTGGCTTGTTCTGCTCAACTTTACCTTTACTTTTCTTTGACTAACTCCTCCTCTTTTTTTAAAAAGAGGATTAGAACTAATGAACAATTGCCAATGGATGAACGTTTAAGGTTTATGGTTGTTCATTTTGTACCATGTAATGTGAGTGCAAAGCCAGTCACCGTTATCATCCTAAATGAGACTATCCTCTACATCATTAGCCATTCAATTCATCACTATTAATCAATGGTTCTTGGTTGTTAGTGCCTTAGGATACTCCGAGGACACTCTGATTGTTAGTGCCACAATGACATAGTACTAGTGCCACAGTGGGGTGGTATAGTGCCATGGTGCCGGTGCTATGGGACACTCCGAGTGCACTTCTGAATTCTAATTCAACCGTGATTCTATCTTAAATTAGTTCATTTTGATTTTGCAATGTAATGGCTAGTGACTGTACCTTTTTTGAATTGTCAACTGATACTATTATTGCTTTACTCTGAAAAGCTTTCCCCCTGAGGTGAGTAACTGTGTGATATCTTATTTAACACGGCTTCATCATGGTTAAGTATTTTATGATGGAGTTTTTATGGTGGAGTTTTTATGGTGGAGTTTTTATGGTGGAGTTTGAATTATTCTCTATTACATATCGTATCGTCGTAAGGCTTAGGCCAGCTCCAAAAATTGCATCACTTTCTCCTTCCCCTTGAGCTGGAGTAACTTTTTAATCTTGATTAGCTCCGCCACTTCGTCGGTGGTCACCACCGGGGCCGTCACCTCCGTCGAGGCATGACGACCCGCAACTTCCACAAGCTCATCCAATGCGTGTTTGGACCACGGATGGTTTTGGAATTCGGCAAGTGCTTCCATGGCTTTGTTAGCCTCGTCATCGTCTGCTAGTTCCTCAAGGCGATGCTCCTTGGCCTCGGCATTAGCATACTGTTGAAGCGTGTCCACCACTTGTTCTTTAACTCTCAGAAGGACTCGTTCTTCAACTCGGACCCCGTGGCGCATCGGATGTTCGACTCGTTCCGTCTTCACCTTAGTGATGAAATCAAGCATCACCAGCAGTTCTGGCACTCGATAAATGACGCCACGGCTATCCTGGACCAACTTTCCGACATTGGATCGCTTAGATATCGGTGCCATCACCATATTGCGCTGGGAAAACGTGTTAGAGAGCCAGTCGGGGCGGCGGAAATCGGGTGACGGACGCGCCACTCCGTTGGGCAAATTGGCCAGCACTTTGGCTGCTTCTTCTTCTGCTTGTCGCTGGTCATTTTCAGCAGTAATGTAGTCATCTAGCGTAGGATAACATCCTTGACGGATGAAGGGGGCATCGGGGTATTGGAACAACACCGCGCTCAGTTGAGTGGCCATGCGGACAAAGTGGTTGTATAAGGCGACATCGGTAACCTTTGCCAGTTTAAGCATGCGAGAATTGGCGAAGTTGCGAGGTAAAAGGTCTTCGAGGTGGGCGGGGCATCGCCATTTGGACCCCATGGTTTTGGGGCTGCACATGGGGTATTCGAGGCAATCGAGGTGCCACACTAATGGACAGTAGTCGCAATGAGCAAGGGTACGCCGATTGAGCCCCAGTTCGCCGCATTTATGACACAAGTAAGGGTTCCCCGCGATGTCGTAGAGCTTATCCACCTCCAACAGCTCGTCCCGATTACACCCTTTAATTTGGGCACCATTAAGCTTTGCCGATGTAAGTTCGGGCTTGATGCTATCGTCGCTATAATCACCAAAGTCGCCAGTTTGCACGCCAATAAACGTATCATCGCGAATGGTCTTTGGAAGGGCAAATACCACCGGATTACGCGTTTCCAACGTCGTCAAAAGCGGACCAAACAATCCAACATCATGATAATTGGTGATGAGTTCCGGATGCTCGCGGGCGGTACATTCCCGACAGTGCCAGTCGTCGTCGGGGATTTCCGCCAACGGAGGGTCGGCACAAGTGAAATGGAACAGCTTAGGACACAGTTCGCAACAAATAAAGATCCCGGGGAGACCACAGGTGGTACAGAAGTCGTCGTTATCCTTGATGGAGTCAGCGTCCAGGCGGATTTTGACCCCGTGGGCGACGCCCGCCAAGTTGGAGATGTGCTGTTTTTTGGGGCTCAGGACCTTTATTCGTTTTGCCACTGGTCGGGGTTGACTAGGAGTGACGGGGGCTCGCAGGGGGCGCCGTTTGGGTGGCGGGGTGGCGGCTTTAGGTTGAGCCGTCAACGGCTCCCGAGCGTGACTAGGCTGTGGTGGGGGCAGCGGTTGGAGCTGAGCGTCGTAGTGGTGCTTAGCATCGTCTCGAGCGTCTTCTTCGACGTCTTCCAGCTTTCGTTTACGCCACAACAGCTCCCGTTTGATGCGAGTCAGTGGAGGCTCCTCCAACGGAAGCCCCGTGTAGATGGGAGTAGGCTTAGCCAACTCAGGCTCAACAAAGCGACCAGAAAGTGCTTCAGACTTGGTCGTAACAGCAGTATCATGGCTAGCACCATCGTCGTCATCGATTGGCGCCAACATCGGCGGCTGGCGAAGCGTTTGCTCCTGAAGCCTCAGCAGCTTGCGAGGAGGCCCCCCTCGAGCAGATTTGCGGGGCGTCGAGTGTCGTGGTGACGCCAGGGACGGTGTCGTCAGCCGGCTCCGTCGTACCATTGTGTAAGAAACCAGACGCTAGCCAGGTGACCTTTGTGGAGGGTGCGTGAAAATTTGGCAAAATCGCGTCGTGACTCCGAGGCATACCCGAGGATAAGTACGGGTAGATTGGGGATAATGGGGGTTGGGAGTGGTTAAGGGAGTGTGTAGTGAAGTTAGGTAAAATGTGGTGGGAATTGGGTGGGGTTTAGGTGGAGGTTTGGTTAGGGTTTGTGGGGTTTTCTAAGTTTTTACCCGGAGACAAAATAGCGGAAACCAAGTAAGGCACGATAACTAGTAAAATCAGAGACTATGTATTGGGTTTAAAGTGGTGTAGAAGGGGTAGCGGAGACGATGAGCGTGGTGGGGGTCGAGTTAGGTGGTGGTAACAATGTGATACGAGGGGATGGCGATAAGGATGACCCCTCCCTCACGATGAAGAAAGGGACGTTGACAAAGATCCCAACCAATCTGGAGTGGTTGCACATTACGACCAGAGACAGTAACCCAACGTAGAAGTCGATTGAGTTGTCAATGAGGTGGTTTTGCCAAGTTTTGCATGTAATTGACATAATGCCATTGTTGAATCCAACAAAGAAAAAAGATAAGGAGAACACCCAAATTCACACGATTAATGGTTAAACCACGTAATAGGAAGGGTCTACGAGCGAGTTGGTGACGCTACGGTGTATATTTGTCTCTCGGCGACCAAAATTGTCTAGGTGGCCTTTTCCTTGGTAGGCTTCAAAGGTTCCGCCAACGTCAGCAAGATTTGTTCGTCTTCGACCTTCTTGTCCGATTGGTAGACTTCGGAGTTGAATTCGGGGTGCGAGAACAACACGAGCCCGTTCTTGGTGATGGCGACGGTGGTGAAGAATTGGGCGATGTATTCGCCCTCCTTAGCGGTGTAGATGTCGTAAGGAAGCACCACTTGGTGGTTGGCCAGCTCCAGCAAACCGCCCCGGGCGCGAGAAGGGTCGTCCAACTTCCGGATGTTCATGGGGAACAATTGGTTGTTGGCCTTTGCCTTAAAGTCGGCCAAAGTCCGGTGAGAAAGCTTCATCTTGAGCGCGTATTGGCCCCCGGTCAACTTGTAAAGCGACGTTCTCAACGTGGGGTGCGATTTGACCTTACCGGTGTCCGACGACGAAATCAAGATATCGAGACCGTACACTTCGTTCTCTTCGAAGCGGTGGGTCAGCATTTCCTTCTTGTTTTGCGGAGTGGGGTTCAAGATGATCTCCTTGGGTCCGTAAAGCAAGTTTTGTTCCTGGTTGTGGGTCAACATCGACTCGACGGGGGTGGTACCGTAAGCCTTGGCCACGGCATCGACGATGTTGGTGACGTCCCAGTTACGCTTACCGGGGCGCAAGGTGCGGATGGCCGCTTCCAGAGCCGTCCACGCCAGTTGCAACAAGTCGGCCTTAGGTCCAGTGACCGGCAGCGCCGCCAGGGCGCCGACAACGACGGTCCCGGCGACCACGGCGGGGTACCCGTCGATTTGCACCCCCAACATCACGTTGACGACGTCACCATCGTTAAGAGTGATGGTAGCAGGGTCATCGGCAGCAATGGGAGCCAAATGGGCGGGGATGTGGTTAGGGTTGACACAGGTGGGGAAGGCGATGCCCTTAGGGGTCTTCTTCGTCTTTTTCAGAGCGTAGACCTTGGACAATTCCTGTTCCATCAATTCGTCCCCTGCCACCGAGAGCTCGTAGGTGGTTTTGCCAGCGGCTACTTGTCCTAACACGGTAGCAAGCACTCGAGACGAAATGTCCCCGGCCATCTTGTACTTTTCCACCACCGCGGGGTTGGCGATGGTGGTGTCAGGCTTGGGTTCCTTGTTGGCAGCGGCTTTAGGTTTCACTAGTTATGGTTAGTCATCTGAGGACAATGGCACACTTTGGGTATGAGGAGTTCGAATGGTCCACTTACCGTTGGACATGATGGATGAGGAAGATTCGCTGGCAGTGCGAAAGTGATGAGTGAGGGTGCGCGCTACACACGACCATCAGTTCGCACGCAATGGCTAGCGACGAGAGGTACGATCGGTGCGAATCGTACTAACCGTGCGAATAGCACTAGCCGAATTGTTAGGAGTGTGCCAGTGCGACTGGTGCGGCACCGAGTTGTTAGGGGTGCTAGTTTAAGTTTCGGTAATGGTAAAAGGCAAGCGTAAAAGGCAAACGTCAACGCAAGTGTCAAACGCCGAACATTGCTATTTATATCTCTCTAGAGCGGTTAAAGTTGAAGCGAGTATATCGTCACCATTGTTTATCCGTGGCTATGGGAGCGCTCCTGGGCGCTACTGGCGCCGGTGCGCTACCCCCTAGTCGCTGACAGGGGTTGCCCTGGCAAAAGGCGACGCACCCCTAACCCTAAACTTTAGACTCCGGGGCGGCGGGGCGAGCGCAAACCATCTCCGACACCCTGTCGACGACAGTAGCAGTCAGAGCGACGGCAAGAACCAGTAAATTGACACAAATAGACACTAGGCGCCGGGGCATAATGTCTCTATCAAGATGGTTGTCGCCCCCGCGCTTTTTTTAGTCGCCAGCGCCGGCGGCGCCCAGCGCCCGTTGGCAGCGCCGGG